>CM052243.1:5538613-6064163 GCA_028455795.1 Lasioglossum marginatum
AAATGTTTAATTTTCGAGTTAAAATAGCTTGGAGTGCAAAGGGTTAAATGGATCTATTGTCCATTTTCTGAGGGTTCAAAACTACGTCAATTTTACATGTTCAAACAAATTCGTCTGCACTAATATTCTACAACACTTGTACTTCAAGAAAATGCAGAAAATCGATGTATGGAAATAAAAAACTAGACTGATCCCTTAAATAAATAAATTCTACATTTGCACTTAAAGAAAATACAAAATATTATAAAAAGCGATTTTTGGATCTGATCATTACCATTCTGCAGCCCTGAAAAATGTACATTTTCTGAGGGTTCGGAACCGATTCGAAAAAGCATGGTAAACACAACTAAAGATTAATCTGATTAAATTGGTTCGAGAGTACAGGTTACGTTCCGGTTTTCTCCCCTTTGCTTGTCCATGGCGCAACCGTTGCACAAGTTCATAGTGCCTCATAAAGCGTGATCCTTATGTAATAAGATTACGTTATTATACAACGACGATACCACTAGCCTGTAGAAAAAAAAGAAGAAGAGGATCATGGGGAAATTGCTTTGGGCGCGATTAACGATCCATAACAGGTAGATGAAACAGAACTATTTACCAACCGGTTTCGTATCCTTTCTTTTCACGATATTCTATTCATAGCGGGGTGCTTGCGTAACCAACGACAAATTCGCGTTATAGACGCCAGCTTTCTATAATTACATTATGCAAAATTATGCAAAGACGTGTGTAAATAATTATACGAAACGAATGCCGCGCCTCAATTAGTCGTAATTTTCTCGATTCGCGATACGATGCCAACGTGTGCGGTCCAACATTGTCTCCTTCTCTTTTTTGTTGCAGGTATGTTGCTAAACATTGCCAAGGTAGATCGGTGAGTTTGCCTTCCTATTGTTATTATGACTGTGACGACCTTGGCAGCGAACAGTGTTTGCTACGGAGCTGTCCTTGACTCAATCCGAATCTCTACAGTGAAACGAATTAATATTCGTACGCTCTAAAAAAGACGATAACTTTTTTAATATTGTACTATACGATTTGAACTTTTTTGGGAAGCTAGAGCAATTAGTTTACTACAGGATGCGAAAAGAAATTTTTTCAAAAATTGCAATTGATCGGAATTGTAGAAAAAATACTAAAAGTTGCATTTTACAACTTTTCTGTGTGTGTAAGCCTATATTGAAAATTTAAAAAATACGTCTCAATTTTGCATTTCAATTCTGCTGTACAAGATAAACAAACGTCAGTTAGCAAATTCCAACAATTTCATACTTCAACGTGTCAACTTAAAAATATGTAAAACAATTGAGGAAAACGGCAACTACTGAATTCCTCGGAGGCAGTGAAAATAATGTGCATTAGAACGTGCATGCGATCCGAACGGAATGAAGTAGCGGGTTCTGGCAACAACACGAATCATTACGATGACTCAGATTACAATTTAATAATAATCTATTTATGTTTGAACGTCGTTGCTAGGAGAAATACGATTACTAGTGTCCCGGGTCCGTTACCAAGTATCCCCCAGCTATTGGGATCGCATGACTGTTATTTATTATCCTATATTTACACTGGAGACCGTTATTAACGGCTCGTATGAATGTTGCTTACCTGCGGAATGGGCATTAATTAATCAAAATGCATGTAATGTTGGATAGGCGAGGCACCAATAGCCGATACGGGTCAGGAAAGATCATTGTGCGATTACCGATCAGAATCGAGCGTAGACGCAGTTGGACAACGAGTTTTCTTATGCAAGAAATGACAGGTTCTCAGGGTATAGCCCCATTAACACCAAGACATAACGACTGCCGATCGTTAAACCTGCTTACTGCACACTTACCTGCTTGTGATCGCGGTGTTCTTCTTTGTAGTTTAGTAGACTCATATTCTTAAACGATCCAGCCCCATAAATGACGCTTGACGAAACCCAAGTGATCCATTACGGAAAGATATCGTCCCCGGATAACGTATCGTAAATTTCAACCGACCTGGAAATACTAAATAATTTTAGACCTCTTCGAATAATTTTGAAATCTGATTTGTCGACGTTTCACTTGATTCAAACTTTTGATGCCTTAACCCTCTATTGCATGAATTTTGATGACGAGTTGAAAAAAATATATATGGTTGTTAGCCTACTTAGAAATGAGTGTGGTCATGAAATAAATAATAAAATTTTATTAGAAAATGTCATTTATTGCATTTCATAAACTTAATGTTCCCACTTGGAACCAACATGCTCAGAGTCTTCAGTATTGTCTACTTAATTTACTATAGAACATTTGAAATTTAAGTCCCCAATCGAGAACGGAATGCAATAGAGGGTTAAATAGCCCTAAACTGTGGGATATTTTTATTGTAAAAGTTTCTTCTTTGTAGATGCAAAATAATATGTATTCTGCTTTTGTTTTCTTTTTACTAAGCATCTCCACCCTCAAGTCAAAATCGGTAAGTGTAAATTAAAACAGTGAAAAAGCAAGTATTCCGATAGGAAAAAATTGTGGGATACACTGCGTTAAATGACATGTGTTCATTTTTATCATAATTACATGAAATCCGTACTTGTCACGTGTCGAGAGAAGCAACTTTTTCGAGTAATTCCCCAAGTCTCGGTTGAGCGTATCTTAATAAATGTATGTGTGACGAAACAGTAGTGGGACAGTAGGTCAGAGTAGAGCAGAGTAAACCAAGCCATGTGCTTCGCTGTCAGATCGTTACCGTTTTATAGATGTTCCTGGTACTCACACCGTAGTACAAACAGCAGCGTGCTAACATAAAAATTAAGCTTGTGCAAACATCCGTGTGTACGAACTATTTCCATCAATTCGGCTTGTTTCATCTGAGACTTGTCCCTGAGACTTGTCCCCACTCTACCTTTCCCTTCCGCCGCGGCCCGGTATTTTCATAGCTACATGCTGCCGAATAATGCAAATTACGCCTCGTAAACGAAAAAATAGGACTTTTGAGGGCGATAGCGCCCTAGATCGATCTTTTATCTAGCGTTTTTGAAAAACGCATTACTGAAAAACCCCATTTTTGTATTATTGAGAAATGAGAACCGAATCCCGCATCCTTGCAATCCTGGAAAAAGGAGTCTACTCCCTTAAGGAACGCCCTGTATACTATTCTTTATAACGCAAGGGAATCTTGGAGGAAATAAGGAAGCGAGTGGGGAAAGATAGTGAAAGCAAAGGTGAGAGTGGGAAGGCTCTCCGACATGAATTGTGCTGGTGAAGGTTTGGCAAGCAGCAGATGCTCGTTTCAGTATTTTTACTCCTCAATTTCAGATCTTTTGCTTACGTAGCTGCAAGCGAAATGCAGATTTCACAGGCTAAACTAGAAATTGTAGATCTGTTTATGCAACCGTAGAAGTGTATCAAATGTCGCGGGTGAGCTGCGTGGCTTCGTGCGTTTATACGGTGGACAATTTGTTGATGAACGAAATACAAATTTCTATATTAATACGGTTTTCTTTAATATGATTCTTTAATAATTCGTAAAATTATTGCTACAGAAAATCAAATGTTTAATGAATTCGTTCAAATTGTTTGTTTAAGACAAACCTCATACATCTATATAAATAATTGGTCACAAAGGGTTTTAAAGTAGTGGTCGAATAAATTATTGAAATTTTCATTTAGTAAGTTTCATTAAATAAGAAACTTCAACTTCCTAAAAATTAGAACGTGTTCTGTTTAAACAGGAATATTTATTCTGTTCTGGAAAAGTTGCAGCTGTGATCAACAGATATTCTAAAAATGGTGCAGCCACCGTGGATCCAAAAAGTATTTAAATAGTAAATGCAGTGTTCAAATACTGTTTGGAACCACTGTAGATTCGAATATTTTGAAATCTGGAACTTTTCGACTGTTCGCAACATTATAGCTACAGACAATGAAATTTTGCCGTGCTTCTCATGAAATTTATTTAACTGGAAAATTGCATAAACTTCCGCAGTCTAATCTTGAGCCGAGTTACGCGATTGCATTGGATTTTGTTTGGTAAACGCGCGTAACGATTTTAATTAAAGTTTCTCGTACCGTAGCATACTTAATTTAAAGGAAAACTAATTATTCTTCGTATACTAGGAATTCGACGCGGAAAATTTAAAAAATGATCTGACAAAGAAGCTCTCGTCGTTCGTTTTATCATCTCGAGGCGAACTTCCAACAGGCGGCAAGATTACTTCATATTTTTCCAGTTTGAACTAAAGTAGCAACTTTTAAATTTGTTGTGAGATATAAGCTAAAAGTCTGACGTCCCCCGCATTCAGGTTAATGAATAATCATTTTTCTACTTTGTAACCGGATCAGTATACCGACGCGAGGGCATGGAATCGATGAGAACTTCCCGGGACAAGCTTTAATTATATCGTTTTCGAGTTATTGAAATCTTTCGAGCAAAAATGGAACGAACAACGAGTTGAGAAACATTTCAATTTTTGTGAAAATTAACAAAATGACAGATATTTTAAATTTAATGACTGAAAATTTCGGTAGAAAATTTTTTATCTATATTTAACAAAATAATGGGAAAATGAAAAAAGATCGGTCGTTAATGCCTAATAGATATTATAATAGTAGCTAAGGTAGATATCTTATACACCGTTTTGAAAAACGCAACTCTGAGAAAAACATGTTTAAAGTTTACGAATGTAATTTTTCTCGCAGATATACGAACTCACTCTCGAAACGGTACTTGGAGAAATAATTTGTATTGAAGCCTGAAATCCATGTAAAACCTTTTGCATTCTGTTCTCAAGACTTGAAACTATAATTTAAGACAAAAAGAAAATTTTCGATGTTTTTCGAAATATCAACGAGTCCTAAACCCTTAGCGAAAAACACGAACCAATCAGGGCACGGTAATGAGGAAAATAATATCGTAAAAGGGAAAGAGTAGAGTGGCAGACTCTTATTTATTTATTTATTTATGGTTTATTTTAATGTGGTCGCATTAACAGCTAGGTCAATTTCTCAATCGCAAATTTCTCAATTTATTTCTCTATTTTATTGAAAAAATTGTTGGAGTTTGATAGAACCAGGATTCGACGTATCCCTAGAATATCCGGTCCCGTAACGTTCCAACATTTTCTCGCAGATCGAATGTTTTCGTTCCTCGTGAAATCTGTCTGTCGTCTGTCACTTCCTTTGCCGGGGCACACGTCTGGGAAATCAAATCTCCGCTCTGTTCGCGATAATTCGTCAGTATTGATTAACCAGTATGATTGCGGTGTCCCTCGGCGGAACGAGACTTGTATCGAACCGTCGTCGTCGGCGCCTGTTGGTATGCGAGTCGCCACCCACCCGCGCCCACACACGCACACACACACAGAAATGTCCCATGGTATATCGTCCTATTCGTAAGCTGTTGTGTTCCTCGTCATTCTCTCCTACATTCGATAACTTGCCCATATACCAGCCAGTCAGATTCGATGTCGTTCCATATCACCGTTCTAACGTATCCGTTGGGATATTACTACTACAGTAGCCGCAAAAAGTTTCATCCGCGAAATATTATACGCGACCACATAATTATTGACTATATCCACACGATCTCTGCCACGGTTCCCCTGATCACAGCTAATTCATTAATAATTAATCATCATTCACCCTTGGACAGCGGATGCGCTCGACAATTCCGTAGCAACCACATCCACTTAGATCTTTACTGTATCAATCTCCTATTTTATTTAGATAATTTCGATACAGACTTATATCGTTCATTCGTAAGAGAACTGACACAATTCAATAATAATTTGAACTTTCTTGGGAAGCTAGGGCAATTAGTTTACTGCAGGATGTGAAAAGAAATTTTTTCAAAAATTGCAATTGATCGGAATTGTAGAGAAAATACTGAAAGTTGAATTTTACAACTTTTTTATGTGTGTGGGCCTATATCGAAAATTTAAAAAAAGTTTCAGATCGAAAGAGATCAGTTTTCGTACGTCCAGTAGTATAAACATGTGAATAAACCGAATTGCATTAAGAAAGTTGAAGTGTCCATCATTAAATGAGGGGTTAGTGACTTCAAATTTTGGGGGATTATCTTCCAATCTAAAAGAGCATTATTTTGCAGACGATATCAATAAAAATTGTCTTGCTTATCGTGCGAGACCCTTTATCGATACGGGTTAATCGAAGGAAAACGATCGTCCGAAAAAGAAATGTTTTTTTGTGACACGCGATAATGTCAAGCCCAGCAGCCACGAGTTTGGTTAATAAATTCATAAGGGATTAACGTGATAATTTCCAGACAATTCTCGGCCGGTTAAATTGAATTCCAGTATGATAAAAACTCTAGCCGTGGAACGCCGAACGGCTCAAAATGATCCGTCGGATTTGAATTTAATCTATTATTCATAAATATGTCAATTGAATAAATATATATACATATGTATGTATATACTCTGTTGCAATTGTTCAACTTTCCGCGTTTGGCTTTTAAGCGATTCCAGGAAAAATTCATCAGCCGTGGTCTTTCCCGAGTAATCCATTCCCCGATAATAAAGCTCCGCCGCTGTACATGTATGTATCCATCGAATCGTCGTTTTAAAACAGGCCGAATTTCACAGGTTGGCGATTTTATTTTTAAACAGGGGCCGCGCGCATCGAACGCATTCAGTTTGCGATATAATCATGTTAACTTACGTCAAAAAACACTCGCTCCGCCGATACTACGCGGGCTACACACTTGTCGCGACCACGCGCAATCGTTCGGAATACGCGATCTCGTGGCCAGAATTAAAATGCTTTCATGTTCATTTTCCCATACAAAATTTACCAAAAATTCACGAACACTGTGACTGAAAATTCTGTATTCTACATTTACTGAAATTATCAGGCTACTTCTCCTGGAAATTCATTCAACAGATTTCTCTTTATTTAAATAGATATTAAAAATCACTTTATTTCTCGTCCCAAAAATATTTCCTTGAAGGGCGTGATTCCTGATGTTACAAAATTAAGAAATTTTGATGTTTACAATGTTTCAAAAAATTTTCAGAATTTCTGGACAAAGGCTGTCTCGATTCAGTTGAACAGTGATTTCTGTATGAATTTCAATATTTGTAAAATGGCGCGACATCGATTGCCTTTTTTTAAATTTATATTTATCGTCGAAGGTATTCAACGATTTCTGAACGGGGAGATATTTTAATCACATTTGAATATGATTGGCAATATAACAAGTATTATTCATCTCGCAGTATAAACATTGTTACTTCGTTACCGCGTTACTCCGTTGCGAGAATTTTCGAAAATTTTTCATATTCCCGACATTGTTGTTATTGAATCGTCGGCTCTCTTTATTAATACGTGGACGGAGTTTTTCATTGTTCGCGTTGCTTTGATGTATGACCTGTTATCGTAAAGGACGTGTGTATTGTTATGCACAACCCAATTCGGATTGCACTACCAGATTAGTATGTTTGCAAAGCATTGATTGCACTGGTCAGCTCTCATTGGTCGCAGCATGAGGGCTATCGGAGCAGTCGTGATAACATGAACCGGTGTACGCGCGACTGAAAGTTCGCTGGAATTAATGAAATTCGTTCATTGCTGATACCGTATTTTATCAATCGAACAAACTCCGAAATAATTATACTAAGCTGACCTACATCAGTGTTCTCGTTTCGCTGCCCGATGCTTCTTTTTTTGTCTCTTCTTCGTTCGCGTATAATTGCAGCCGAACGATTTTATAAATCTATATCCGCAACCGAAAAGTAATAAAAATAAGTCGATTGCGCGATCAATATTAATTTTAGCGCATTCGCTGCCGAGTCAGCTACATACTAAATACCTACAAAATCGAGAGGCAGGTTGTTTAATGACACAGAAAATGAGAAGTCGATGTTTATTGCCCGATATATTACTAGCTATTAAAGGATCATAAACAATTATATCGCCTGCACGCCATTGGCACGCAATCAAAATGTTTAATACAATTCTCATTTGCATATTCCGAATTGCTGTGACTCATTTCTGCAAAATAAACAGGGTGATATAGTGGATGTAATGTTTCTTTCTCAAAAATACTAGCCAGAGTCGGAGGGGAGGGAGCACGAATGGAGGGGAAAAAGTTACCCTCTCTCTGCCAGTACAATAAATACAGTGAGTCGCGAAAGTATTCGAACGCTTTGAAACGAACGTTTCACGCTTAAAAAATATGAGTCATATTACGAATTACAAAACATTTTTATTTCTATAGTAACGTATACGTATCATGAGATACATACGAATACTTTGGTCCTTCACTGTAAATGCGAAAAATCGCGATCTTATAATATTCATCCAAAAATAAAAAAAATATTAGTCACGGCCCGTTCTGATATTGTACACGCTTCTCGATTGAAATACGAACTTTCGAAGAGCCGGTGCTGATACACATTTATTACGGCATTCCGAAAACGTGAAAGCTTCCTTTCTTCATATTAGTGAATCGTTTTCCGCGACGTCGATAGATACGGAGCGTTTTATCATCGGTAAACTTCAAACCAGAAACGAAAGCGGTTTGTCATTGTCGTGGTGCTCGGGAGCATTTCGACGTATCGCTTTCACCGTAAAATCACTCGTTTAGCCGTACTTATCGAGCAAGATTTTCACAACGGTCACGGCGTACTTTCACGTAACACTTCGACCGTCTCTCTGCTCTCTTTCTCTTTTTCGTTTGCCAGGCTCTCCCCCTCTCTCTCTCTTTCTCGCTCTCATTCTTTCTCTCTCTCTCTTTCCGTTGCTTTTGATACGCGTCATTTCTCTTTCACGAAAAGCCCACGTATCGCAGTTTCGGAGGCGTACGTACCCGGCCGGGCCAATGGCGTTCGAGCATGATTAGTTTTCTACACGGAATACCCGTTAGGAAAGTGTGTCAAGATGCCCGTGAGTTTCTCCACTCGGTTGGCTGGCTTATAAAATTATGATAAATTTCGTCGCGCTACAGATACATTCGCGCGACCAGCCCGAGAAAGCTCCCTTTACAAGCCCGAGCTTGACAGCCGGCAGGTTTATCGCGCTTCATTAGTCTTCCTGCCGCGTCGACATTTATTCCAGTAGAATTCCATGAGCAGTTTGACAGTCGTAAACTGCTCCGTGGAATGAATCAGCTGGTATACAGTCAGTCACGCTACTCTCGAGGATGGCTTCGCGACCGCTGAGAGCCGTGTCTGTTGTACAATTAGGTTGCGAACAAAAAAATACTATCCGAATGTCGAAGAGCGTGCTAGAAATTGGCCGATTGGCTCGACCTTGGTGACGACGAACGATCTTAGTACGCCATTTTCCTACACCTCTTAACCCCTTGCCGTATCATTTTCTTTACAGTTACAGTGATTAAAATATCTTTATCCCCAAAAATATCGTAGAAGAGAAAAGAAACATGAAACTTGATTACAAACGAATCAAAGTTTATTTAATTTAAAAAGAAAGGCGTAACATTCATATCTGTTAGACTTTGTTTAAAGTCTTTGTGCAAGGGGTTAAAGAGTAAGGAATATGTAATTATTTATTAGACCGTGAATTTTATACATTTCAATGGACAGGTGAAATTCAACACAGAAAATAGATTAAATTAGACCTATTGTTAGAATCTTAATTAGCAGGAAGTTAGAATCTAAAATTGTTAGAATATAATTAGCAGCGATCTTATTTAGCAATCGAAGCAAGCAAAGACTCTACTTGATTTCTAATAATAATTTGGAACCGAAGAATAATGATAAGAATTTAAGAAAATTCTGAGAAAAGAATTCAATTATTAACGTTATTTATTACTACCACAGCAGCTCAAATGACCGGTTTCTACCTCGTAATTAATGAAATTATCAAGAAGAACAGTTCAGCTTGTGAAGCGATAAAATAGCGAGACGATTCATTTCTGCGCACCAGTTAGGTGAGCTATATGTACACAGAAGAGACAAGAATGATCGAGCGCCTGTGTGTAAATGTCATTTAGCCTTGAGTCCGGACCTACGCCAATCCTACTGCGCACCTAACTAATTATATAGGAATGATAATACTAATATGATAATACCAATAAATTATATTTTCTCTCGAGTATTTTTTTTTCCTGATTCGAGTTAATTGGTAACACGTTTTTTTATTGCATTAAATAAACTCGTATATATGAAATAAAATAATTTATCACGACAAAAATATCGATCAGTCTCCAGAGTCTAAAAGAATTGTAACTGCGTGAATTGTTATAGCCACATGCATGGATTAACGATTTTGAAAACAAAACAGTGAATTTGATTGTGAAACGAATATCTTCTTATTGTTATTTTATGAAATATTGATGCTTGAGACTTATGAATAAACATTCAGTAACACTGCAGGTAATATTATTCGTGAATAAGAAATCTGGTTATCATACTGTGGCTCTAACAATTTCGACGCCCACTGTATGTTAAAATGATGGCATTAAATAGCGACAACAATTTATAATTGATCAGATGCAAATCAGATGTACATAAAATAATGAACGAGATTTCGAAGTCGATCGGCAAAGACAGTTTTAAAGGAATTTTCAACCACCACCGGCGAGGAACGTCTATTTCCAGGCAATTGGGAGTTAAAAATTATGATTCAAATGCAAATGCGATTGCGACTCGTCATTAGTTCCAGAAATGGTTTTCATGGGTGAATAATAAAGCGCAATTAGCAAGTCAATGTACGGAGCAAAGAATTTCGAAGATAATGCTACCTTATTCGATTGTTCGCGAAAAGGAGCTGAAAGAGCATACAAATCGCGTGAACCTTCGCCTGATAGCCGATGCCGTTTCATCTCGATTCGACAAGGCTGCGGAAATCCATGCCGCGATTACTAATTTATGTCTTATTTATGAGTTTTAATCAATGGCGTCGATAAAATCGGACCAATGCGGCCGGATAGATATCAGAGTCGCAATCGTCGGGTGGAGATCTCGCGTCCACAACGAAGCACCAATGTTTACCCGTGTTATCGCGCGGGTCGTGCCGCACGTTATCGCTGCTACGATCGACGTACCGTTAGTGATTGTTATGGGATACTTTTTAGGTAATATACGCGGCACACAATTCGAGGAAGCCGGTCTCGCTATTCTACATCTCGCGATGCCCGAACACGTTTCAGATACATAATACATACACAGTGGAGGATCAAAGTATTCGTACGCCCTTTAAAACAGAACAACTTTTTTATAATTCTACCAAACGACCTGATATTTTGTAAGCAATTAGAAGCGTTGGTTACTAAATGATGATGAAGTTTTCAGTATGTGTATAACTAACATAGATCTACGAAACATATATTTTTAAATTTTCATTAAGGGCCCAAATAAAAAAGTTTTAGAAAATGCTGTTTTTATTTTTGCATGTAACCTTGTAAATTATAATTTTTTGGAAAATCTTCTTTGCATACCATTTCGTAAACCAATGCTTCTAATTGATTATAAAAAATCAGGTCGTTTGGTATACCTATAAAAAAGTTATTTTATTTTAAAGGGCGTACGAATACTTCTTACTTGGATGGACATATACATATTTACTTATTTGGATGGACATCATGCTGCACAATAATTGTTGCGCAATATCCACGTTTCAGTGAAAGCGACTTCCACTTTTCGATCGAAAACAGCTCGGTCGAGACGCTTTTCAGAAAAGTTTTCGCCGTGGCACTTTAGACCGGGCCAGAAATCGTGCGAAGCATGGTCGAATCCGTTCGAGAGGGACGTGTAAGGTTCGAGCCCGGTGGTTTTCTCGCGCTCGAGATCATGCTATCGTGGTTCCAGGTGGCAGCGAACAAGTCGGGAGGTTGGTGGCAGGTTTGATAATGGCAGTGCGAACGAAAGGAGGGATCGAACGTCGCGTTACTTCGCTCCAGATGAGACGTTCTAGAGAGTAGGTGGGTCGTATGCGAGGGTTCAACCCAGGGCGGTAGCGTGCCTCGGGCGATTGATGACTTGTGACCCACTTTTAAAGGCTTGTGGCCTAGATGCGAGGGTGCCGTGACCTGATCTAAGATATCAGGCTTCCTTCTCCCCCCTACCGCCTTCTCCTCGCCCACAAACTTCCCGTCTCATCGTTCCTTTTTTCCCTCGTTCTTTTACTCTTTCTCGTCTCGTCCCCGTGCCATCTACTTCACAGATGACGGTTCTCCGGACGTGGGTAGTCGGGACATAACTCTTGTCCTCGCCGGATTCTCCTATCTTCCTCTTCTTCTTGAATTTCGCTGGCCTCTGTTACTCTCTTCTCTACTTTAAGCTCGAACGCATGTCAATTTTAAGAAGCTTGTTCCACCCGAAAATTCAGTCAACGATCTATTGTTTTTTCCTTCATTTTCATCCGTTAAATGTCGCCTTCCTGGTTCACTGATTACTGCATTCTTCGTACGCTCTTTGTACAAGTACTAATCAACAGTAGACTCCAGGCACAACGCCTACCCCTTCCACACTATTCTCCTGCTCCCAGAGGTACGCGTACCACACTTTGGAAGACACTGTACAATGCGATGGTGTTTTGACCAGTGATCGTAGATTAACCCTTTGCACTCCGAATTATTTTCCGATTTTGTAGCCTCCCTACTATTTTAAGTGTTTTATATGAAATTTACTTCTCAAAGGTCAGTTCCTTGACTTGCTACTTATTTTAAACAATTTTGTTTACTAATTTTATTAGACTGCGGATGTTTGTGCATTTATGACGAAACTGGTTGGGTGAAATATAAAACAGTAAAAAGTTCGAAAAATTTAAGAATACTGTAATGTTGTTTTCAATGTAACGAAGTCATTAAGGGATGAAATCAATTTTTATTTAATCTGCTCATTATATTAAGTAGTCGTTGTAAATATCCAATCCTCAAATCTGTAATAGATTCATTCAGAAAAAATTTTTTTTAAGCTTCCACAGACGATTCAATTTAATTGTCTGGGTATTCTGTAACGTAGCAATTGTACATACAGTGGGTGATGAAATTGTTAGAACCAGAATATAGAAAATTTATTTTTTAGCCATGAATAATGTTGTCTATAGTACTGCTGATTAATTGCTAATTGCGATTAACGATTGAAGTAGAAATTTATTCGTCAATCGTTGATTAAATTTTTGCCCAGCTCTGAATAAAACAATACATTTAAATGAAATAAGTATAACATATATAACACTTGCTATTATTACGTACAATATATGCTATCTCTGAATGGCAATTAGCCGTCTATTAATTTAATAAAAATTGAAAGTTGCGACAGCGAAGAAGTTTTCCTTCAAATGAAATTTACACGCTCGCAGAAATTAATTATGGATGGTAGTTTCGAATGTTGACTTGCTGTTTTCTGTCCGTTCGAAAGAATAATAAAAATTGATACCCTCGCGCCAAGTTCTCGTCATGATTCTTTGCGAATTATGTTGCGCAACAATTACATAACAAGGACAATTACAGTGTCTTTAATAACAGCCTTAACTGGCCATGTAACATGCTGTAATGATCGACAAGAAGAAATTCATCTGCATCGGTTCCTATCCTCAAAACAATGATAAAACGTCAACTCCGTTACTAGTAATTACTTGCTGATACATTTACAAACGTACGGTGCATGCAAAAGGTAACTGTATCATTATCTGTCTGCGCCCTCATATGATACGAATAATCAGCAGAGTTACATTGTCATTTACAGATATTGTAATGAGTATGCAGTAATCAAAATTATAATTTTTAATTGTGAATGGCGAGAAGATTTATTTATTTTCTGTCGATTGCAAATGATTATCGCATATTGAATTTTAAGAAATTCAAGCAATAATACTAAGAAATAACATTATTTTATAAAGTGATAATTAGACTGCGGATGTTTATGCAATTTTCAATTTTTGTAGACAAATTTTTAAAAAAGTGGTACCAAATAAAATTCTATTTTTATTGGTGATAGCATTTGTAGACCCAAAATAAATAAAAATCGTACCAAATTCTGTTGAATTTAATACTCCAGCATTTTCTTTAATTTTTAGAAGCATAAATGCATAAAGATCCGCAGTCTAGTGATAATAATAACTTATTCGATGCAATAAAAACAATAGGTAACTAAAAAATGAAGAAGCGCATGATACCGAATACCAAAAATTATTTGGCTATTCAAATAAACTAGTATATGATTATTTCAAACGACATGTAACCAAATATTATTATTATTATATATTGTTTATTTTAATGTGATCACATTAACAGCTAGATCATTAGTGACCACATGATTTACAATCAAAAAGTGTTTTACATGTTACTTGTGGTGAGATGTAACCAAATAGATGGGTATATTAATCAATTATTTTTCAAATAATTCATGTCGATACCGGCGAAGCCCAGTAGAGAAACCCGGCGCGCAAAATAAGACGGCGGAGTTCGTCCGCCGGCAATCTCCATCATTTCCACTTTCTGGCCGCGGGGACAACATTCATATCCTCCTGTCTTTCCTGCTCAGCTTTCTTCGACGCCTATCTAAACTGTGACAGGATCGTCCACCGGAAGGAACGACGTTATGTGTGTATAAGCATAAAGTTTTGTTCATCGGTGCGGAGAGGTACATTGTAAAGAAAGGTGTCCGAGAGAGAGTACGGAACGAGAGGGAGGGCGAGAGTGGAAGAGAGAGAGAGAAAGAAGGATAGAACGATCGAGTAGACAGAAGAGAGAAGAGCGAGAAGGTGTGGTGGGGACGTGTGTATTGGCATCGAGTGGGGTAGTAGAGGCAGTAACGGTGGAAGTGGTAGCGGCGGAGTTAGTGGGGGTTGGCTCGCGTCGCAGAACGAGGCGAAATACGGTGTAGGCGCGCTCGTCGGATCCAGCTTCAGTGTCGTTCCGGCTGCGGCTTCGTACGGTTAGTCAGAGGTGTCTGTTCAATCGTAACGTTCAAACGCTATTTTCCCAGTCGTCGTTCTTTGCGATGATAGAGTCACCGACCTGACTTCGGTGCAGTGTTAGTTTTCACCCGGTTTTACCAATGACAATGGGCTAAGCCCAGTGTTCACGTCGAAAAAAAAAGGAACCGAGAAACCATTCGAACCGTGTGAACGTGTGAGACTGTGCTACCGCGATGTATCCTGGTAGTTAATGAAGTCTTGAAGTGTACGACCGTGACAGATAGCCAGATCGGCAGGACCGGTGGATATAAAATGAGCCCAGCCTCACAAGGCGGCGTCGAGGTGGAGCGTTACATAGGTAGCTGTTTGATATCGTCGAGCCTGAGGTCTGCGCCGCACAAGGCGATCGTGGCTAAGAAGGATCCGGTGTCGCGAGGGAAAACGCGGGGTTGTTACACGGGGCAAGGATTCGCGAACGAGCAGGTGCAATATGGTCCGGGAGGTTGGGCGGGCGCCCCCTTGATATCTATGACGTCGAGCCCGCGAAGGTGTAACCAGAGATCGTCGCCTTCCTTGGTCCAACAACAACAACAACAACAACAGCCGCAACCGCCATCGCAGCAACAGCAGGTCTGCGATCAGCAAGTGTCGACACACCTGCCCAAGAATCCGCTCTCCAGGCTTGCTATCCACACGCAGGGAGCGCCGCTAATCTTGACCGGTCGGTTTCACAATCGAGGCAAGCTGCACAACAGCGGCGGGAACGTTAATGGCATCGGTAATGCGGCCTGCAATGGTGTCTCGGTTAATAGTTACGTCCACGGCAATGGGAACGGTGCGACGAACGGGACGATGAACAGTGCCGTGAAATGTCCGTCGCGGTCCCAGAGGCCCGATCTGCTGCCGAAGAAGCCGCAGGGTAGCCCGAAGCCCGACTGTTCCGGGAAGGAGAGCAGCAGCAGCAGCAGTAGTACTGGGGCGAGCAACAACATCGCGAACATCGACTCGCTGAGCATCGCCAGCGACGAGAGCTCGGGCTCGAACAACTCTGAGAACAGTCTGCCGCGGATAATCAAGCCCCGTAAGCGCAGAAAGAAGGACAGGAAACCGACGAACAACGTGGTGGCGGTCGGCGAGATTGCGAAACACGAGGAACAACAACAACAGCAGTCGGGCGGTAGCGTGGCCAGCGATTCGACCGTGGTCCCTTTAAATCCGTACACGGCCGGCTGTTACGAAGCCGCGCCTCAGCTCAGGAATCACAGAAGGCCACCCATCGCGAGGGAAAGCGTGTACGCCGGGTGTAGAGCGCAGACATCAAGCATGTCGGCGCAGGAGATCGCCGATGCGAGACAAAGGTATGCACACCGGCACGTGGAAGTGAAAGTACTCGACGACAACAGAAACGTCGTCGTACCGGTGCAAATTCGAACGGTCCCGAAAGGCGGCGGCGGCTACAGGCACAACACCCACCACCACGTGGTGCCGCGTTATCTGCACGAGTACAACCTGGTGGGCTGCGAGGACGGGATCAAGGACGGATTGGGATCGTGTCAATGCACGTACCGCGACCCTTCCGGCCTGATCTGGGACGTCGATCAGAACTGTTACTCGCCGTTCTTCCCGCCGACCACCACCGAGTTCTGCTCGAACCACCATTTCTCCCATGTGCCGTTGTTCCTCTCGCGACCAGCCCTCAACTGTCAAGGACACAGCGTCGAGAAGCTGTTGAACGACCATCATTTGGCCCATCAGGAGAAGGACAACACCGGACCGTCCGGCGTCGTGCTCAGACGCAGCTGGAGCGATCCGTCCAGCTACTTCACCGAGGAGATCGCCGCGCCGAATAAAGACGTCGGTGTGATCGGTGATAGGGGGCAGACTGAGAGTGGCAAGCGTCGAACGCTATGGCGCGGGGACTCGATCGGTATACCGACGAATGGCGTAGGGTCATCCGGGCCGGGAGTAGTGAACGGTACCATATCGTCGCCCAAGGGGTTGGAGGTCTCCACCGAGATCATCACGTCGCCCAACGGCCACCGAGACTTGGAGATTAAGTTCTACTCCGCCTCGCCGAACGCCCCGGCGACCGGCGAGGACAAACTTGTGTTCGCGGAGGAGGTCGACGACGACGAGGAAGACTTCAGCGACATTTGGAGTTACCACGAGTCCAAGTTGCAGCAGGACTTCCGTACGCTGCTGCAGGCAGAGGAGTGAACGATACACCCTCTACCATCTCTGCCTGGTCTTCTTCTTCTTTTTCTTCTCCTTCTTCTCGTTCAGAGCAGTCGCGCGTTTGTGCACTATTGTGGGGTTATCGACGTGTGCGTGAACGAAAGAGGCGACCACCACCCTGGAGGTTCAATTAGTTCGCCGGTACAAGATGGAATCGTTAGTTCGAGATCTGTATGCGTATCGAATGTTTGCGAAGTTTGTGCGCGACGAGTCTCGGTATGGTCGACCGGGTAAACACAGAGGGGATCTTCTGCGGGGGTGGCGCAGTTGCGAGCAAGTCCGGGGCGAACTCTCTCGTGTTTTCTTACTGGAAGGACCTCGGGAACGCGAACTCCTTCCGGTGTGATTCATCGAGGATTATTCAAAATTACTTTGCCCGAACCCATGCATCAATGGGTAGCATAGAAATCCAATTCGAGACGACGAACTTTCCAACGAAGTCGAACCCTGCTCTGGTGCTTTCAACTGTTCCCCAACGCAGGAATTTTCGAACATGTTTTCCCGAGAATGTGAATTTGTTATTGTTCGAGGGTCATTTGTGCTGTGTCCGAAAGTCTCGGTTGTCGCCGGAGCGTCTTAATTTCGTTAACCCGGGAGACTGTTTCTCCGTCGTCGACCATACTCGAGGCTTGTCGCCCCCAATGACGCCCACGTTGCAGTCTTCGACGATCGACGAGAGTGTAGCCGCCGGTAACGAGCAAAGCTACGTGTCGAACGATTCTTCCTCCTAACGGTGTACGTTGTATACACATATACTATACGTGACGTGCGTGCACGCATCAGAGTAGCTTCTGGAGGATCGTACCTGGACGTCGCAAGTGCGTGCGGTTCGTTTGTCGATGACACCGTGCTACTAATAAGCGGTGGTTGGCTCGCATTTTCGATCGAATCGGTTCCGATGAAGCCAATCCGGGTCTGCATCGTCGTTGGAACAAATATAGTGACTTTCTTGAGCGGCTTCTCAAGCCTGTCCTCTAACCGGACCGGCCACGAATCTGGGTTATCTCAGGATTTTCATTGAAAAAAAAAGGAAGGAAAGAATCATTCATCCCTTCGGTACTTCCGGCAGCCGCCTCTTCTCGCCGACTACTATATATATTTGTTCCAGCCAGAGCAAGAACGCTCGCGTGTGTAATTTTCCACTTCCTCGAACGTGTAACCCGGGCGGAGTTGGGTGTGATCCCAACACGGTCTCTTCGGATTGAAACTGCGAACGAAACCAACGCGATGAATAATGAATAACCGTTTAGCGGAATGGAAGTATTCGTTACGTCCGCGTTTGTGAAGTCTCTCCTCGTTGTGTTCGAGAGATTGGTCGGGAGCTCTAGTAATTGATGGTCGCACACGTTCGATCGACGCCGACGTTCGCAACGAGATAGCGTCTTTTCCTCGTCGCCGCCGACGACCACCATCAACGAGACAAATAGAGTCGTGACTGTTTAAATCGTAATAATCGATGGAATCGTCCAGTGATCGTCAGGGGAGCCTCGTATTTCATGTCTACGCGGCCTCTACTCCCCGCGCCTAACCGCAGTCACGCGATGCCCGGCTGTGCTCTTCAAGGCACGGCTCATTGTTGTCTCATCGAACGCGCTCCACCACTTTGTGTTTTTCCACCTCGAGTCCACGGCTTTTTCCATCGAACGCCCAGCCCCGGCGAACGGTATTTTGCATACTGTTCGCGAAAATGTTCTCTCATCGAATCACTCCAGCACTGCCTTATAATCGGGTGAAGCCGGGTTCAAACATTTTTATTCTTATCCGATATCCAATCGCACTTTTTAATCATTCGTAGAGCCTCGATTATCCGAACTAAACAGGGAACTCGGTTATAATGCTAGATTCCATTTTTATCAACACTAAAGCTACCACTGCCGGTCAAATGACCGGTTTTATATTTTTCGTCTTACAATTATTGAAATTGTGAAGTCGCTTACGTGGAAATTGATTCGATAAATTTCTTTATCACATGTTGTGATAATAATTGCACAAAATCTAAATAAATAGAGCCTCGTCATTTTTGTAAGCTAAAACATTTGTAATCGCTTTTGGTGCTCGGTAGGTTTAGTGTTAATTTTTAGCGAGTGCTCTCGAGATATTTATGTCTGACACGGGATGCTAGAGACTCCAGTCATCGGAGGTTCGGCTAATCGAGGTGTCCTACCGTAACCTTGAAATTCGGGATAAGTTTGTGGTTTCACCGTCGTCAACACACGCTCAGCCGAAAGGTCCGGGCACCTTTGAGCAATTGAGAGTACGCAATAGCAGCGCGATAGTATTGGGTAGGCAAGAAACTAGTTTCGGTATTTTAAGGTGAAATAAAAAACCGAATTTCTTCATTCTAACGATGAACTTCAATCAATAGAATATTTTACTTATTTATTCTTTTTTGCAAAAGATCATCGAACAGAAGGGAAAATATCTTATTCATTAAAGTTCATTGCTTGAAGAAAAAGAATTGGGTTCTATTTCACATTAAAATACCGAAATTACTTTCTTGCCAACCCAATAATTGAACGGCAATTCCGACTGACGTTCGTATCCAGGGCAGCTGTTGCTCGGCGTGTTTCGCGCGAGACAAAACACGAGAAAGCCTGGGCAAACCTTCGACTGCTGCGCGATTGGTGAATTCCTTGGCCAGGTAGGGGGGCATCGTAGCCTTTATGACTGATGGGTGCGTCGATGTAGATGACTCTTATGCCCCCATTACCTTGAGGGCATAGGGCCTCCATTTTTGGGGCTGGGACTGTTTGAAACAGGCGGGTCGAATCTGAGAGTTTTGCACCCTTCGGAATTCCTATATCGAAATAGCCTCTCCGAGTAACACTTCCCAAAAGTTCTAACGCTAAACCTACCGCGTGCTGACAGTGCCGTGATGCCTCATGAAAATGACAAAATGAAATTTATTCATTCTGTCGACGATATTTATTCCATTTCTAATGGAATAAACTATGAAATCGAACTATGAAATCTGACTGGCGGTTGTAGGTTCAGTCTTAAAATACCTCCATTGGTGTCTAGGTTTCATTTTGATTCCTTCGTCGATTCGATTCCTTTAGTTCAAAATCACGTATTTTATTCAGTGGGCTATAGCACTGTATTCCCGTTTGATACTATAATTCTTAATACTAGAAGTACCGCGTAGAGCATTATCACTAGACTGCGGATTTTATGTATTTATGACAAAAATGGAGAGGTGTCATTTCAAACGGTGAAAACATTAGAAGAATTTGAAAATACTATTACATTATTTTTGACCTATTAAATAGATTAAGGAAGAAAATAGATTTCTACATCACTCCAGTTTGTTGCAATTCAAGTAGAAAATTTTCATTTTGCATAAAGATCCGCAGTTTAATTATCACTGATGCACAAGAAAAACGTCACAACTGAAAATTTTTCAGTTTTCGTTTTATTGCATTAAGATACTCGCCGGAGTATTAATAAATACATTTTTACGTTAATCCTATAAGGACATACGAAATAAATTCGGTGTATCTAAATTCGGTAAATTTTATTGTTTGTAAACGTTGTCCTCATATTGAAAAAAAGAATTCGTGACCGAAAGGATTAATACATACTTATAAAACGAACCCCACGGATAGCCCTATTAGGTTTTATTCGTTTCTACTTGCAGCCAGAGCTAATTAAACTATCAAAGGACTTTGAAGCGCTTTCCTGTAAAATTTGTATTTTTATATTTATGACGTTTTTCTTGTGCATGAGCGATATGGCCGCAACGGGTTAATGATTTCTCACAGTGGCAGATAATTTCCGAAAAATCTACGTCGGTAGTTTCTAGTATAGAAGTGTTCAAAAAATTCAGCCCGATATTGTCCCGAATATCGCAGCTATACTGCCTTCAAAAATGGAGGACGACAACGGTGGGGGCCCAATATTTCGGTGGTGGCTCGGCGAATTGGCACGCGGCGCAGTGTTTCGCTGTGGACCGTTTCTCGTCGTGATTTTTCACGGGAATAGGTGTGTAATAAGGCGCAATAGGAATTCATCGAGGCTGATTCGTTCGTTCGTGTGCGTGCAGCGGTAACTGTACACGGTTTAGTCAAAGGGCATCGCCGCGGATTTACGTAAAACTTTACTTTACGGAAACGAAACATAGAAACGAGTCGATCGATCACACTCGCGGGGACAGCGTCGCCGTTTACTGCGATGGCGTCCGATGATAGGTCGACTTGTTCATCCTAACAAAGAAAAACAACGTCTGCGTACGACGAGCTACGACGTACACAAATCTTTTCGCCAACGTCTTTTTCGTACGCGATACGAGAATTTCACGTTGATAGAGAAACTAGGGAAAACAAGCGACACGTATTTAATATACATACACACGCGTAACGAAGCATCATATACCACGGACGAGGTGCACGGTGTCTGGACCCAACGTTCGACATGTGTCGTCGACGGACTGCGGATCTCCGCGCGAATTTGTTCGCAAACTTATTTATGTTCGACGAAAGGGAATCCGTTTGTGAGACAGTTTCCGATTTTCGTGGAATTGTTTGCACTAGAGTCCGCGGTAGGATCATCTTGTCAGAGTCGCCAGATTCAAGTTTCCCCGCTCTACCTTCCTCCACGCTTCTCCCCTCAATTCGAGTCGTATCTTGTTACCAGATGAGGGGAGGGTGCACGAATTAACACTAAGCCTACCAAATGACCGGTTCCAGATTTTTTATTTCACAATTATTGAAATTATAAAGATACTTCCGTGATAGATCATTAAATAAATATACACTACTGTGCAAAAGAAAGAAGCATCCGGTCGAATAAGAACACAGTAAGTTTTGAAAAAGGATTCCGCTGTTTAATTGAATGGTTCTGAGAATGTGTGTTAATTCTAATACTTTAAATGCAATAAATCAATCAATTGCACATGCAATACAATTTCTACATAAAGATATTGTTTCTCATTATATCTTATAATTATACTGGGTGCTTCTTTCTTTTGCACAGGAGTGTACATATTTAATAGCGCGGATATTATAATATGAACCGCACAAAATTCAAATAAATTTAATCTTGTCATTTTTATAAGGCAACATGTTCCGGCTACTTTTAAAGCTCGGTAGGTCTAGTGTCAAGGGGAAAAATTGCCCCCTCTCTGCCAGTACCGGGCACCGAGCACGTCACGTGACCGGAAGCGTGGGGGATAGCGTCGTGGAAGGGGAAGCTAGAGTGGGAAGGCTTAATCTGGCGACTCTGCTTGCTACAAACGAATACAAATACTTTTAGTGGACGCGTATAACGAAGTCTCGTGGAAACTGTCAAGCGCCAGGCGCGTTCGCACCGCGCAATAAACTTCTGGACAGAAATCTGAGGAGGGGTTTCGAAAGTTGCTCAGGACTTGTAGGAAGTGTCCCACTCTGAGTCGGGTAGTCTTGTAAAAATCAACGTCTCCGAAACGGGATGCAACACTACTGACCTGAGACCTGCTTGTGTCTCACTCGTCAATCACTCTCAGTCACTGGTCGACTGTTTTACGACTTTCCTATATATCTTCCGCTCAGAATACGGAATAAGTCTATTGGCGTCTACCTAAGGCTGCGTGTCCTCCACCGAAAAACCATCGATTCGAGTTATCCGATAATCGGGGAAAAGTTGGATTAATATTTCATTCTTGAGCTCAGTTGATACCGGTAGTTGTCTTTCAATCTGCGATTATGAGAGCAAGGAATTATGAAAGCAAGGAATGAAAAAATTCAATTTATCATTCATTTTGTATTCAGATACAGATTATCGAAAGTAATTCAATTATAAATATGAAGTTCTAAATATTATGAGTTTAGTAAAAATTGTATAATTGACAAAATAATGTTTTACAGTTCTATAAATTAGTGAAAAAGATTTTTCTTTTCGGCAACGACGAGTAATTAACATTTCTTAAGGCCAATGTCGTTGCTCTAATTTCAAAACCATAATTTTCAATCACTTGCAGTATAAATGTAACTAATTGACAGTACAAGATCAGTATAAGAAACAAATTTTTTTGCCAATAGCTAGACTCTATATTAAAAATAAAATACGTAACCACTTATGTTTATTCAGTTCGCTCGTCTAACCGTGACCCATATACATACGGAACTGTGACAGTGTTAACGCGCGATAATTGTCGCGAAGGCAATGTCGCACGATTGTTTAAACTTTGCCAGGCTCGCACGTTAGCGCAATTAGGAAGCCGCGTTTCGTGTAAATGTTTAAAACTATGCAGCAAGGAGGATCTTTCAGTCTCGTAAACACCAATTGTGTTGCTCCGTACGACAACAGTGAAAATTTCTTGCTTCTTGAAGGTTGCACTTAAATGTCCTTACTCTGAGGTATGCTTGTAATTGATCTTACAATCCAGTCTGCACGCAACATCGTCGGATAAAGAACGAATAAAACTTGCAATTTTCATTGCATCTTAACCAGAACTTATCCTGACACAAAAGGTTGACCTCGGTCAGTTTTTCGAAGCCGTATCGCATTTTACCGCCGCGATATTTCCGATTGTTTTTTCCAAACCGTGAAATGCAAACGAGTAGCAAAACAAGTAATGAATTTATACGGTAATTGGTTCCGCACACCATCCTTTTACAGACAGGAATATTTTATTCGTAACTGTTGATTGCACGGAAGATATCTCCGTAATTCTGCAGTATTATTTTGTGTGTTTGGAATTTTGTATCCCCCTGAATCGCAAAGTGATCTCAATTGTTGTATCTTGTTAGTTCTGAAAACAGTGCAGTCCGGTGTTCAAATCACACGTCATTCTATATTTACAATTGAATAACTCGGTTCCAATTTCAAGTACGCGCGGATTAATTTTGGATTCCCATCAATCGCTATCTTCATGACAATTGCTTGATTACTTTCTGTTTTTATTACATGAAATAATGTATTATTAGACTGCGGATTTTATGCATTTATAACAGAAAGGTGTACGTACAATTTAAAACAGTGGACATATCAAAAAGATTTAAGGGCACCAGTGTATTCACCTCAAATATTATTAAATTTATATTATTATTTATTTATTAAAAGAAGAAAGGCATTTTTACTTGATTCCTGTATCTTGCAATCAATGCAAACATTTTTTATTTTGCATAAAGATCCGCAGTCTATTTATTATCATTACTTTATGAAATAATGTTATTCCTCTGATTTCCTCCCTCGCTTCTGTTGCTTCAATTATATTATACTTCGTCAAGGAACACGCCCATGTACTGTACGCGCCTCAGAAGAATTCCCCAGCAGGTAAGCCGTCTGATTTTCGGCCCTAGCCATTGGCTGAAGTCTGTGACTAATCATTGGGCGCGAGCGAGGAGACCACACCCTTTTCTCCCTCCCACGAGACTTCTTCTGAGGATAGTATATGTAGCACATCCTCACCATATATCCACTTGTGGATATCATTTCCTCAGAGATAGGGATCGGAAATACATAATAAAAGCGCCCGCCCAGTACATAGTCACGTAATACAGAAGTTTGAATCTTTAAACACACACACACACATACACACACACTCTTATCGGCATCATAAAAGTTCGTTTAAATAGCTACCTCACGCTTGAACACGTCTATGTGGTTCATTCCTGAACTGCTCTCATCCTCTTGCGTCCCATATCAAATCGTAATACAATAAATCCGTATGCTCGTGCGGATCGCAAAATCCATTAACTGCAATTTCATGAAACAATCTTACCCCCTAGAGTAGGTGGTATCTGTAATGGGAGCGGGTCAAATGCACGAACATGAATATTCGAGATCATTCTCGCAAAAGCGTAAACCCATTCTGTCCGACATATACACCACATAACTGCTCTTGACAAAGCATCTCAACATGTATGATAGTTTCTGTTGTGCATTCTCCATGGATGTAGGGTCCAGCAACGATATCGTTTCTTTTGTACCATCGTTAGCTATTAAATCTAACTCTCTTTCTTTATCCAATTTCTGTCCGATTGATGTTCACACTCGGTACCTTGTTTAATTAATCTGCTTCAGCGATTCTAGCTCTGGTCCGCAAATCTGTGCCCAAGCAAACGTTATGACTAGACTGCGGATGTTTGTGAAAAACATAAAAATGTTGTGCATTAATTTTAAGAACAAGGGGCCACGTAAAGAATTCTTTCATCCTTTCATAATTTTAATACGTTGAAAATAGTAATTGAAATAGTAATAAAAATCTTTATTCTATTTGAAATTGTACCTACCCATTTTTGCATTATTGCATAAAATCCGCAGTCTATTTATAATATTCTTTCGTTGCGCGTACAGATCATGCATCAGAAGATGGCCGGAGATCCTCACTGTCGAAATCACTACCGTCTTCTGATGGACGAACAGTACTTGGCCACTTGGGTGTATTGAGATCAATCGTTCACGTTTATCAATAAAATTAGAAGGGAAACTTCTACCTCGAGGAAATGCTATCTTTACGCGAGTTTCGTAAGCACATGTCCATTATACATACTTTGGAATTTACATTAGTTTCATTATCGTTATTGAATGTTCCTGATTAAGTGAATTTCGCTCTGCTTGATGCATTCATTATTACAGTCTTATACAATTTAAGACAAGGATGTTCTCAGGATGGGGAAACTGTTTAAATTAACTGTCGATTAACCCTTTGCACTCAACCATTTCCTCTAAGGGACCATCGTAAATTTAATTAGCAACTGGGACGTACCTTTCAAGGATATGAACAAATTACTGGGAATTATGGTTCTTATGGAATCCAAAGTTTTTGATAATGTAACAGTAAAACTTCATGCCATATCCCGCTTCAATGGGGCGATTATTTCCATAAACAGTAAATAAATGAATGCGTCCAAGTTTCCGAGTTTGTTTTAACGGTGGAACTTATAGAAATTTTATTTACAATGTACCTGGTCGATAACAATATTAACCAGGTACCAGTTGTTTCAAAAAATTGGTAAATAAAGCGGCGAATAATCCTAAACATTATCAATTATACAATTGTAAGAATGGTTCGTCGCCCGAGGGTTAAATGTTGGTTACGAAACAGTAGAATTTTATCTCATGCTACAGGAAAGTCGTATAACTAGACAAAAATGAGTGATTTGAAACAGTGAACAGATTGGAAAATATAAATTTATATTTAGCAAAAGATATAATTTTAACAAATATAAATTTATATTTAGCTCCTGTGTTCTGCAATCAATGCACGAACATTTTATTTCGCATAAAGATCCGTAGTCCTAACATTAATACTTAAAAGTAGATTTCGTCTGAAGTGTTCGCGACAAGTCTGACCATATCGGCAAGGAGTTGAAGGTGTTCGATCGATCGATCAATGGTGCGATCGGACACGTTGAAAAAAGATAGTACGAATCGCTCGTGTGCCAGTGACTGCAGAAACAATGGTACAGAATAGACACAGAACTCTCGTGCAGCGTGTCAGGTGCACCAAGAACCTCGGCCGTGTCCACCATGTCCTCTTTCGTTTAGAGTGTAAGACCTAGACTGTAAGGCGATCTACTTAGATTACCACACACCGTTGTCTATATGTGTATAGAGAAGAAACGTCGCGCGTTGAACGGTCCGCCTTTTATTTACCATTAGACCGTTAGGGAAGATACAAAGACGACGCGGCGAGATTCCGAGGAGGGCTGCGAAAGAATAAAAGAACGAAAGAAAGGAAGAAAGAAAAAGCGAAAAAGAGCGCGACAGCATTACCGACGACTAATTAGAAGTAGAACGCTTCGTGTCCCGGGCGAGTTCACCGACGAGACACAAAGTTCTCGCTTGAAGAATCGTACGAGCAATATTTATCTCTTGCTGGTTCGCGCACCGAGTACGTAGCAAGTTTTATTGCTAAGTAGCAACAGACAAATATTGACACGCGCCGACACTTGTTAAAGCAGCACGTGCGTGCGCGCGCGCGTATGAGATACGCAGAGAGAAAGTGAGAGAGTGTGTGTGAGAGAGAGAGAGAGATACCGTTGTTGCTGCTTTAATAACATCGCCCTGTGGTATTCTTCGGGTACTCGCGGAAAAACCCGATTCGCCCTCGTTGTGTGTCCGAACACCAACGAACCCTCTTCAGCGTTTTTCAATCGATTCGTGTCGCGATGTTCCCAGTCTTGAGTGTATCGCGTTCCCTCTTTCCCGTTTCGTGCGGTGGACCGGAGTCGCCAGATGAGGGGAGGGAGCACGAATCGAGGGGAAAGAGTTACCCCCACTGTGCCAGTTCCGGTCACGTGACGCGTCTCTGTCGCGCGGAAGCGTGGGGGAAGGTAGAGTGGGAACGCAAAACTGAATCTGACGACTCTGCGGACTGCCACCAATTGATTGGCTGTTTTCACGAAGGGACGGTATGCGCCTGCGATGCTGACGAAGGATCTTCAATCGCGAAGAATGTGGCCTATTTTGTTCTCTTGTCACCGTACATCCCCGTAGGGATGAATAATTTATATAATTTATTTACAATCGAAATTCGTAATTATTTTTTTGTTCCGTTCTGAGTACCAGCGATATTCGAACGCTTTGTGTCTCGTTGATCGTTCGAGAGAATCGAACACAGCATGTGGGTATACGATCACGGCGTGACTCGTGTTAGTTTTTGTAACGTTGAGAACCGTCTCTCTCATCGAATCCTTTTATTGTTTTTTTTCTCCGATTTTTGTTTACCGATTACGATCGTTCGCCACCCGCACGTCTCCGCTATCTGATCTCCGATGGAGAAAGAGAGAAAGAGAATGAGGCGAAGAGGAATTTCGAGATGTATGATTATTGTTAAGTGATTTCGATACTTTTCTACGTTTCGTTGACGGATTCAATTCGGCCGAACTACATACATACACGCGATAAACAACAGAATACTCTTCTCCTTCTCTCGTTCTCTCGCCTGTATTTATTTTACACATCGTCGTCGTTCGACGGTACAACGTATTGTGATAACGCAACGATGATACACTTGACTCTGCTTCGTCGTCCAGACTGATCAACACCGATCTACCAACGTCGCTTTAGTGCTGTACTGCACTGTCTCAAATTACAGTGTTTGAAAAAATCCAATAAAAATGTCTTTAATTTAATCCCGAGCGTTTCTGTGCCTCTTCCTTGGACCCCTCTGCGATTCACCCGTCGCGCAGTGGGGTGTTTGGCCCGAAAAGTAAAAAGAACTATTTTAGCGTTATTTATGGGCTCAAGATCATAATGCAAAAATTGCAATTTTTACCACTTTTGATCGTAAACCAATTAACCAATTTCAATGAAATTTTCAGAGCACATATAATTTATACGAGTTGTTGTTTTTCACAATTCCGACCAAATGCATTTTTTCAACATATTTTTTAGACGTCATCTACTAAACTAATTTTTCTAGCCTTACAGAGAAATTGAAATCTTTTGGTCCATTCATAAAAAAGTTACTTATTCTGATTTAAAGTGTGTGTGATCAATTATGCTCCTAACTGTATAATAGATTTTGCTGATTCTTTGAAATCCGTTTTAGGACGGTTTGTTACAATTTTAATTAACACGCCGTCGTAAATTTTACAAAGCTCTTGTTTTCAGTTTCGTAAACATTAAATGCATTTCAGTGTAATACTGCTTTTCCAAACTGGCGTACAACGTTACTGAAAAATTAATCATTCAATTAACTTGAAATTTTACACATGTGTAGCTAAATGTATTTCGCAGTATTCTCAGATTTAATCATTGTATTTACATGATTTTATTTTTATTCACAATTTTTGTTTAAATACCATCGTATTTGCCAATACTGCAGATTTCCTCATGAAATCAAGTTGACATATTCCGCAATTTCGTTGTGAACGAATGTTCGATTTTTAAATATTTAGTAAGCACTATACAATGCAGGTTTTGAAAATTTCTATAAATATCGTATTCCTTAAAAAAAGGAAGAAAAAAACGTTTTTCCTTTATAAGTTGCTCCTCTCACAAGAATGTATATACAGTGTAATTTAACTTTTCAGTTTCAGTTCCATTAACCAGATTACTTTGATTTTATGGGATTTCTCGGGACAGTGATTCTCGTGCGTGTTAATACCCGTGTCTAGAAGTGTTGGGTGAAACAAGTTGACTGCACTAACGATCTGGTAGTAATACTTTTTATTTCGCGCGAGAAGAATGTTTCGTTTGATTAATAATCGCTCGTTTCTGTATTTTTGCTGGCCGGCGCGGCGAGGTAGCATGGAAATTTATATTACAATTTAGCTCGCGCTCAATAATCAGGGCCCAGTGTTCGCGTATGCTATCATCAATGTCGGGTACAAACAGCGACGCACAGCAGATCGCTATAAACGTTACCCCCATGATTTCATTTCAGATGAACGACGGATTCCATCAGCGGATACCAGGGAATTGGCCTCTGCAGAATGTTCCTTC
The DNA here is from genome assembly GCA_028455795.1 of Lasioglossum marginatum. Lineage (NCBI taxonomy): Eukaryota > Metazoa > Arthropoda > Insecta > Hymenoptera > Halictidae > Lasioglossum > Lasioglossum marginatum. The sequence goes on from CM052243.1 coordinate 5,568,043, forward strand.
TCTTTATTCGTATTGCGCTGCTGCATAAAGTCAAGTTGATTGATCTCGTTTAACACAGGCCAGCTCGGGCCAGCGCCGGCCGATTATGTCCCGGACTTTTTCCCGCTGCAAGCGTTGTTCGGGATTTGTTTAAATCGATCTCGAGGGATTCTACATTGCCAACAAAAATAACTGTACGGCAATAACCTCGGTCTCCTTTCAAAGCTAAAAGCCTCTAGTTTCGTAACCCATCGTTCATTTTATTCTAAGACTTTTTCTCACGGTGCAGTAGGCGAGAATCTGGAGACACGTTTTCTCACGAAAATACTATACATGCAAACGTCTGTGGAAACTTCGAATAATTTTGTTCGTGACTGACACTACCACAGATTTGAATATTGAAGCTTCCTCTTTACAGCGACACATTAAAAATTGATGTACGATTCTTTTTCAGTCGTTTTATCGAGCTTCCAAAGAGGTGTGCCAACTTTACAGTTCGTGAACATTTGGTCTCTGGTCTGACCGAAATAATTTTGCTCAAAAACGCGTTCCTTTTCCGACGCGGGCCATATACGTGTATTGTTAAAAATACAGTAATGCATTTCCTCACTGTCATGATAGCCCGCCGTTGACATGCGAACCCTCTGTTTATAGCCTTTATATCTCGGTTTACTATCTCTCGCTATAACGTAATCTCTTAACCCTTCGAAAAGCGGATGGTTTTATCGTCGTACGTGGCGGATGCTAGGTTCATTTTACGTCTTCCTGTGAATGTACAGTGGGTTCCATTTAAACTGGGAACGCTGGAATTCCTCGTAAATCGTTGAAAATATAACCAAATTGTTAGTATATCGAAGAAGTTCGGTACGCCGAGGTGTAAATAGAGTATTCGTGCACGAAATTCTGAAAAACAATTCCGAGAATTTGATGTGGTTCCTATGCTTTGTTAACGAGTGAAAAGAAATATTTAATACGACCGAATTTATGTTGAAACCCAATTATTCAATCGTTTATTATTTATTATGTCGCCTTGCCTCTCGCGGCTTTGGCAAAAACTCCCTTCTTCACACTGATATAATTTTATATAATAGATCTTTATGCATTTATGGCATATGAAAATTTTCAGAAAATAGCAGAATACGAAATTCAATAGAATTTGGTACGATTTTTATTAATTTTGTATCTACAAAGGCCATTGCCACTGACAATCTACTTGATCCCACTTTCTTAAAATTTATCTACAAACGATTAAAAATTGTCTTTAGTACATAAACTATACAAACTACAAACTATCCATTAATTTTAAACAAAACTGAAGTCAACGTAAGTGGATGTTTTGTTATAACAAAAATATTTATTAACTTGTACCGGGCATTGTTTACGTACTTTTGTTTATCATAAATCCGTTCGGAATGTCCATATATTTTGGACACTTTCACTTCAATTCATGATTTATGCAACGAATCTAAAATTACCGAAGTTGTAAAATTACTTATGTAGTTGCCAATAACATAGGGGTTATCTAAATTCATCGCATGATGAATCTCACGATAATGTTAAGATCTCTCGCAGCCGATTCACGGTGAACTATGTGCACCAGGTGCTGACGACCTATTCCATGTCTCAGGAATGAATAATGACACCCATGTGCCTCTGTGTGGGCTGGTAAACTGTTATAATTTGCCCACCGATATCGTAGTACGTCTATTTCATCGTCAGGCTTCAGATCGTTTCCTCGTGTTCCTTATTTCTTTCAGGTTTCACCAATTTTTGTACACATTCCGAGGCGCCCACGCGTCGATGACACGTTTTCGATTCACTGCTAAAAATGTACTCTCGGTTTATCGGATGCCAGAATAAGGGAATCCGATCTTCCTGATGACTTCATTCTGAACAGATAATTTTTCAAATTTTCGGATGGGCGTCACAGACTTTACCTCGTGTTGCCCAACGAACACCCGGGGTGATTTTACCACGTTTTTATCAACTCGCTTTCTTGTCCGTCTATTTGTCTGTTCGGTACAAATTTTGCAATTGATTTTAAACTAACTTCCCGACGAGCTAGACTTGAAACTTTAAACATAGCTCAGAACTGGATGACAATGCAATATTAACTCGCTTTCTCGTCTGTCTGTCCGTCTAAAAAGCAGAAAATAATTATTTAAATAAAAAGAATTTTTAATATACCACATTTTTAAGGCGGACTAGAAAGTATAAAATAATTTTTCCTGGCCCTATACAGGTTCCTAACCCCATACAGATAGTCCTGAAAATTTGTGATTGTGAATTTTTAATAGCTATGAAAATACTTGTAAGATTTAAAACGAAAAACGTTGAGAAAGTTCATATCATTTGCAGTGCAATAAAATTGTTAGTGATTTAAGTGAACTATTCATGCATCAATTATCTATTGCATGCGCTCCACGTTTTTCGTTTTAAATCTTACAAGTATTTTCATAGCTATTCAAAATTCACAATCACAAATTTTCAGGACTGTCTGTATGGGGCTAGGAAAAATTATTTTATATTTTTTCCTAGCCCCATACAGACAGTCCTGAATATTAAAAATTTTTTTTCATTTAAATAATTTTCTTCAATGTTTGATAGGTTGTGAGAGATAAAAACGGTCGGTTTTTCGGGAATGAACAAGCTATGTACACCGAGCATGCATCTGGGAATGCGGCTTAAGACCGCATGTCTCTCCAGCAGAATTAGTAGAGACCGTCATTCAGAGACCCAGACATTCTACGCCATCAATACCTCCAGAACATGGGCCCAGCTATAGGTCATTGTGACAATTAATTGCTTCCGCTTAAGTTCCAAGAATTCCAAAGCAATAACTACCATTCCTCATCGACTGGCACAAAATACTGACGATGAAACACAGACAATTTATTAAGGGTGATTTTAACTGGCAGGGTTGACAATTCAGTCTTTTGGAGGCGAAATCTGAAAAATTAGGAGAGGTGGTCAATGAATTAAAAGAGTTTAAGAGCATTGATATGTTACTATCAACTCATTAACACTAAATCTAGCTACCGAGCTATAAATTAGACAAATTAGACTTTGTCTAATTGGCCCCTATTGTAATACGTGCTCTACTAACGACATCTATTCAACCATTCCTTATGAAATCACTTTTATTATTTCAACAATTGTAAAATAAAAAATCTGGAACCATGGAATGGTGGTGGTAGGTTTAGTGTTAAAATGATTCGAGAAGAGACAGGGTATACATATATCACAGGACTCCACAGTCTACTTATAGTGTCGGCCTTAGTGTAATTTTTTCAAAAGGACACGTTTTCACTTGGAAGTTTTAGCAGCGGCTATCGTACACAAGGAAAGTACCACGTATGAATTATTTAGAAGGAACACAGTACTATTCGAACACGTATCAATTATTTATAACGAATCCGACACGACCCGATAGAATAACAAGTCACGAGTATTCAATAATTACTGTACATTTTGTATGTCTGTATTACAATGATTCAGACGTTGCTTGGGTAAGACGTCTTATCCGATCTGACGGCTTAATTGACGTCTGCAACCGAAGACACGCGACGATCCTTCCGAGGCAGGCACGATCCTCTGCCATCGATCTCCACCCTTCCAGAATCATTGTCTTTCCCTGAGAAAGTCGACCAGGGTAAGTGTTCTCGTCTCAATTATTCTTCTCTTGCTGCAACCCGACATCCGCAGCCCACTCGACGACGTTGGTGACGTTGCCGAAGGACACTGCGTCTGGACGACCACCCCCTCCTTCGCCGCAGCCGCAATACGTTGCAACCCACCACCATCCCCTCTTTCAACCGAGAATCTCTGACGATCCTCAGACACTCGTGTACACACTTCTTGCTCCCCAGCAAAACATTATTAAATGCAAAATGTAATTGTTTACATACATTTGAACGCCTGACAAAGAAGAGAAGTTCAACCATTTTACTCGTAACAGTGCGCCTTCAACAAAATCAATATGTACATCTTATTATGCGATGTTTAAGTAGTACTTGCTTGGAAGTTGACCTACCTTAAACTAGAAAAACGTGGCAGCCATGTTAGACTTGGAGAAGTTACGAGAAATTCCACATTATTCTTAATGTAGAACATCGTGTTCTTTTAAAAAATTAATATGTGTATCTTATGATGTGACATTTAAGAAGTGCTCGCTGGGAAGTTGACTTACCTTAAACTGGAAGGGCTTGGGAGCGATTTTTGCAAAGCTGTTTCTGCACAAAAGAGAAATAGGGTAGACTCGTTTTTCCAGAATTGCAAGGGTCCGGAACGCGCGTTCTCATTTCTCAATAATACAAAGATGGGGGTTCTCAGTAGTCAAAAGGCTAGATAAATATCAATATAGGCCGCGATCGCCCTTAAAAATTCTATTTTTACGTTTACGAGGCGTAATTTGCATTATTCGGAAGCATACAGCTGTGTATGTAGCTATTTTCATAAAGCTGTATCAGCATATGCTTCCAAATAATGCAAATTACGTCTCGTAAACGTAAAGATAGGACTTTTGAGGGCGACCGCGGCCTGGATTGATCTTTTATCTAGCGCTTTTGACTACTAAAAAACTCCATCTTTGCATTATCGAAAAATGAGAAGGCGCATCCCGCATCCTTGCAATCCTGGTGTACCCCATTAAGACTTGTGTCTCCGCTCTACCTTCCCCTTCTACGACGCTATTCCCCCACGGAACTGGCAGAGAGAGAGAGAGAGGGTAACTTTTCTCTCTCAATTCGTGTTCCCTCCCCTCATCTGGCGACTTTGCCTCCCTCTACACTTCACAGGAGTTTGATGGGGAGCACCCATGAGTAGGAAAAGGAGTCCTAACTGAAGTACTAGCATTCATGATGTACTAACTTTGTATTCGAAATCTTCGCGATCCATATATGGAAAATGGGACTATGGCCTTGTTAATGGCCACAGGTCTATAAAACCATTTGATAATAGCGAGAGGTACACGATGTTACCACCGATAGTAAATTGAGGACTGCACGTGAAGGAAGGGTTTTCCCAGCACAGTAAACAAGAAAAGTGGCAGTAAATCCTTCGCATTATACTCGTTCCGTGTCAGAAATTGTAGGAAATGTTAAGGATGTATGACGTGTAAACGATAAATGGTTATTTTTACACCGGCGACACATACTCGGCGGAGGAAGTAAAAAATAGTCGGGGAATCTACGCCGTTGGAAACGATAACTGCAATCTTTTTGTCAGTTGACTTTACGTGCTGCGAGACTGTTCATATTTTTTTAATGACCGGGCTTTATCTGCAATTCGTATGACGCAATCTTTGCTTTATTATATAGCACACTTCGGAATGCGGAATCGCTTCAGACACGCGAAAATCGGCAATCTTTTTTCGCAGAGTGCATTTGTTAACTTCAAAAACTCGTTATTTCTGGAAAAATTCTTATTTCTTAAATTCTAGCTAAGAACAATTTTGGTTCTCAGTTAACACACTAATTGAGCCGTTTATTTTGAAAGTGGCCTAAGTCTATTTAAGTTTAAATTGAGATATTTAAGAGTTTGCGTTTCAATGAAATTAAAAATATACGTTTTGGAAAGCAATGTATCACACTCCTTAAGTGTATCCAAGAGAGTTGAATTTACAATTCCTATTAAAATGATAGCAATTATTAAGTGAATAATATGTGTCTTCTTACCAAGAATCGCAATCCTGGAAAAAGTAGTCTACTCCATTAATAACATAAATAATTTTTTGGCGGCGGGTGGATCGACAAATTGTTATCAAAGGGCTTGGTCGATTAATACACCGCGACTGTAAAGGGACAATCGATAAGCATAAGTCACCGGGCATCCAGACGAGAATTTGTAAACAAGAGAAGCAGATGCTAAGTTATTCCGTGTGAACCGGCCGGCTATTGTATTCGACGCGTGTCTCCGAGTCGACAGTGGACTTAAGGAGCCAGTCCCATGTAAACGCTGCAAAATTGAATATAGTGGAGCCTCGATTATCCGAACTTTCGATTAAGCGAACCGGTGAATGAGAGATCTCGAAAGGGCAGTCTTCAATGGTTAAAAAAAATGTGTAAAGTTAACAAATAACTTTTGTGTTTAACTATTCAATTACTATGTACCGTCAGAGTTGGGCAAAAATTTTATTTAAATAAAAATTTCGAATAAAGTGAGTTTTTTCAAGTGGGTTTTAAACCCACTTTATTCGAAATTTTTATTTGAATAAAATTTTTGCCCAACTCTGTGTACCGTATACATATATTTTTTTAATCACAGCAGTTTTATATTTAATAAATAAATCTAATTACTTTCGTCACGTGACTAATTCGGTACTGACAGATAGAGGGTAACTGTATTCCCCTGAATTCCCCTCATCCGGCAACTGTGGGGGACAGTCAACCCATAAAATAAAATTTTTGTTATAGAACCAATACATAGTTTGCGACTGTAAATGGCTGAATATAAGAAAACCTAAAATAATTAAATAATATTCTTATAATGTAAATTTATATCGAATAAGTGACACGCACACCATATATTCTATATTTGAAACCAATATTTTATTCATAATATTTGTATTTCTTCCATATTATGGAACAAATATTTTTTTTATGATAAATATAGAATATTCATTGAAAATTAGGGAAAATATATTCTGTTTCTAATATTAAATAAAGATTCTATATCAAGAAAGAAATATTTTTCTCATAATATAAAATAAATATTACCTGTACATTAGGAAAAAATATTCTATTCCCAATATTAAATAAACATTCATTTTACATTTGGAAAAGAATATTTTTCTCGAAATACATATTTACTGTATATTTGAAAAAAAATATTTGGTACTTAATGTAAAATAAATATTGTACTGTAGAGTCAGGAAGGTTCAATGTGGGTGTAATTGAGAATTCTTTATTAATTATTTAAGCTATACATTTAAATTGTCAACTTGCGCTGTTCAGTGTCACTTCGCGTCTCGTGTATTCGTATTCTCTTACTGAATGAAAACTCTTTGACTCTTAACCCTTTGCACTCGGTTGTCCCCTCTGAGGCACCACTAAAAATTGCTGTACCATTATTCAAAATATTGTTTACTTGTTATTATTAAATATATCGGTATCTAATCAATTACTATTGTATTATACCAATTTCGTATCCATAAAATTTCAAAAATCATAGGGAATGGAAACATTCTAGATCGGAAGAAATGTTTAATATTCCAGTTAAAATAGCTCCGAGTGCAAAGGGTTAATCAAAAGTCTTCGCGTCTCGTGCTCTCGTGTTCTCTTCTTAAAGACAATCGTTACTCTTCAAATTTCTCCGAAGACTGCCTCGACTGACCTACCTCGCAAAATATATATGTCATTGCGCTCTCTTTCTTATTTATTTTTCTCATTCGCTCGCTTGCTTGGTCGTTGACCCATCGCGTATTTACTTTTTGGATTCTAACTGTCGGCGGTCAACCGTCGACCAGTTAGATAAAAAAACGTGTTTTTATTTGGTTGAACCGTCGTCGTTCGAATCTCCTGGCTCGACTTCCTACAGTACGTATATTTGAATATTAAAAACAGATTGGATCTCTTTTTAATACCATATGAATGTCTATACAATATTTTGTGCTACTAGGGCACTCTATGCGCAATGTAGACAGATAATTTCAAAAATACTTATTAAAAGATATTAGGTTGGAAGGAAAGTTCGCAGCGTTTTTAAATTAACATGCACTTCTGCGTTAAACGCGTCTAATGATATCTTTTGATCGAAACGAATCACAACATTTGCATTCTAAAATCGGACGTATCATGTATAACAATCTATTTCATTTCATTATCATCCAGACACTCGGGGAATTCGCCCGTCTGTGTGCAGGAAGATTTTGTCGATTAAAAACGTGCGTCGCACGTGTTTGCCGGTCACAGACGGGATTTCGAGATGGAAAAAAGAGACCCGAAGGCGAAACTCTGCGCCGGGATTCGTGTTCACACCTTTTGCCATCCTAGGACAAACGCGTTAATTACTGTTCGTGTGCATTGCGCGTTCCCTGTCCTATGGTTTTCCAGATACTCTGTCGCTTTGCTACGCTCTTTTCCCACAAAGACTGTTTCAGGTTTCACGATATTTTTTTCAAACAGTTACACACACACAATGTTTCTCTTTCACCTTCCGCATTGAATTTGTTCCTGGTATGTTTCTTTTAAAGATCTATACGTTGTTATACGATAACAGTAATAATGTTACAAAAAATTGACCGAGCACCATATACAACTATCCGTATGCAACTACACCACTGTGCAAAAGAAGTAAGCACTCGGCTATATTTAATAGAAAAGCGTAAAAAATCAAATAAGAACTCAGTAGGTTTTGAAAAAAGGTTCCGCTGTTTAATTGAATAGATCTGAGAACATGTGTTATTGCGGATTATCTAATACTTTAAATGCAATAAATCAATCATTGTACAATACAATACGATATTGTTTGTCATTATATCTTATAATTATGCTATGTCCTTCTTTCTTTTCCACAGCAGTGTATATAATTCAAAGCTAGCTGCGTCAATACTTTTGTTCGCGATGGTACAGGCCGATTATTCTCGTCGCAAATGGCGACATAAATGCTAGTCATTTGTACATGAATCATAACGCAACAAATACAGCAAAAAGTACGCTAATCGTACGGGAATAAAGTATTATTAGAAACGTATTAGACTGAGTATAATAGAAAAAGAAAAATCCGATCGTATTGCTTGAGATGTAAGAGGGAACGTTGTTATTATTATTGTTTGATCGTTACCAGCGGAAAAGAGGCCGTTCACAGGATTATCTAGCAGTTGGATCAGCCCTTCCTGCTTCAACAAACGCGAAGATTAATCACTATAGTACGTTAAACGCACGCGTTTCCGGTCTCCGAACTCGTACCGCAACTTTTACTCGGCGGCGAAGTGTCTCAGGAAAGGGAAGTAGTATCCTTTTACCATTCCTTTCGTGCCGTTTCTCCCGTATGGGCCATTTACATTTTCACCACTAACGAGTCTGTTACGAATAATGAACGCGCGAACCCGTACGCTTTCTTATCAACGGGAATCCGTGTTCGTTAAAACCCCTCCGAGAATCAACACTCATAATTCCATCATCTTCGCGGTTCTACGACTTCTTCGACGTTCCTCTCTTCTTCAGGAAAAACCATTCTACGGATTATCTTCCGGTTTCGAATGCAATAAAGGAATAACGATCTCAACCGAGCATTCTTTTGTGCAAACATTTTTTTTTATGAATTTATTGACTTTGATTTCTTTCGTTGTTTTGCAACGCTTTCATTCGAACGTAAACAGAACTGAACGAGAACAGAACTGAAAAATTTGTTTTCAGTTGTTTTGTCGAGCTTCTTATGAACATTACCGGTCCATAAAACAGTGAGACAAAAAGGCACATCTATCAAACTATCTGTGGTAGTTACAAAACTACCGTAAATAAACTTTCGTAAATAATTACGAAAAACATTTTTGAGAGTTTTTGAGGACATCTGAATTTGCTGGTTTCTTCTGGGCCACGGTTATGTTGTAATCGATTGATTATACATTAATACAAAGCAGAGAATTGATTGCTTTGCAATTGATTGAAGGTTGCGTAACAGTCGTAACAAAAGAAAATAAAAATTTTATTGGCTATTATTCTGAACCGAGTTCCAGAATGATGGTGGGTGTTATAAATTGCATAAACTCCACAATCTAGCAATGAAGTACAGTGCCAATTAAAAGAACAGTTCGAAAGAATACACGGCGCTGTTCCCTGCTGTGGTCAATTTCCTCCTAGGTACTAAAATGCAAGAATAACTGTATTTTATGAATACATTTATACAGTCGTTATTACTGTTTTCTATAGCTGAACTGAAAACATAATTTCGACCATTATATAGTTCAGTTATATTATAATGTTTACTTTCGAACAGAATGGAATAGTTTCTTTCTCACTAATTCATTTACTTATGTATTATTCGTTTCACTGCTTTATCCAACAGTCTCGTGTGCTGAAACACAATGATTAGCTAATTAACGCCGGAGTTTAGCGCGTTCGGTCCTCAAACATGCCATTAGCACCCGTACACCGCAATTCGAATTTTGAATTTCGCGGGTCGTAAATCTAGGTTACGCTCGATCGTAACGATCTGACAAAACGTTAAATTGTACAAAGTTAAACGTATAACTCTGAAACGGACGGGTGAGGGGGGGCAGCCTATACTCAAACTACAACGTAATTTGAACAGGACAATAAAACATTTATGCAATACATATACAGTAACCTTTGGGGGAAAACATATTTCCAACAGTTTTGCTATTATTGTAACATCACAGGAAAATCGTATTATCGTTCGTAAATGTATCGTGATCACTCGAAACTGAAAAATTGATGCGACTTAGCAGCTGGAAAGATATGAAATGTAACAAATATTTAATATACAATAAATGGAACATCGGAAAAATTGGTAAAAATATGGTATATCGATATTCAAATACAGAAACGGAATGTGTACTTATCCAATTAGTTTTTATATACAGTGAACTGAATTAACATTCGAACACTCTTTACAGTAGAATAACTCTTTTTTTTCGCGAACCGATATTTAAAAGCTTTCGATACAGGTCTAGATAAAAAATTGTAAAAGCAACTATTAATATTTTCTTTATAGATTTACTTAATAGATTTCGCGGGTAAATCTAAAATAGTGTCCGCGTACGATCACTGTCCGTGCAAAACACGGCTGTTGGACAATCAAGGAACTGTCCTTTGAAGTTTCAAATGAAACCCTTAAAATAGTAGGGAGTTGTTGGTATGAAAATTGAAAAATAATTCGGAGTGCAAAGGGTTAATCTGGCAACTCTGGGTAATATGAAATAGTTGATAGTGGAGGAACCCGGTACTTCATTAGTAGTGAGAGGCGTGAAGCGACAGAAGTTGCCCGAGCCTACTCTAGAGGCAGGACGACCACAAAATAATTTGACCGACTAATCCTCAGTTCTTTGATTGCAAGGACACAATGCGTTGATCCGTTAATGAACTTTCGCATGATAGAAACGTCAATCTTCGTTCAAAGGTTACTCTCGAATATGTTTCGCAGTTGATCGAATTACTTTGACCCCCACTTTCAATTAAAACAATGCCCCTCCTTCCCGAAAGGCAGCTACGCTCTCACGGAAATTTCTCGGAGAATTAACAAACACGAGATGTAACTCATTTTCCGTAATTGCGAATGATAAATTGCAGCGTTGCTCCGAAAAGATGGTACAGAGCTTACGTTGAAATATTGGAAACATCTACCGCCGAACGCAATACAATCCTCATGAATCATGAATGTTACGAGTGTTATCGATCATATGGATATTCCATTAATTCACATAAACGATGCTTCGCTAAACGTTTTGCATACATTTACATTCTGAAAGATAACATTATCATTGGCAAATTACTCCGCATTTAATTAATTAAATTGTTTCGAATCAAAGGAGACAGGTGGCGTCGAAATCGATAAGACCGCGTTAAGCACATGCCGCAATTGAGCCGTTTATTTTGAAAGTGGCCCAGTCCATTTTCGAGAAAAATCATGCTAGCAATTTTAATATTTACATTTTATCTTTTCATTCTACAGCAAATTGTAACTAAAATATCTAAAATCACAAAGATTCTGTAAAAAGGAAATCAGCTGGTTAATAGGATGATACAAATTTTTATTTTGAAAGTGGCCTAAGTCCATTTGTCAGTTGTTGTACCACTTGAAATTACCTGTCATAAAAACTATTTTGCAGTTAAGTTTGCCCAAGATTATTATAATGTTATCAAGAAGTGCCGGAAAGGTAATAACTATATTTTAATTGAAATGAAAGAAGAGGATTTCCCTTGCAATCCTGGAAAAAGAAGTCTACACCCTTAATAGTATATAATAAACAGGGACATGAATTTTTTGTCCAGCCTTTTACGATTCTGGCCCACTATGCGCCGCGGTCAGGATTGAGCCGAGATCCAAGAACGGGTTCGCTCGCAATCTAGGCTCGATCGAGGCCTATGACACAGCCTGATCAAGATCAAGATACAACGTTTACTCGCCACTTGACCCTGTCCCAGTCTGCGTATAGCATCACGCTAATTTAGACTTCACCCAGATAGAGTTTCTTTGAACCACTTGCTCGTCAATCGTTCCAGAAACCGTGGCGTACCAATCGCCACACGACGCGACGCGTTACGAATCGCCTAACTGGACAAATTCACTGGTAAATTCAGTCCATGAAATTACGAAGATACTAGCACGGTAGGTAATCGAGTAAATTTTATACAAAATTTGTATATGCATACATTTTCTCTGAACATGTTGACTATCAAGTCGATCACATGTGGATGACACTAATCTTCAATCAGGTTTAGAAATTCATTTAACCTTCGGACAACGGACGATTTTTATAGCTATATAATTGACAATGCTTAGGACCATTCACAGCTCTAATTAATAATTTTTAAAAATTTACTTTTGATGATATCTCGTGTAGTAAAGTACAAATTGACAGTAAAGTACAATTTGGATGTTCCCGGTCAAAATAGACTCAGTAATAGAAATAGCACAGTATACAGAGGGTTAATCTCGATGTTTTCGAGTAAACCGAATGTTACTATCATTTTGAAAATGCAAAATCACTGTGATACACTTTACCTTTCTACTATCGGTTTTATTAACCGTGTTACTTTGGGAATGTTTAACAAACTATGAAATAGCCCATCAGCAGTTTAATTCATTTGAAAATATGAATACATTTATATTTCTGTTCACGAATTCAGCCAGAAAAGAGTGCAGCTACTGCACGAACACTGCGACGGTATAAATATTAGGATACAGTGGCGGGACTGCGGCACATTTAACAAAATTAAGCCGACTTCTCTTCGGGTATTTTAAGAAGCACCAGTAAAAAATCCCATGATCCTCCAGCAGCGCAGTGTAAGACCGGGTCGCTGAGCGTTCTATGTGCGTCTGTAAAAATTCTTGATACGTGGTCGTGTGTTATCAGAGGTATGTCCAGTAGCCTAAGGTGGAGAGCACGAAAAAGAAGAAGAAGTAAGTAGGTTTGCGAACAAGTGCAACGAGTCTGGACGCGGTAGAACACGTTAGAGCCGAGTTGAATCGCGACGAGTCCTGTCCCGTGTATCCTCTTCTGTCCTCTTCCACCTGCCTTCGCCAGTTTTTACGTCTCGCTCGTCTTCCCAGTCGCTATTTCTCCTTTTTTTCCTTCAACTGTCTCGTCTCTCCCGCTTACCAAATTTTTTGCCGGTCTCTCGAACCTGCACGTCGAATGTGGACCAGCACGTCGCCACGGATGTTGCCCGGATATCAATAGCTACCAACCGGAGGCGGATGCGCCATTTTTCCTTGTTTTCTTTCGGAATAAGGTTACCGATCGCATGAACTCGAGGATCTCTGATTCGTACGGCGCACATTGGGGGTATTTGGCCCGATAAGTTGGAAAAAAGCCGATTTCAAAATTTTGCGTAAAATTTTTGCTGTAGTTAAAGGTCTGAAGAATAAGGCTTCGGTATTAAGTTCTCAAAGTTGCAAGTATACTACAAACATTTTCAGTAAAACCAGATTTTTTCACTTGAAATTGCTGTCATTTCTATAATAATTATACAACTTCGAAAACGTACATGGTTTCGTAATTTTTTAATTGGTCCATGGCTAAGCAGAAAGCCACCCTCGATAACGTAATCCAATAATACCGTTTAAGATTATTACATAAAATTATTTATGCTTATTGATGCAACTATTAAAAATCTTACTAATAGACTTCCAGTAGATAAACTATTGAATTTGTGTTCATGTCAGGAACGAGTAAACGAAATGCGAACCGGTAAAGATAAGGATATACTATCATATTATTTTCGATGTGCTGAAATGATTAAGGAAGAAATGCATTTCTATTTAATTTCTCGTTTCTATGATTGACATAGAAAGGTTTCAATTTGCATAGAGATCGGCAATCCACCTACTTGTAACTTACTAAGAATCACAGAAGAAGAAATAAACGTGTGCACAATTTTAATTCTGCATGAAGATCGCTGCTTATCTGTAGAGGCTTATGTATCTATTTCGAGAAAGAATAATATATTAACGACAGGAAATGTAACAGCTACCGCCAGATATCTATTTGGTGATAAAATAACATGTTTGTGTTGCAAAGGTGGTCTGCTTTCGAAATGCTCTATATAATCTGCAGCATCTTCAGCATCCAGTCTGCCACGCTTCTCTTCCTCCTCTTACGTTGATCTCTCCCGTTTCCATATGGCTTTCACAAGGTTTTCGGTGCTTTCGCGCATTCGTCAACGGGCTCGACTTGCCAAGGAACAGTCAAAGAATCCACTGCAATGCGTCCACACGTCGGCTAAGCTCTTGGCGCGAGCTCATCATTTAATTAACCTATCGGTACACAAGCCGGCTCAAAGCGCCGCGGCGAAATTTAATGATGCGTTCTGCGTCCTGAAAGTGACGGAGGAAACGTCGACTCTGCGTGGACTTCGAAACAGGCGACGACAAAGATGCGTACTAAACGCGGCCTCGGAAATCGGTGGATCTGAAAAGTCACACAATGCCAGATCAGGGGAACACAGTTACTCCCTCTCTCCCTGAACCTAGTGATGGGATCTGAATCACTTCGAATCGCTTCGATTCAACTTTTTATTACCACGCTTATATTAACTTGCCGTGTTGTTGTTGTATGCGTAAAGACTAAAAAGTAGAAAATAAAATATATAAAAGAAAACTTTTCGAAAGCCACGCTTAAAAATAATTTTTTTCCGGGTTCTCCATAAAATACCGAATCCAGTTAAATGATTAATAATATGTTCCCCCAAAATTTTAAGCGATCAGCTCAAAATTTCTTCTGTTATAAAATTATTGTCGGAATAGATAGAAAAATTTAATAGAAATTCAAATAAAATCATCAGTGACTATAAATAAAAGCGTGGAGTGCTAAACTATATTGACGTAATCTTCGTGGGCGCTCCACTTAAATATATAATCAGAATATGTTTAATTGACACAGATCTACAAAACGTATTTTTTAAATTTTCAATGTAGGCCCACATAAAAAAGTTGTAAAATTGAACTTTCAGTATTTTTTCTACAATTCCGATCAATTGCAAGTTTTGAAAAAATTTCTTTTCACATCCCGTAGCAAACTAATTGTTCTAGCTTCCCAAAAAATTTCAAATCGCATAGTACAATATTAAAAAAGTTATTGTCTTTTTAAGAGTGTCCGAATATTAGTGGGAGTCACTGTAATTACACGCAAATAGAAGAAGTGGGTTAAAAAGTGTATTAAACCTGACCGTTGCCGATTGACGAAACCAATTATGCTCCATCACACGTGAACGTTCAGCCACTTTTATTACAGCTCGGTCCCGCACAAAGGAAAAGTTGCACACCTACGATTGCTAGTTTCGTATGCGCCTAGCCAATGGCTTCAGGTAGCAAAATGTACAGCGTTCTTTCTCATGCAAATTAGTATTTAGTTACCGAGGTACACAGTCGTGTACAGTATCGTTCACAGTTCCCGGTAATGATCCAGTGAAAACTACTTCGGCAAGGATTGAGAGCTGCCAGTAGCTGCTACACGGGCTCTAGCAATCAGTTCATTGTACAAGCTGTTCCACTTTATGGTCGGTATGACTATTTGCACTTATCGCACTCTCTCTAATAGTCACTAATTTCGCCCGACTCCGACTCTGACGGCGGTAGCTTTCTGCCGACAGTGTGTTTATTTTGATTCGTTTGAACTCGTGTATTACGACTCGTAACTCGTGAGTTTCATGTGTGACGCACCGACGCGATTTTTTGAATAAAACTCGTCCTTCCCGCTATTCCTGCACGTGACGACCTTTCGAAACATCCGCGGCGGAATGTAACGGGCAAACATCAGGAAATCATTGATAATTTTTCCGCGGACCGCGCGCGCTGCGTCTGAATTATGAACACGTAAGCCAGCTTGCTGCTCGTCCCGTGGGAGACTTCGCTTATGGGGGCAGTCTCCTGCAGACCAGTCAACAAATCGGAAATCTTTTTTATTCTGCTGTTTGGAAAACCTAGTACACTGGTGTTCCGCGAAATTCCGCAAAATATATTAAATATATTTAATAATATGTTTTCTGAAATATATCTATTTCATTAAATTTGATGTTCCGCTAATTTTTTTTCAAGATTTTAACAGATATGAATGTTACGTGTTTCTTTTTAAATGAAATAAAATTTGATTCGTTTGTAATCAATGTTTAAGCATTAAAATAAATGTAGCCATACAAAATCTATTTCTTAGAAATGTTACACTATAATTGAAGCATAATTCGTAGATTTGAAATGTGCAGTAAGAAGGGATGAAACATTATTCCAGGATTTTTTATGATTTTACTATATCTGAGGAGCGTATGAGGGTTAAACCTTCTCGCAAAATCTGAAAAAGTACACATTAATAATCACGATGAGACACGATTAACAAAATAATATAAACGTGGCATTCTTGGAAGTTCAATATAAAATCGGCAATTTATTACTTTCCGGTTAAGTACGACTTAAGCAACCGTTTCTGAGGAGCGTGTAAGGGTTAAGTGAGCCTAGCGGAAACTCGTTGTCTCGGGAAAGAATTCCGGCTGCCATGTCGTCCGGTCGACCTTTTTCACCTTCGTTTTTCCGAGGAACGAAAGTAATCTCGCCGCGACAAAATGTTGGATACTTCAGTTTTTCCGTTTCCAATGTTATCTACCGAAAGAACCGCGCGACTCGCTGAAAGAGATACAGCGTTGTCGTTAAGTCGACTCGCGGCTAAAGCACTTTTGTTTTTGTTGGTCGGTTAAAGGAGTTGACATACGATCCGAGGGGAATCGAGGTTCGTTTCAAGTCGTTCGTGCTATCTTAATTTTTGCTTCGATTCGATAATAACGTCTTCAATGATAAAATAAAATAAAATGATAAAATAAAATCGCCAGATATCGATTTGAGATCGGTCGATCAGTGTATTCGAACTAGTGTGTCTACAGGTTTGGTTTTTCAAGGTTTTCAGTTTTTGTTCACGTTCGATACGGTCACTTTGACTTTAGTATGTTTCAAACCAGCAACTAGCACACATCAATTTCTCATTGTTCATTTTTCATAGACAAAGTTATTATAGCAAGTACGTATCAAGACCAAGTATGATCACATTCATTTCTTAATATTGAAATTTATATTTATATATATATTTTTGTTTAGAAGCAAATTTCCAACTTTGATAAAGGTTCAAAACCGAACCGAAACGTCAGGTAAGAAGTAAAAAAGCTTTTGCAAAATTGTTATTTAGTAATTGATCGAAACGGTAGCGCCGAAAACATCTATAAGTTTGATAACGTCTTCACCTCGGTTCGATGAAACTCTGGGAAGACGGTATTCCGCGAGGATGAAATTTATATAGGGTGACTCACTTGAAGTAACTTTTTCCTTTGCGAAAATCGAAAATCCCGCGGCTTTGTCGAGGAGTTATTCATGAAAAACACACGGGCCAATCAGAGTACAGGTCCGGCTGAACCGGAAGTCATCCGCGTTTTTTGTTAATAACTCCTTAACGAAGCCGCGAAGAACATTATCGCAAAGGAAAAAGTTACTTGAAATGACCTCAGGGATTAGCCTTTTCAAGGGCGTACATTCTTGGGACATTCTATAGACCAGGGACCATAACTTTTATAATCGGAAAGAAAAAGTCATGGAATAACAAGTATTTCATCGACTAAAATCGTATTGGTTACACATGAGGATTATAAGTAATCGAAATTTTTTTCTCTTGGTAAATGTTATCGTTGAGAGAAATTCATTTCGATCACTTATAACAGTTATCAATGAGAGAAATTTATTTCGATCGCTCATAACAGTTATCGATGGGAAAAGTTATTACTAGAGAAACAAACATAACGAGATCATATGTTCTAGGAGGTATATGAAGGTCATTATCATAGCGGCTCCAGTAATATTTGCTTGGTTAAGAAAGGTCCGCGTCACAACCGCATTATGCAATTTCAGCAGCCAGATGTATACTAAACACATATGTATTAATAATACCGGGATAAAGTGCCACGTAACAGCAGGAATCGTTGGGAGGTAATTTACACCTATGGAAGTACGCACAGAACAGTCGAAGTATGTGCATGTGTGCGACGAGTCCTATTAAGCGTAGGTGGATTGGATTCGCCGATGGATAGAGTACGACGGGGAACTGGGCGGTTAGGGGAGAGAATGATGAAACATGAAATTGCAATTGAATGGAATTGTAATGGAACGAAAGTGATTCTGTGTGATACGAGAAGAGCAGATTACGACCAATCCCCCGAAAGAAATTCGTGGACGCCGCGAGCAACGTAACTTTTTCATACGGTACGCTAAGCATGTCGGTTTCTTCGTGAATGTTAACCTGTGTATGCGTATACAGGGTGGTCCAATAACTTTGTCCACCTTGAATATTTCCGTTGCTTGTAATAATATGAAGAAATGATATAATTCGATAATATCTCATTAATAGACTGCGGATGTTTATGCAATTTTTCGTTTTTGTAGATTAATTTTAAGAAAGTGGAATCAAGTAGAGAATCTTATTGTTAGTGGCCATATTGATTCTATTGAATTTCGTGTTCTAATATTGTTTGAAAATTTTTGTACGCCATAATTGCATAAAGATCCGCAGTCTACTCATTTACTATTATCTTGCCGAAATCGCGTTATCAGTTCCTCGGGATTAAATATTCCAATACTAAATTACCACTGACATTAAATACTCCTATAGTAAAATTAAAATTACAGTAATTAAATTAAAGTTAGAAGCCCGATGGATGGAAGTCAAATTTCAACTCTCATTTAAATTAAATGAAACGTACTGAATTAGGTCAGTGTGTATGAAATGTTTGGCGCCTTAATTGGGGAGGGGGAGGGGAGGGGCATTTGATGTAATAAACGATTTCATTAGTCGAAGTAATTATTTATGTCAATGTAATTAATCAAATTATTTATGACCTTCGTCGAAACATAGGTGTGCGCGCTATTCATACTTATTACGTTATTATTTGTAACTGAGGCTCTTGGTAAAGATTTAAAAAACCCAAGTAATATTTATTTTAACAACAGCCTCGATTCATTATCGATTTTTGCAGTTACAATAATGGAGGTTACAAAGAATATTAAATTATTACGACCTCCATCAAAAGTATTCATACTTATTACTATGTTATTATTTATAACATAATCTCTTGGTAAAAACAATATCTATTTTAATGGCAGCTTCTATTAATTATAAGGAAGTTATTCTGTTTTTCTGTGTTTCGTTTAACATGGATTCGGCAATATCTTGGTTACCTTTACCGATACGAAAAACAACCTGAAAAAAAAAATGACAGATCACTGCAATATGCCATATTCTAAACCTTGCATAAAATTACTTTTATGCCATACTGCAACGTGGTAAAAAGTCCGAAGATAATAAAGAAGAGAAGCTTTTGTGATGGCGACTATTGGGGCGTTTTTCCTATTTCGAGCAGTCCGCAGGTGTGGATAAGTTGAAAACCGCTGATTTAGCCGAGCCAATACGTCGATGAGACGAAAAACTATTTCGATATATGGTCCGGCATGAAAATTACGCGGGGCACCGATCGAGAGAGAGAGAGAGAGAGAGAGAGGGGGAGACCTCGATTGAGTTGTACAGAAACTTTTTCGACTCATTGTGTATCTCTCGAGCCGCGAGAAGATGCGCATTGCGCGGCGCGGGAACGATTTATTGTAATAAATGATCGTGGCCGGTCGCTTTTTGTTGAAGCGAAACAAGGCGCTATTGGTTTCACGACTGAAAATAATGGCGGCCGGCTCGGTTAGTCGGCGTGGTACTGTGGTTGCGCGTTATTGAGAGCGCAGCACTGATTCTGATTGCTATGCAGGTGCATCGACCTGCTCGACGATTGATTTCGCACTTGCTTTGACACGGCACGCTTTCATGATTTGCTACGGTCTAATCTAATGAATTATGACGCCGATGCGCCATTAATCAGCCTGTACTAGACTTTTCCCAACGCAGCACAGCTTCCTCTCTTTCTCTCTCTCTCTCTCTTCCTCTATCTCCCTCGCTCTACCCGATTAACATGTTTCACCGGCACACAATGCTATATCTTTTCGTTCGAATCGATATGCTTGCGCGCCACACCCGCTCTCATTACAGTTCGACTACCAAATCAATTTGTTTTACGGATTTCCAGGACCAATGATATCTTCGCGATTCGTTTCTAACGCAAACGATCGCTTAATTAATTAACACGTTCACTGTCTAGCTCGGTGGTTCTTAACCTTTTCGAAGTCAGGGAACACTTTTGATTATATGACAAATTTGCGGAACACCAAAATTAATGATCCAAAAAACAAACAAAAACTTTTGAAACGTTTAAATTAATATCTGTATTATGAAAATCATTTAAAAAAAAATTCGGCTTCCATAATTTCGTGGAACACTTGCAGAAAGCTCGCGGAACACCGGTTAAGAACTAGTGGTCTAGTTAGTCGTATGTGGACGATACAATTCTTTGCATATCTTTGAAAATTAATTTGATTCGTAACACTGTTGCGTATTCACCGAAATCCTTTTCTTTTATATGAAAATCTCGATATAGACAATCTAATAAATACACACATTTAAAAAAAATAATAGTTAAATAGATAAACTTATTGAAATTCGCAACGGTCTAGCAGCACTGTATTTTACGACAGTTTTTCTTGAAACCGAAAAGATGGTAGTGCTCATTGTACAAACAGTTTCTTAAAAAAATGAATCACCCTAATGTTTGTTTCCTATTCACTAATATCCATGTTTTGTGTTTCAGGTACGTTTGTATTTTTCATTACGGATCATCACGCCGAAGTGTTTCGAAACAGGCATGATTCGCAGGAGGTATGTAATGCAATAACAATACTATGTCGTTAGTACCAAAATTGACTGCGTTAAGTAAATAAAAAGAAAAAAGGTATTCTAGGGATCACACTTAACACTGAAGCTACCGAGCCTTAAAAGTAACTGGAATTAACTAGTAATTAACTTAAAAGTAACTATTTCAATAATTGTAAAATGAACAATCTGGAACCGGTCCTTTTGACTAAATTCCGTCACATTTTATACCCTAGCATTTTTAGAAAATTTTTAGAAGCCGTAATTGCATAAGGATCCGCAGTCTAATAATTTCTATCATAATAATAATGAAATCATTTTTACTATTTCAATAATTGTAAAATAAAAAATCTGGAACCGGTCATTTTGACCGGTGGTGGTAGGTTTAGTGTTAAGTGAGACGCCCTGTAAATTTTTGGGTTTCACAATTTTTTCGGAAAGTGGGCTTGGACAACATTGCAAACACAGGGTAAAATAGTTGACATTAAACGAATGGAACTGCGCGTGGGCGCGTGTGTCTGGTCGGACAGACTTAGCGCGCTATATCCACGGATGATCCAGATTGAATCCGAATCTAATCCAATGAAACTCGGTCGAAGCTCGGTGGCGATTATTTTAAGAAGAATCATTTTCGGCGATTACTTATGGAAGTCACGCTTACCGCGGGGCACACGTGCGCATATGAAAATTGTCAGAACGTGATGGTGTGCTGGCACGTTCGACCATCCGCCCACGGAAGCGGCGGTATTATTGTCCATTAACCATTCTTCCACTGGAAATCTGTAGAAATGGCCGGCGCTCAGTTAATATTCGACGCGGTTGCGTATGACCGAGAATCCGGAGAACTTCTCTGCAGGACCGCGTCGAATATCGCTGGTTCTTTTCATGTATCGGGTGTTCCGGAATTATCGGGCACATTCAGCTGCTTTATCGAAGCATCGAGATTCCGCTCGGCGATTCGTTTTATCGCTGCAACTCGTCGTAAATCAAATTAA
The DNA here is from genome assembly GCA_028455795.1 of Lasioglossum marginatum. Taxonomy (NCBI): domain Eukaryota; kingdom Metazoa; phylum Arthropoda; class Insecta; order Hymenoptera; family Halictidae; genus Lasioglossum; species Lasioglossum marginatum. Next base: position 5,589,973 of record CM052243.1, read on the forward strand.
TTCCTCTGCGCCACGCGGAAACGCTTGCGCAAAAAGATTCTCTTTGCACTTTAATTCGACCAATTGTGTCTTTTTATTTAAATTCAAGTTCGAATGGAATTCCCCGGAGAGAGAGTTACAAAGCCTGACAATCGTGTTTCTATTCCACTCGCCAGCTCTGGAGTATCCTTGAAACAAGAATTTATAGAACAGCAAAGCCAATTCTCTTTTACTCGTAATTTTATATGTTAAATGGGTTACAGTAGAATTATAGAGAAAATGATTTTACGTTAGCCAAAAAAATGGATCAATTTTCACCTGGAGATGCGAATATTCATTTCAGTATAAAATTGTGTGTGTGTGTGTGTATTACAAATATCTTGTTTAATAATTATATATTATTTTAACGAGGCTGAACATTCGCATAGAATGTTCATTTGTAAAAATGAATATTATATCAGGAATTCTAAATGAAAGTACTAACGCAAGATCGAATATTGATATTCGATGTACGAAGCTTTTCGGTGCTGTCGGTGTATCTTGATTGTGTTTTTGATAACAACGGGTTTCTTCCTATCAGCGCGGTTTGTTCTTTCGATTTTCAAAAAGTGAACGTTTGTATTTCGCGAAAGCGACAAACCGTTTTGAGACGGAGGTCATAAATTTCAAAGCCCGGAAATAAACGCGGAAAAGAAGATTTAGGAGCGCCGGAAATGAGTATAAACGAGTTCCCATGAAGCCTCATTCGAAACGAGGAAAAATGGTTTAAGCGAAAACGTTACTCTCCAAATTAATTCCGAATTGCACCGTCGACGATGGATCGCGAACAGGCAAATATCAGCGTGTATTTGAACAGGTCGGAAAAGGGTTTCACAAAATTCACTTAATATTAAACGCATTCGTTACTGTCGTCTCACATACTGTATCGCTCTGAATTATTCGAACGACTTTAATCATAGAAAACAATTTCATATCGATGTTTTCGACATCAAAAAAGGATCCGTCATTCGATCCGATTTCCTTGTTCTTTTTTTATCGGAGAGTGTGCTTATCGAAGCGTCTACTCTGAAACTATCTAATAAAAGTGTTCAACAATGTTTTCGACCCTCTTACATTTCGTAAATATGAACAAATATTATTTATAATACTACTTAATTATTATTACTTAATATTTATATTACTGTAATATAAATATTATTTATGTAACATATCACCGTAAACATTCATTTGCGAGTGTGATGTAAAGATGCATTCTTTGGATACATTTTATTTTTAAAAATTTGGACATTGTTATTTTTATAAAGCGATATAAAACCATCACTTTCTGCGGTCGACAAACCTAGTGTGAACCGTGAACAGAGCGTAACAATTTTATTTTTACCCGATATCGTTCTTCCAACAGAACCGGTTCGGAAATTCAACGACTAATTTCTGCGTCGAATTAATTCTCTGCCCTTCTATTAATTCGACACGCAGGAACAAATTGAGCGGAGAAAATACGGGCGGATGGGGGCGTGTAGTAATATCCTCTAATTCCGTCGAAATTTTACGATTCGTCGGTGAGCGCGTTGAAGCGCTAACGATTCCCATTTTTCTAAGAACAAAGTGCCCTAGTTGCACTTTATATGAGTCGTAAGAAGTGCCGGGGACGAAATCCTAGTGACATTAAGAGGCTTTGTAATCAAGCGAGTTACGATGCCCACATACCTTCTCCGGATGAAAGGAGAATCAAGCGAACGTGAGAAAAAGAGGAACTTGGGGGGAACGTAGGGGTATAAGGAGTGGGGAGGGGAGGGGAGGAGGTAGAGAAGGGGAGGTAGAAGCGAGAGAAAAGAGAGAAGTCATAACTGGAGAGCGGCACAGTTATCGTATATGGGTACAGATCTCGGTTCTAATAACCGCATGTACAGCTACGTACGTTCTACATAGGCTATCACGTACAGATGAGATCCTACTTACCGGCTGTAACGCTTTAAGATACATACATACATACGTCGCCCTAGCGCGCACCGGCCGTGTGTCACTGATGATGATGTTGATGAACGGCTACGACTGTAATTTCTGCGGTAACGCCCCATTGCCTTGCAATTACTCGCGCGAAATGAAGCGGTCAGTTTATGTGTTCGTGCGGCGTCCACGGTGGTGCTTAGCGGAATTAAAGACGCGCCGGAATCAATTGCGAGCCGCCGCGTTTTCTGCGAAATTTACGGATTTCCGCCTCGGCAAATCCCGCCTCCCAGCCTGCTGCTTCTTTTCAGAAATCGTGCTCGGTCGACAGCCTGAAAAAATGAGACTTTTGTGAATTTTTTTGTTAAATTTATTAATACTACTTTATTAAGGAATGATGTCCCTTTGAACAGTCTGAAGATGAGAGAAAGTTAAACATTTTTTTTAATATTTAAGATTATGTGTTTTAATTAAGAAAAAAATTTGTAAAGAATAGAATTTTATTTCGGTCTGGAAAAAGCATAACATTTATACATAATTGCTTTTGTTTGAAATTAACAATATTTTTACTACATAAAATGATGTTTCTTTAAATAGTATCTGCGGAAAAGCCGACCTAAATATCTCGAACTAGTGGCAGCCATTTTTGCGAAAGGTTATATTCATTGTTAATAATTAATACGTTGAATGCCGTGAGAATTTTATATGCTTCACACAGTTTCACCTATTTCATTCATAAAAGCCAGCAGCCCTTCTAATTGCCAGGTCCTTAATAATGAAGTGTTCACCTTAGGCTATAATTTCGATTTAGTATTAATAAATTGATATTGAGTCTCTCCATTTTATGTCACCGGCGACCCACGTGATATTCGACCTGTTCAAATCGTTCATTCTCGAGAGTAATAATTTTCTTATTTGGAAATATTTATCAAAGTGAGAAATTAATCTGTAGTAAAATTCAAAGTTGAAATATCGATTTTCCCCGAAAAAACCTTTTCCACGTGAAATGAAACGAGCTAAAAAAGTCGAGCTCTCGATTGATCTTTATCTGTGAAATAAGTCCGCGAAGTTTGAAGTAAATCGATCCAGTGGTTTTTGAGGTACGGTTTTTGGAAATGGGATTTCGAGAAATACGAGCTTAAAGTGCTGTGAGGCCAAGTTTGTAACTTTGTCGGTTTCATTCGGTTGAAACTTTTGAGAATTATTACAGATCAAGAAAATGTCAAAACTTCGTCCAGCTCCTTTAGTTTATTGTTTCTAATAAACACATAAATTTCGAACTCTGTGGCCAAGTCTCTCTGTTTGTTAGAGAATACAGACACATTTATTATGCTTAAAAACAGGCAAACTGAAAGATGTTATTGCGTACGTAGTTTTTCCTGTTAATTAATGAAAATTACTAATAGAAGTCGGTCTTCAACAATATCCATTATGTCCCATTGTTCGCCAAACTCTATTTGTTCATTCCATAAAATCGGACACAGATTTCAGCGAAATGAATTAAACCGAACAATGAAGTTCTATTCGGACATTTTCACTGCACGTACCCGGACTTGGAAATTCCATAATGAATTGGTCGAAATTATAATTAAGTTTCATCGAGTCGTCATTGAAATTTTAATTAAAAAGCGCTGTCCAGCAGCGAAAACATCGAACGGAAAGGTAGCAGCTGCATCTGCGAGTGTGTAATACGAAATATACCGGCAATCGCGAATCAATATTTCTGCGCTCGCTGCATTTACTTACATGAAATTATTTCGCCGGCCGATTGGGATTTTCTGTTGGCCGTAGAATTTCATTTGTACGATCCTGTCGGAGGAGAAACAGTATGCATCGTAAATTTAATTAGAAACGCACAAACATTTACCGATGCACAATAATGTTTGATGCATTACGAATTTGGAAGTGAATAACGAAGATATGATACCGAGAAATATTTTGTGGTTCGTAGAAAGGTAAATAAATTATATTAACAAAGTCTACAGTGAATAACGAGACCAAAAATATTTGTGCAAATACATTTTTGTAGAAAAATTCAAAGAAACTGAAATCAAATGAAATTTTCTATTTGTTTGCTAACACTTTGTACGAATAAAAAATTTAACGAACTTGCATGAAATGTATTCTGTAATCCTTTGAAGACTCTTATATGTATGCATATGTATATGCAGACATCTTGAACACATTTTAGTAATTATTTAATCATAATTGTGCTTTAATGAAACGAACAATTTCATTGAGATCTCTTTTCAAGATAGGATCACTTTGATAAGTGATCACTAGACTGTGGATCTTTATGCAAAACAGACAGACAAGAAACGAAGCTAATAAAAACGTGGTAATAAAAACTTTCTACCTGAATTGCAACAGGCTGGGGTGAAATAAATATTTAATTTCTTGCTGAATATGTGTAATAGGCTAAAACTAATATAGCAGTATATTTAAATTCTTCAAATTTGTTTACTGTCAGAAATTAGACCTACCCATTTTATCATAAATGCATAAAATCCGCAGTCTAGTGATCACGTTGTACTGTTCACCCTGTGTATGCCCTTTAAAATACTGCGCTTTCGTTTCGGGGTGTGTTCTCGGGTGACAATAAATAAATAGCGCGGATAATTAGGTATTCTGTTTACAGTGCCCCACGCCGTACAAAAATATTCTAAAGGGGCGGGACGGCGTGGCTGACAAATCGCAAATCAAGGTGCCCATTGTAAGCAGTCACTTTAAAAATCAGTCGCAACCGCCCATCGCGCTATTTATGGAGTCGCAAATCCTTCTATGGGTGTAAGAGTGCTGAACCCAAAATGGGCGCGGACTTTGATGGATTCTTTGACTGATGCACCTTTGGCTTTATGACTGAATTGATCTTGAGTCATGAATCACCAATGCCGCCAGATCGAGGAAATCGAGGGGAATACAGTTTACTCCCTCTCTGATGACCAGATTAATACGTGACCAGTCTACGGTCTTAGTGGGCGATGTTGGAGTATGCTCATGGTGCTGGAATGGGATAGTGGAAGGGGAAAAGGAGGAGAGGAGAAATCGACCAGTTTTGGTCGATTCTGGCACTGTGAATCACCTGCAGGGGCAGGGTGTCCACCTAGCAAAAATATTTCGTACTACAATATACAAGAAAAAGGTACTAGATTTGAAAAGAAGAGTACTATATTTTGATTTCGGGCATTGTACACAGGGTGAGTCAGTTAAAGTGTAACAGACGTATATCTCGGAAATGAAGCATTTTGTAGTATCAAAATCACAGAGTGTGTGTTCTCCTAGTAATGGACACTTAAGACTTCTGCAGGATATATTGAGGCGTAACAAAAATCCGTTTCAACCTTTAAGCTACGACTTTACAGAGACAAGTAATGGCGCGTAACGCCGGAAGACTTCAAACTAGGTTGCATTCGTGACAAGTAAAATTAACATTCAGGGGTATCAGCACGAGCTTCATGAGCCCATTCTTGGCAACTCGAGCATTGAATCCATTCGTTATCATCGCTCCCTAAGCAAATTGCACATGACGTCTCTTTGGCGGCACATACGGTGAAATGGCTTAGCATTGAATAGTTTTCAAAGTCAATGTTTGGTTTATTTTCTTTATCTTTCGTGAGTCGTTCATTTTTCAGTGAACTCTTCGCTACTATCAATTTCCCTCTACCGTTTATTCAGAGCTCCAATTTCAATACTAACAAAACGTCGCCTAAGTTTGACTATAGAAAAAGACAGTTTCTTCGAAGGCCATAGTAAGCAGTCATTTTTTAATCCTCATCCTCTGGTAAAAATTAAATCATTTCTTGTTTTAGATAACAGACAAAGTTCTTCCTTTAATATTGCGACGATCATGTATACAGGGTGTTTTTTGCATTTAGAGGTGTCTGTAATATTTTTTATGTACCAAAACGAATTCATTCGTGTGCGACGCGATGGCCTTCAAGGTCACCAATGGAAGAAATAATTCGAGCCTATATTCCTCTGTGCAGAACTACCTTAAATTAATTATCTGCATTATTTCGTTAGAAATTAAGGTAACCTTCAATTTTTTAAATTGAATGCATTTTTTGCATCAAAGGTCAGAAATGGAATAAATATTTTAAATACCTGTCAACATTCCGAACTATACCCTATGCCACAATACTCTTTGTTTAACTTCATTTATTATAGAGCAGCTAGGTGGATGGTCACTATCTACGCGCAGCTTTCGGCACACACACGCTCGATATGGACAGTCGTTGTTTACGTCCGGAATTTCGGTAGATATACTCGGTCGTTTATATAGACTTTTTGGTGTATCCTCTCCATGCGTCTACGAACATTTCAGCCGTAATTATATACCCGCTTTGTAACGACAGGTCTGATACAAAGGTATGCAATATTCCCATATGAGTTCCATTCGGCATGTTAGCCATGCGCAATCTACCTAGACTTCTTCACAAAGCGTTGCAGATTCCAGCAGCAATGCCCCAGCGGTGTCAAGCTTCCTGTAGTTTGTTGAATACTCTGTAATAGTGGAAAACGGTGTAAAACTTCCCGTAGTTTATCTTCTACGAAGTGAGTTTCTGGTTTTCACTGATTTTTCACCGTGGTTCGCAGACTTCTCTGTTCGGCTGTCTCACAAATAACGGTGATCCATGGATTGCTCCGATCCCATTGTTTAGATGTCGGTAACTAGACTGCGGGTGTTCTACGATTTCCAGTTTTTTTTTTTTAAAGAAAGTTACAAAGCGAGTGGTCTATACGAAACATAGAGTTAAAACAGTTTCGGAACTTTACAAGGATTTTTGAAATTTGATTATTAGACTGTGGATCTTTATGCGTTTACGAAGAAATTGGTTGGGTGGAATATAAAGCAGTAGAAGATTGAGAAAATTCAAGAATGTTGTAACGTTGCTTTTAATGTAACAAAGTAGTTAAAGGTTGAAATCAATGCTTATATTATTCCTGCTTCTCACAGTCAATGCAAAACACTTTTATTTTGCATAAAGATCCGCTGTCTATTGATTACATTGTTTATCTCATTGCATTTTACTAACGAGTGGTGACATTTGGTATTTTCCTAGTCCTCCCTGAGCTTTCTAATTATCTACCACTATACCCAGAGTCGCCATTAATATTTTCAGAAATTCGATTGAATAATCTCTTCTTACGAATAGGAGAAAATGATAAATTACGATACACAAAATAAATAACGATAAATTGAAATAAGTAAAATGCTCACTATTCTGAGAATGTGATATTATAAAAATAACAAGATTAAATTTATTTATATTTTGTGCGATTTTTACTATAATATATACTGGAGTCAAAAATTGTATTCAATCAATTCCCATGAAAACACCTTTACGATCTCAATAATTGTCAAATAAAAAATCTAAAATGAGTCATGTGACTCCTCGTAGTAGGTTTAATGTTAAATACTATTTTAAAAAGTTTTCTCTAACAAATAAAATATTTTATTTTTGAAATTGCACGCGTGATTTGAAATAAAGTAGACTATTTACTATTTACTGTTTGAAATAGTATTTTACCCAGCTTTGGAAGAGAGCAGACACTTTAAGACTTCTGTCCTTAGTTACTTTCCTTCGAAGGTCGAAAATTTCGAAGCTTCGATTTCAGAAACTTCGAAGGCGATGAGAATCGTAGTTTCGAATTTCGAACCTCCGTAGTATTGTAAACTATTAAAAGATTGAAAAAAAACGGAGTTTCTTTTTTCTTAATCTAATTTTTGTGTTAATATGTTTATTTATCAAAAATCGTGACATTGAAATTTCGGGCATTTCGAAGACTTCGAAACTTCGAAGTTCCCTTCGTTCCTTCGAATACCTTCCCCTTTTACGCCGCTATTCCCCACGCTTCCACCTGGTCACGTGACGCGTCTCGTCTCTGTCGTGCATGTGTCCAGTACTGGCAGAGAGGGAATAACTTTTTCCCCTCAATTCGTGCTCCCTCCCTCACGCGGGGACTCTGCTGGCGACTCGTGGTAACAAAAAGTTTCTCGTAAATGCCACGTGCAACGGAACTAGTTCGTGACAAAATGGATTCGCTTGTCGGCTTAAGCGATTTCATTCTAATGCGGCTGGCCCTAGGCGGAAGGATCTTGAAGTACGACATAATACACGAGCAAACGGGTGCACGGCATCGATGGGGCGGAGATTGAAACGTGTTATGCGAGATACAAGGCTTTGTGGTAGGCGAAGAAGGTCGCTTAACGGGGCGGGAGTTCGGTGATATAGAAAAAACATTATGTGACAGGCTGCCCGCTTTTATAACAAGCACGATGTATGTGTTGATCGTAGAAAAACGAGCTTGAAAAAGGATACGCTCGCCACATACGCTTCCTAGTGACGTACTGGAAAAGCCGATACCGTAATTTATCTCGTTCAGCCACGTAATAACTTTCGGGGAATTCTGTCAGTTCCTCCCACGAACTTGGAATTTTCAAGAAATATTTTTCACGTAATACGGAGAGATCGCCGTCCGATATTTACTACCGGATATCCGTAATTAGTATTTATAGGACGTCATATTAAATTGCAACCAGTTTTTATTTCTCTGGCTACATTGTTTCTCGTGTCTCAACCTTCAGATTCAATAGTTAATCCCTTGCTGGTTGATCTGGATTGTATCATACAGATTATGCTATACATAGAAGATAAAGAAAATTTATATTTAAATTTTAATTTCATTTATTGTATACCTCAGGTCAGCTTTATAAAAAGGTATTAATTTATGTATGTCGAAAAATAGTTATTTTGTGAGTTACTTTAATTTAAATGTTGCTAAGAAGAATACATTCCTCCATATTTTCTTTATAATACTTGAATTAAAATAGCTTGTAAACTAACCATTTTTGATCATTATTAATCATTAATAATTAGACTGCGAATCTTTATGGAAAATAAAAATGTTCAGCAGCGATTGTGGGCAGTAGGAGTTAAATGAAAATTCATTTCACCACCTAATAGATTTTTACAGTTTTTGGAAACAACATAACATTATTTTTAGACTTTTCTAATTTTACACTGTTTTACATGTCACCTAGCCAATTTCTTCATAAATGCACGATTAACGATTAACTTCATCAATCGATTGAATCAATCGTCGATTTTTCAATGATTACTTTTTTAATCGTACACATCAAACAATCAATCTTGATTAAAATTTTAATTGATTAATGCCCAACTCTGCACAGGGCTGGTGTTGTATTGTGATATTTAATAGAATACTACATTTCCTTTTTATAATTTGTTTATAAAACAAGTTTATTGGTATATAAAAAAAGTGGTTTATTTGTTTGAGAGCCTGTATTACAGAGTAATAGGAAGGCACGACATGACCGAGCAATCTGTTCGTGAGAACGCCAGTGACTGGTCATAGATTTCCAGAAGTCTGGCTCCACGCTAAACTAAATCACTTTCGCAAAACTGTTTCGATTTCTGCGAGGAGGATTGCCCTTTAACTCGACCGGCCGGCTATAATAAGCGACGCGGAGCCGCCGTGTCGAGGCACATTGTGGCATTATGGCGAAACCTTTCGTGATATGTCACGAGGAAACCGAGAAACGGGATCGCATTGCTCTCTGGACTGCTTAGATCTCTGTCTGCAGGTATACGGGGTATTACAACCCTGCAAAGAACTGTTAGATATTAATCAGTCAGATCATAAAGGAACTTGGAAAATTAGACGGCTCTAACAAGATAGATCCTAAAAGTGATATAACTAGACTGCGGATCTTTATGCAAAATAAAAAATATTTGTATTGATTATTGGACACAGGAACCAAATAAAAATTGTATTCCTCTTTGAATTATTCTATTAAGCTGAAACTAATACATTGATGTCCTTAAATATTTTTAACATGTCCACTGCTTTAAATTGTACGTACCCATTTCTGTCATAAATGCATAAAATCCGCAGTCTATACATAACTGAAAAAAAGGAAATTTTACGGGAAAAAATATTTTTCTCATGTTTTCCTGTTTGAAAGACAAGTTATGCGACAATCCAAGTAAAAATATCGTTGATAATATATAAGAATAAGAATAAAATCTTATTTTCGGTGGTAGTAGCGTTTTTAGAATTGAAATAAATTAAAATCGTTCTAAATTCTGTCATATTTTATATCCTAGCATTTTTTGAAAATTTTCAAGAGCCATAATTGATGGACCACAATGTGGCTTGATTGCAACTGTACTCTAATCCATAAATCAGACAAGTTGCGTGTGATAAATAAATTGGCTCCGGTGGTGGGGATGATTGAAACGGTCTCGGATTTTCATATTTGAAGAGCAAAGGTCATGACACAATTAGAGCTAGCGATGTTAGCCGACTCTTCCGGATTAGGGTGTGTCCATCGACGATGATGGATCTTAAAATCTGCGGAGCGCGAGTGCGCTCGTAGCTGATGTTGTCTCGACCACTTTCGACTCGTGCGCGTCCGCACCGTTAATCGTCCCACTGGTAAATTATCATGCTCCGCGCGATCTTTAATATGCGCCGCTAATTGGGAGGTTGTAAAAGCTGTCTATGCCCCGAGAATCTGCATATGAATACTACCCAACCGAGATGACCCGGTTCCTAATATTCTATTCATTATTCCGAATAATAGATGTCTGCAGGAACAAGCTAATTCCTGTTGTTACGTGCACGCGAAATAATTGTTTGAACAAGATTTCATTTTATTAGAGCATGAACGCTCGAATTTACTGCGCCATCGCCGCGCGCCGGTTCTAAATTTTATATTTTACCCTGATTAAAATTACAAAGATGCTTTCGTAAACGAATAGGGGCTAACTGGGATAGTGAATGAACGTAATTCCTAACATTGGGGCGATGAACTTTAATCGATAAAATATTTTCTTATTTATTCCTTTTGGCAAAAGATCATGGCAGTTTAACAATATTGTTAAAGTTGCCTTCTAATATTTTCTAATGAATAGACTGCGGATCATTATGCAAAATTAAATTTTCTGCGTTTGTTGCAAGAAGCAGAAACCACTTATAATTTTATTTCTTGATTTAATAATTTAAGTAGGTCAAATGTAATATATTGATACTCTTCAATTTTTTTAAATCTTATATAAATCCGCAGTCTAGTAATGAAATATGGCTACGCATATGTATTTCCAAGTAGCAGATAACGATAACAAATGTCGATAGAATTTCTCATAAGTTAATCGATCAATCGTCTCTTTCGATAAAAAAAAGACTGTCGTATACTTATAATTTTATATATTAAACTTTATCTTTATATTCAAAATTGCAGGAATTAAAATTTGAATTCTTCTACGATTTCCAGTAGGTACAATATACATATATATATCCAATCATAATGTCCAATTATAGTGACACCTATTCAATTAGTAGATACATAGTAATAATAAGTGGATGTGTAAGTAGACATAATAGAAAATAGAGGAGAAGAGAACAAGTTAAACAAAATATGTGATTATAAGCAATAAACAGAAACAAATATTCAGAAGCAAATATATTTATATTAAAGTAACAGTATGCTGTTGAAAAAAGGAGAAACTTAATGTTTTTTTAGTTCTCTGATGACGTTCATAAATTGCATTTGATGCACTGGTCTACCGTACTTACATCATGCCGCAGAAGAAACCAGTTTTCTTTATCAACTGTAACGATGCTTCGCACGATACAATTTTTAATGTACCTTCGAACGTACTTTATCTTGATTTAAATTCCATTCCTTATCGAAAGAAAAAGCATTCCCTATTAGCAAATTATTCTGAATTCGCTTCACTTTCTTGCTTTTTTTAATCGCTGTTATTTCAACATTTCGAAATATGTAGTTACGAAATACGTTACGGGCTCTCAACTATAAGATTATAATTATATCTTTATGCAAAATAAAAATTTTCTACATTGCAACAAACTGGAGTGAAATAGAAAATTATTTTCTTTCTTAATATGCTCAATAGGCTGAAAATAATATAATGGTATTTTTAAATTCTAATAATATTTTTACTCTAACTTAATCATATTCATCAGCTTTCTTCGATAAACATGATCATCTTATGATAAGCTATCGATGTCAGAATGCGATTAAGTATGAGTTCTCTCTGACTAATAGAATAGTGAAAAATATATTGAGCATTATCAAATCGGTCGAGAATAATTTAAATGCTTTTCCCGTACACTTCCCAAAATACTTTTCCTCTGAAATACCATCTAATTCGCAAATATGGGAAGAACATATGTATACATAATTTACGTGAAAAAAAAAGAACAAAAACGTATTCAACAATCTGAACAACGAAACTAATTTCTTCCGACAGTAACGTGCTCTGCACAAATTAAATGCAACCAGATATTATGCAAAAGGTATAAATAGTAGCAGAAACAATTACGTCGGGGAGACCTAGATTTTCTGAATCAAGAGCATAATTAACACAGTACACACGAATGTTGTTCTTTGTAGCTACGCCCCTGTAATGAACGGAAGAAAACACTTCAGAGCAGATTTACTGCGGGGAGACCATTAAACTCCATCAATCGAGTGTGAGTAGGGCAACCGTAATCGTGTTTCTTCTGGAAGAAAGCTAATCAAGATGGTAAACTGGAAGAAAAAGATTGCACACTTCGAATAATGGATTCAAAAGTCAGCTAAGCCATCGCCCTAAGGCGATGTATTCTACACGTGGCTTCATACTAATCGTCGAATTATCAAACCAGAGTTGGGCATTAATCGATTAAAATTTTAGCAAAGATTGATTGATTAATGTGTACGATTAAAAAAGGTAATCATTGAAGAGTGGACGATTGATTCAATCGATTGCCGAAGTTAATCGTCAATCGTTGATTAAAAAAAGAAATAATCGAAAAATCGGGGACTGTTGTTAATAACTCCTCAACAAGGTCGCGTAGAAGATTTTCGCAAAGGAAAAAGTTATTTTAATTCACCTCAATCAGCCCTTTCAAGGAAGTACATTTTTGGAACACCCCGTATATCCCTTGCTAAATCGAGATTGCTGACCTGAACGAGGAAAACGAGTGTTTCATATAATCACGTGTAAATTTAATTAAATCCTTGTGCCGGTTTAATATTCATAAAATTGCCATTATCAGGAGTAATTATCGCAATTGTTTCATCACGTTAAATTCGGCGACATATTTATAACGTTCGTTCAACTGCTCTAATTGCTGCTTCGTGGAACGGGCAGTCGATTATGCGAATGCAAATCTTCTTCTTTTTTTTTCCATTACCGACAAGAAACGTCTCGTTTTTTTCGCGAAATTATTTCGGGACGGGGGAGTAGGCGAAATCTAGGCAACAACGGTTTAAAGGCTGAGAATGATGTACACGCGTGGAACATTCGCAATCGCAAAGATTCAGTAATTACATAGCAGTACATAATCTGTACATGGCGTTTTATGACGCATACGTGTACACTGCACCCAGTAACACCGTATCAACATAACGGACAGGGCTAGCTGCTTTGCATATTCCGAGGCAATCATGTCAAACAGAATGTAAGTCTCTGTCAAAACTCATCATCGTATCCTCCTAGAATATTTAATGGGAAAGTATACTGTGTTCATTCCGCCATGGTCAAATGATCATTCGTGCATTCGCCAACCAGTTATGGTCGTGTCATGGGTGAAAGTTTAAGGGGACAGCTCGTGTAAACGCTGCAAAATATTGGATTGGAACGAAAGTAGCGTATGTAAATTAAAATTGAAAGCTAAAATTCAGATATTTATTCAATAACATATTTTCCATTCTGTTCTATTACTTTTTGCCATTTCCGAGGTAACTTCTCGTGTTATTGAATAAACATATGAATAAATACCTTAATTTTATCGTCGATTCTTAATTTGAAAACGCTACGAACTTTCTTTCCGACCCAATACAACAATTTTTAACATCACATTTTGAAGAAATACATCCCACAACAACGCCAAAGGAATAAATCGTTTTGCAATAGGCAAGAACGTGAATAGGCGAATTTTCAATTGCAATTAAAAAATGTTTCAGACAGTTTTCTTAAATCTCCAGAAACGCTTTTTACGTAAAAAATTTACGTAAAAGATTGTTGCTGAAGTCGGGACGAATTCATCAGTGTGTTAATTTTAATGATAAAACTCAACGGGTACACCCTGTATAATCGTTCCACTCGTCCGAAACACTTAAAATCTTCCCAATCGATCGTACAGCGACGCATTCCGAAATTGTCGAATCTCCCCGTGCGATCAGCACTGTATTGAGACTACAATTTCTGCTGTGTTTCCCTTCACGTCCAAAGATCTTATCAACCGATCGAAAAATGTGTCGTATCTACCTTGACCCATCATGCGATGTGGGGCGCGGATAACTTCAGCAACTATGTGTGTGTGTGTGTCATCCGCTCTGACATTCTTCGGAGAACTATCCTGACAGATCGCCACACATGTGTTCCGTTCAAAGACCAGAAGTGGGTTACCTCGTTCTAATTAATGAAATTTGCAAATCTATGATATATACAGGGTGAATCACGAATCGTGATCAGTAGAGATTACTCTGTTATTAGCAGTCCGATCGAAAATGTTTTCACCAGGTATAGCATGGTTGCAAGAGAGCTTTCTATTTTTCGTATGGCCACATTTATTTTAATGCTTAAATATTAATTACAAAAACGAATCAAATTTTATCTCATCTAAAAAGAAACGCTTAACATACATATTTGTTAGACTTTGTTAAAATCTCCATGACGAGTCTGACTCGTTAAAATGCGGCAAGGGGTTAAGCAAATTTTTCAAAATACTTTAATTATCGTACTAGCTAGTTAACAGACACAATTTCGTGAACGAGCGGCCCGCAAGTTGTCGCTTCGGGGACGGCGTACTTGGGAGTTTGGTTTCGCTCCTTAAACTCGAGTTACTGCCGCTGAAAAAACATTTTTGTATTATGTTTGGCTGTGCGGAGTTCCTCTAAAATCGAAGTCTGATACGCCGGGAGTGTTTGCATTGAACACAAGGGCGGCCGGTGTGTCGATGGAGAAATAGGTTGGCAGGGTGCGGGGGGTTGGTTGATCGTTTAGCGACGATTATAAGAAGGCCGGCTGAATCGGCGAGCACAAGGCGGGCATTGTGATTCGGATTTGGTGAAATCGACGCGGTAACTGTGTGGCGCGTTACCATCCCGGCCCTTTCAGTTACAGCTCGATACGCGCGTCAATTAAGCGGTAGGGAAGACCGGTAGACTAACTTTTAACAGATTTAATTTTTACCAATGAACCATTTGTAATTTGCGGACTTGTTGTACACCCAGAGTTTGCACATTGACTTGGGTATATCAATATCGAGCAGTACCTAACGGACAAAAATTGATAAATAGTCGAAACAAAAATATTTGCTTACCGCCGATGTTTTTAGATTTTTTATTCTTATTCGTATAACACGCAAGTTTCGGTCACGACAACACATTACATGGCGAGCTCGTCATTCTTATGTTTCAATATCGCGGAAAGCAGCATCATCTACTCTATAGTATTACAATTAGAATGGATTAGTCGATTAACCCCATTAGTCAACCAGCCCCGGTCTCGCCTATTACGAGCTAGAAAGAGAGCTTGATGATTTTCCATTTTGTATCTCCGCGTTCATCGTTTTCAATAATCGTCGAGTTTGCCGAGAGAGAGGGAGAGAGGGAGAGAGAGAGGCCAAAGGCCCGAAGCGCGAATACAAAGTCCATTGGAAAGCAGCGTACCGTAGTTAACGAACGAAACAACGGGAAAACGTTCCCCTAATAACGAGGCTGCAACGGGACGATATACGATCGTCAGTGAAGCAACAAACGAAGCGTTCCACGGGACATCGAACATCCTCCCGAACCAAAGGGGTAGATAAACACCGCGGAACTACAGGATATGGAAAACATCGGCGGGCGAACGAGCCCGGCGAGGTTATTAACAGTATCGCGTAACCCAGTAATTCTATTGTTACGTTCTCTTCCTCTTACATGGCCGGCACACATGGGCTGAGACGTATTGTTCACGGATTCCAGAAGGTTTTCACATAATGATACGTGGACGCAGGTATGCACCGCCGCGCGCCACCGAGAGAGAGAGAGAGAGAGAGAGAGAGAGAGAGAGAAAGAGAGAGAATACACGCCGCCGCGGCACAATGGAACGATTTCGCCCAGGCTACGGCTAAGCTTCCATGATTCATATTAGAGGACAAGGTTCCCCAGTACCCTAGCTTCTCCACTATATTCATTAAGACACATCGCACGCAACGCCTAGTACGTACATTCCCGTTCCACGCTGAAAGAATCCGCCATTCTGCTCCATTAACAGGCGTCGTCTCAAATTTTGCGCTATTTTTTCTTCGAGGGGAGTCGTCACTCTTCGACGCATGGTTAGTAAAATTGTAAAAAAATTGTTCATTGAGCCGCTCGCTTGCCAAATCGATTAACTCCACTTTTTGAAATATTTTAAATTTCCGTGTCGAAGCACTCGGTTCAGTCATAACTTTTTAAACGCATAACTCTTTAAATGCACAAATGATTAGCTTCAATTGTTAACAGACTGCGGATTTTGTAGATTTACTACAAAAGCAACAAAAGAAGCACGGAATTATGTTACGTTATTTTCGATCGATTTGAATTATTAAGAGAAGAAATACTTTTTTTACTGAATTCCTGCTTCCTAATTAATGCAGACAATTTTCCATAAAAATCCGCAGCCGAATTATTAACGACATTTTAGAGTAAAATGCTCTCCGATGGTTCGCACATTTTTTTAAACTTTCATGGGATTAGCTGTGTGAAATTTATTGGTGTAAAAGCGAAGCAGTATATGGTCACGTGCGCATGTTACGGTGAATAATTTTTATTATTTACCCGCGCGAGCGGTTTGAAGGGGCCGAGAAAACGTTCAACATTAACGACGCAGTAAAAACATAATTAAGTGGCCTGTATTGTCCAGGAGAATGGAAAAATAAAAGCCTCCGAGATATTTCTGAAGAAGGAAATGTTGCGAGGTGGGGTGTAGATGCTTCGCCATGATAATGCACGCCCACGTACTACCATAGTCGGCCAACAATTTTTGGCGTGCGATGTAGACTGCCCCCTACAGCCATCGTAATCGCTAGATTTAAGCTCCCCAGACTTCTAACTAAAGTAGACAGAACGGTTTTCGGAAGATTATCATCTTGGAATGGTAGGAAAACTAATTAAAAATATCGGCAAAAGTTAATGGAAATTAATGCAGCTGTGATCCAGTGCTGTAAATTTTAATAAATATTTGTTGTTCGTTGAATACGATTGTTTTATCCGCAGTTTTGTGTACGACTATTTTCTGGATTTACATCACTGTCATATTGGAACCTGTGTAAATTATACATACACAGCAGACCTGTTTCATACTTCTTTTGTAATACACTTCTGTCGTGTTTACCGGAATGTAAAAAATAAAATTTGAAATACTCTCTGTCATCAGGAGCAAGATAAATAAAATACAACAGCCGTTATTGATACAAAATTTGCCATTTTGTTTCGCGTTTTAACAAGCAAAGGGATTGCTTGGGAAATAACCGAGGACAGAGGTACATATATCGCAAAATGTTGCATTGATCAAAAATATTCATAAACGAAAAAGTAGACAGAAATTCCTGCTTTCGTTTCGGTTGGCTTGAAAAGAAAGTTTTACAAATGATGTCCTTACAATAGAATATTTCAAGTACGGTACTTGACAAAACATTTAACTTGTATGTATGAGGAAAATTCTGAATATTATTCAATAATTTTGGTTCATATATGCAATCATGGTAGAGGCAGGAATGTTGTCTGTAGATATGAATTGTGGAATAATAACGGGAAAGGCCGAAAATCTAGAAAGATTGCAATTTTTACCACTTTTGATCGTTTATAACTCGTAAACCAATTAATTAATTACAATGAAATTTTCAGGACGCATATAATTTATACGAGTCGACCAAACACATCTTTTAAATTTTCGTTATCGGTCCAGCTAAAAACGTTGTAAAAATCAATTTCTACTATTGCTTTTCACAATTCCAACCAAATGCATTTTTCCAACATATTTTTTAGACGTCATTTACTAAACTAATTCTTCTAGCCTTACAGCGAAATTGAAGTCGTCTGGTCCATTCATAAAAAAGTTATTCTGATTTAAAGTGTGTGTGATCAGTTTTGCTCGTAACTGTATAGGGAGTAGGGAGGCAAAGACCTTTGAGGCTCGAAAACGAAAGGTTCTCCAGGAGCCGTCGGCGGTCGCCTGCGTGCGTACACGCGGATGCTTGTAATTCATGCATTTCCTTGTAATTTCATGAATGTGGCCTCGTAAAGAGGGTAGAGTGAGACGGAAAGGAGTCGGCGCGGCTTGGCGAGCCGATGAAAGAAACTCGTGCGAGCGAGCGGAAAGAAGCAGAAGAAGGGAGGCGGCGCGGTGGCAGCGCACGGGGCTCGCCGCGCCGGTTGGCGCGGACATTGATTGAACTAGGAGCACTTGCCCCGGCATACCAAGATAATGCTACTAAATTATAGTGCCGCGGATACCGTGGCATACGATGCTTGACGTATCGCAATTAAAGGTAAATCCGAATAAGTTAACCAGCACGGCCGCGCACGGTTTAAGTATCCCCGTTCCGCAGCTCTATCGTCGCTGGAATCGCGATAAACTAGAAGCCACGGACGACCGGCGTGCTGGCGTATTTAGCTCTCTCTCGTTGGCTTCTCGATGCTATCACGAAGGTGCCAATGAGCAGGTGTGCGCGCACGCTACGCGCCGCTGTCGTCATGTCGGGCTATCACTCTGTGATAACTATGCGACGCTTACTTCTCTCCCTCTCCTCTCTATGTGTTCATTCGAATGCACCTCTTCGTTAGCGCGATATACCGTCTAACGAGCCGTGTAATTGTCAGACCGGCTGGAAAATTAGCTAGATCGGTCCCGGGATCTCGATCTCGTGACACAGACAATTTGTTGGAATCGCACGCGCGCGCGCGCGCGGACCTTCTTCTTTCTGAAAGGTCATCGACTGACGGAAGCGATTCTGATCCTCTCTCTATCTTAGAAAAGAGGGAGAGTACATAGGGGAGAGACTGTGGCTATCAGTTCCGATTTTAAAGAAACATATAAAATCACGTAGAAATGGTATAAGATATTCTCATCTTTAACGGGTAATTTCTTGTTAAATTTATTATTAGACTGCGGATCTTTATGCATTTATAGGAAAATTGAGCAGATGAAATTGAAAATTGTAGGTAAATTTTGGGAATTGGAAATGTCAATATATGATTTCTATTCTATTAAAATTATTAAGGGAAGAAAACCCCCGCGAAGATTACGTTGAACATTATAGTCACTAATGTCATGATTTTATTTAAATTTATGTTAAATTTTTCTATCTATTCCGACACTAATTTTATAACAGAAGAAATTTTGAACTGATCGCTTAAAATTTTGGGGAAAAATATTATCAATCATTTAAGTAACTGGATTCGGTATTTTATGGAGAACCAGGAAAAATATTATTTTCTCCTTTTCATTGCATTTTAATAGAAGCGTGGTTTTTAAAAAGTTTTTTTTATATATTTTATTATAAATAATGATCGGACCAACTTACCGGTCTCCCATTTCGGTGAGCCGGTGAACCAGAGATAGCTGGACGTGCTTTGCACACTTTGTCGAGTTACCACACTGCGATCCGACGGCTAGACAACATCGATTACCGGCGATAAATCGCACCGTTGTCAGGCCTCTTTCATCTCGGAACGCAACCTCGATTTATGATGAACTTACATCGCGCTTCGTTAACGGTTCCGATCAGAACCTTCGCCGCGGGCGTCGATGCGACCCGACGATTCTAAAATCGGACTTTCCACTCGCCGGAGCGTCTCTCCAGCTGCCTCGAGATACTTCGCGCGGACCGATCATCCTTGAATCACCGGCACCCGACGTAACTCGCTCCGAGAAATTTCACGTCGTTTCTCTCCTCTTCTTTTATAGCCAATGTAAACATTTTGTTCGGCTAACGCGCCGACACCGGCGAGCTTGTTTCAACCGATTTCCCGGTCCCGTTGATTATATGTTTTAATCAATTACGCGTGGCATTTGTTTCTCGTGTTTCAGTAGATGTAATTAGCCGATGCACTTCGGTCGCTGTGCTTGTTTGTTGTTAGTAAGTTGTAATAGACTGAAAATTAGCAATTGTATATTATACAGGGTGGAGAAGTAACCTTGGACAGTTTCGATGTTCGCACTGACACATAGAGGATGTTTATGCGTGATAAATATCCAAGAGGGTATGACATTTATGTTGCACGACAAATATGCAAATATGCAGTAATATATACAGAACGTACATTGTAATTAATAATAGAATATTTCGGTATACAATATGCACAATACATGCACATATACTCAACTTTTTTATTTCATTATTAGAATTAGAATTATTATTATACATTGCGATTTGTATTGCGATAAGTTTAGCACATTCTAATATAATTGCAATAAGACGTTGAGGCATGCAAATATTTCGTTCGTAGAACTGTTGACATTTAAAAAGAGAAATTGGAATATATAATATCATTATAGTATAGAGCGCTGGTTCTCTTAACCGGTGTTCCGCGAAATTCCGCGAAATATATTAAATATATTTGATAATATATTTATTTCTACGCGGGATGTTTTATACTTACGGCAGTCGGAGAACTATGTAGTCTGTAGCGTTTGGACAGTTCGAAAATTCTTCCATGGTCTTTTCTCGACCTGTCGTGTATGGGTTTTCTGGTACGGATAGGGGTGTCTTCGAACAACTTAAGCGTCAATAAAATGGGGAGCTTATTCGAATGTTTCTTCGCCGTGTCCAGTGATGGTCGTCCCGGTGAGATGGGTCAATTTCCTGAATGGACGTACCCGGTTACATCACCCGCCAGTCAACGGAAGTAGGTCTGGAAATGTTCTGGATTAAGGACGGAAATCGCTCGATCCGTGACCACCGTCACCCCTGGTGGTGTCCTCTAATTTGTTCCTCCCTGAAAAAAACGTTATCGGAAGCCATCTCGGATTGGTCTGTGAAACGGAATGCACTGCGCTTGCACTTTCTGTTAGCGACCAACAAACCTGCAACATTCGATGAAAAACAACACCGCTTATCACCGATTTGTTAACAAAAATTAATACCTCTACCGGTGGGGAGACAACCCAGAAAAATCAAATGGAAGACAGTTATTGCACCTCTAGATTTCACTATACTCGTTAAAACGATACCGACGATATGTCCCCTAAAGATTACTGAAATTATTCACACATTTGCTGTAAGATGTTCATCGGAGAAAATAAATTTAAGATATTTTTACAGATCATTTTTGAAATGTTAACCTTTGAGAGGATGAAATAGATCAATGTGGTACTAAACACATATAGCGTTTGCAATATAATTTATGCCGGTTTACGACGTGAGGTATAATTCGATCATAAAAATAGCATAACGTTTTTTAGCTTCTTGCTCAAGGTTGAAACATTGTTATCTAACCTAAATTTGCAAATTTGCAAAATACAAGAAAAGGTTTGACATTGATGAATGACCCGACAAATCCTGAAGCAAATGCTTATATCCATAAATTGTTTTGTAGACATAACAAGTATAGATGTAACATACTGTTCAAAAATACTTTTTTACGTTTTCCTGTTTGAAAACCAAGTTATGTGACACTCCAAATAAAAATATCATTGACATTTCAATTTCATATGTTCGTCAACATAAACGGTTTTTGAAGCGTCACAAATTTATAAATAACAGAAATGCCTAAGGATCCGCGGTACAGATTAATGACACTTCCACGCTTCAGTATGCAAGTCAGGTTTCAGTCGCTCCTGTCCTATGAATCATGCTTACGACACCGGTAATAAATTTTCTCATTCTTTTCGTTTTTCCTCTATTTCACTTTCTACGGTTAAAAATTAGTTGCGGTTTAACTATAACTTCTCGAAATTGTTTGTATTTATTACCCGGCACAACCTACCATTATGTCCTTTTATATTCATACTTGTGCGAGCCCAAGGCAACTCGATCCCGTTCAATGATCAAATAGCTTGACACGCTCGCTACCAGCGTCACACGTGTGTGACGCGACCGCGATCTCGTATTTCACGTGAAGAAAGTCCATTCAATTTTACACGTGTTGATATATGAAATTATAACGCATAGTGCAATATTCAAGAGACCCATTTTCCTTCTTTACTTCTTCTCGTATTTTCTAGAAGAGGTGCATTACGTTCCATTCTTTGCCAGCCACAGTGCTTCCTACCTTCAACTCACAGCAATACTTATCTTATTTCATGTAGTGGGTGTAAAGAAATGTTTGGTCTTCGCTGCAAAATTGTCCTTGACCTTCAATTTCAATTCTTTTTTGAACTACCTAAATTTATTTGACTTGGAAAAACCTTTTTGTACCTAAAAAAAATCTGAAATTCAAGGTCAAATTTTGCGGCAGCTTTTTTTACAGATCTTCACCTTCGCCTATGGCAACCAAGACCAAACACATTTCTTTACACCCTGTACATTTCAATGTGTTACTTTATCTATTTAATTGTAATTGAATTCTGAATAATGTAGAGTTTATCTTCCAAAAATGGTTTCTAAGGAGAATGTGATCATTTGTTGAATAAATAGAATTTACCTGTGTGGTAAAATATATAACAAATAATTGTCAGGAAATTTGATATTGATTCTCAACAACTGAAACTGAAGAACTTGATATGGAATATGTACACCGTACACTTTTATATCGTTTTTCTTCTGAAGAAAGTAATTAAGAAGAAAATAATTCCGAAAGAAAGTGCTCTATGAGCACATATAGACCATAGTCATCTAGTACTCTCAGTGTTAAAGCCAGAAAACACAATCCTCGCCACAGACGTAGAAAATCCTCTGCTCAGGGTATCGGCAGGTTAATGCGTGGCAGCTTAACAGTTGCCAAATTGGAGTATCGTTTTACCATGTTTTTTTTCCCCGGTCGAATCTAGTCGGGGATTGGTATGCTAGAATGGTCAGACGTGTCACGTGATCCCCCGGGCGTTAAACCTGATACTTCGCAGCTAGGTAAATGTGGCCGGGTAAGATTTGTTGTCACTGGATGCCGCTCAAGAGGTAAGCACGACAAATCCTGATCTCCGAGCAATCGCGATACCACTCGACGAACGCGTCGACCTAGTTTCCCGTAGTTTAGAGATCAATGTGACCGGGGGAATCGAAGGAGGATATGTTTTTACGAGATGCGAGGCTCGTTCAACCGTCTTTAAAGATTGCTGAACCGATCAACGAGGATGTACTTTTACGCGATTTCCCAAAATGTGTCTTTGTACCGTTTTAGCTGCTTCCTAATGCGATATCCGAACAGAAGATTCCAACCTGTCCCGTGGGATTATTATCGGTCGCTTCCGCGGGCATATCTAACAGTACTTTGAATTTTTACATCCTAAAAATATACTCCAATAAAGGGGTGATTCCTGAGATGATTTCAAGTAACTTTTTCTTTTGCGAAAATATTCGCCGCTGCTTCGTTAAGGAGTTATCAACGAAAAACACGTACCAATTGAGTAATAGGAGTCTTAATGAACAATCAGAGTCGTTAGATAAGGGGAGGGGTCACAAATTGAGAGGAATAATGTATTTACCCTCTCTACCAGTACAGGAAACATCTCATGTGTGTCGTGGCAGAAGTATAGGGGAAAGCGTCGTAGAAGGGGAAGATAGAGTGGGGAGCAGTGTCGCCAGATCGAGAAAATCGAGGAGAATACAATTTACCCCCTCTCTGATGACCAGAGTAATATGTGACACGTTGCGCGTGCGCGACGGGCACCGGCACCACACGGCACGTCACGTGACCAGTCTACGGACTTAGTGGGGGACGTTGGAGTGTGCTCATGGTGGTGGAATGGGATAGTGGAAGGGGAAAATGAGGAGAGAAAAAACCGACCACTTTTGGCTGTTTCTGGCGATGCTGGTGGGGAGATAAGCGAGCAGATTAGCGAGCCACCCGTTACATCGCGCGGCAGTAAATAAGCGGAGGCTTGCGGAATGCAACAATTTCACCGAAAAGAGAGCTCCATTATGCAATAACCAGTTTCGAACTTGGAGCGCCATGTTCCGCGCGCAATTGTTTTTTTCCATTTACGGCATTGCGCGGAATAATTGCACGTCGGTCGGTAAACCGGTAGCGCCGATGCGTCCGCGATTACATGGAAAAATACGACGCTTATCTATGCTAAATAGGAGCAATTACCGGGGCAGAACTCGGTCAATCAAACGGTCTGCAACGGACGATCCATCCTGATTCAAAGTATTCGTACGTGCGAAATAAGCGGCGTCATAAAACGGCTGAATACGCCAGTGCAAATTGCACCTTACCATTCGATTCGAACTGTCGTTCGACGTGCTCAGTCGCAAGGGAAAGGTCGTTCGCACGAGCGACTACGTTTCTTGACATTAACGAGTGACGATAAAATATCAATCTGTCCGGTAGTCACTGGCGCACGCATGCACGAACGCATGCATGCATGCACGCACGCGCGCGCGCTCGCACGGTATTACGGTATTAGCGACATGTTAGCGCCGCGTCACATCCTTTGAAGCACTGGGACACACGGGACGTTGCAAATTTCCCGTTTCAGCGTCAAGTCCCACTTAGCGGGTCACCGAGGATTTCCCCGTCAGTTGTAACTGGAACGTGGTCGGGTTGTTTCAGTAGCTTTGTTCCTGGCAGACCCGAACTTGTGCGTGACGTGCCATATATTGCGCCGGACGCTTGCCTTTTTTCCCCTCCACTTCGCTCCTGATTCTTAACGCGTTCGGGATTTGCCCGTTACAGCCATTATCATCGGCAGAACACGCCAGCTCGCTGGCCAAATTGAAAATAATTCTACTGCCGACCTTTCTGCATTTACTGATGAACGAAATTATAAGACACCCCATCTAAGTCTCAATATCCTGTGGGAACAAACACAATTTAAACAGAAACAGTGTTCGGAGATTTCCAATTTTTTTGGAAACTTATCACAGAGGGTTTTCTTTGGGAGCGAGCGTGTGACCAACAGTCAATTCGGTTTGGGGGCATTTTTCACCATCTGGCTATACCCTTTAACCCTCCGAGTGCTGTGCCAGAGTCATTTTTGACCGGGAATATCCAAATTGTCATTTAAGTACTCAATTTGTGGCAATTGAAAACTAACTGAATAGCTGTTTCGTTGAGGATATCGGAAAGAATAATGTGTCTACACGAGATATCATCAAAAGTAAATTTTTAAAAATTATTATTGGGTTGGACTAATTTCGGTATTATAACAGCCCTGGCTACCGTTAACAAATATTTTTGCTAAAAAAAAGAAAAGGTTTCATTCATTGTGTTTTATTTTATCATCATACAAAACCTAGGGCCTCCTGGTAACATTTGCTGCAGGTCCCGCGCTGGCTTAATCCGGCCCTGAATAAATAGAGCCCAATTTTTTTTATTCAAGCAATGAACTTTAATGAATAAGATATGTTCCCTTTTGTGCGATGATCATTTGCCGAAAAGAATAAATAAGAAAATATTTTATTGATTAAAGTTCATCGCTTGAATAAAGAAATTCGATTTCATTTCACCTTAAAATACCGAAATTACTTTCTTGCCAACTCAATAATTAGAGCTGTGTAGACCCTTTATCTTGTCCAGACAATATTCCTCATTGTTCCTTCTTAGATTTTCACGTTGAACTTGAAATTTCAGATATAAATTGTAATCCAGTCTAATTTAATACTGCAACTTCACTATTCAAGTTCCACATTTTAGGAATCGATTTTCATTGAAATTTTCAGGATTGCACGGTGATGTTCGCGAAACATTCGGCGAGTATGGTACCTTTCAAAGCAGTTTCTTTTATGGAGGGGAACCATACAAAATGCGCAGATGTGCCGTGTATCTTTTCATCTTCATGTGTACCTCGCAAACTCTCCTGGGTTTTTGAGGGTACATCTTCTTCCGTATATCCACATAGGTGCAGGTTGCTATATACAGCTACATGACTCCTTGTTAGGAATGTATAAACATTCTACCTCTGATGTCATCGGCTCGATAACTACACACGGTGTCGCAAGATCGTTGAAGAGTGTCGCAAGAAAAGTACGAGCGAAACTATCGCACGAATGCAGAAGGTTTGATGACCTTTTCCATTAATAAATAAAGTCTGCTGTGTTACTAAAAAATAGTTTAAATATCACATTAACTGCTTTTTTAGCAGATTTAGATACTCGTTTCTTTTCGTGATATACTCGAATAAATGTTATTACTTTTGCATTTATTGTGGGAAGTAGAAATAACATAAAAATTGATTTCATCCCTTAACGACTTTGTTACATTGAAAGCAACATTACAACATCCTTGAATTTTTCAAATCTTTTACTGTTTTGTATTTCGTCCAACCAATTTCTTCATAAATCCATAAAGATCCGCAGTCTAGTTATTACGATGGTTGGAATGCAAAACGATTAAATAAGTAGCCGCTATGATAAATTCTAACTGTATAATTTCCGTTTCGTTAATTAAATTAGTTTGAATTGTGAGCATTCAATGTTTCATTATCGACTTTCATTTTCAATATAAACATTTGCGAGTCTGTATCTGTTTCTTAATATTCATCAAATATGCCTATCGATGTTTATGTTCAATTTTCCATCGACACGGAACAATTCCTTCCAGCTGACCATTTTGTTTAAAATAACGATTAATTATCGGGGACATTATCTCGTTATTAAGGGCACGCGATACTCGATCAAAATTGTCTATCCTTTCCACAAAATTCACGACCGCGCACCGAGCTAATATAGAATCTAAATTACTATAATTCCCGAAACCGATCTACCGGAATAATTGAACAAGCGGATTTATTATTCCCGTCGAATATTCTACACGGTTTGATTCATATCAGACATTCTTAATCAGAACGTTGTACAACTTGTTCCGGGCAGGTACCGATGGAAACATAATTTCAAGTTTATTGTGTAATCTAGATCGTGACTAGATTTTAAATGCGCCGGGCAAGCCAATGGAACACGTACTATTACGAATAATGCGCTCAGTCTTACTTTCATCAGTGGAACGTTGTTCAGCCGCACATATAATGGTTTCACGGAAGGTATAATGAAAGATAAGGGAATTTTTTATATGGTTGCAGAAGTTGACACATGGCCTCATTGTTTTGCATCTCTTTGAGACCGCGTAATCCGTCCTGCGGGCCCCTCTCCCTTCTTCCCTGTTGGTACTTTATCTTGTTCATTTTTGATGTGTCTCGTTTTTCGTTCTCGTCAGTGGGAAAGCGAAGAGACTCAGGTCTGTTACAAAAAACCGTCGTTATTTAGCCTTTGTGCACTGGTCGAGTCAATCCGATCTGGAACGGGTATAACGATTCTTCTAAACTAACATTTCCATCGCAAATTTTCTTCAAAAAAAGAATGCGACGGTCCCTTTGTACACCTTGATCAATCAAAGCGGAATTAATATACATATCAACTCTGCATGATTGTGATTTTGAAGCGAAATAGAAGGGGATAGCTAAAGAGAAATTGCTTTTTTTCTCTTTAATCATTTCTAACCCTCGCAAGGTAAGGTCTAATAACACATAAATAGTAAGGTGGGGTCTCTTAGACAAATGAATTTCATAAATAGTCTCGTTTTTAATAAATTTGGGATAAAGAATAACACAGGATAAAAAGTAAACAAACAGATTTAATTTTATTCATATCAAAATTCTTTTCAAAAATCTGAAACTGAGACCTCACATTACCTTGCGAAGGTTAAAAGTCATTATCCACTTTTATAACAAAAACAACTGAAAACGAATCGCGCGTACTTCTCCCGTTGTATAAATAATGATCGGAACAACTTACCTCGGGAACTTTTAGTCCCGGTCTGCCCTTCTCTGCTGGCGAACGCGTTAAGGACTAGAGAACGTGACAGTGGTTAAATCCTAAGCTAAGTATGTATAGCGTTCGAGGTGGTATTAGCTGATCTAGCAACGGGTCGAGCAGCATCGTTTTTACGTTGTCGTTCGGCCATAATGAGATAGGCCGCGAAATATCGGTGGATCTAACGATACCGTTCTATCACCAAGATCAATTCAGCGAGCAGCTTCTCCTCGCGAGGAATATATCGGAACCGTATTCCAGGATACTCGCGTGTGCCACTACGATCCGGTTAGCTGGTACGAGATTGCACGGAAATAGCCCGGAGATCATCGCTGTTCAATCTCAAAGTAGTCCACGAAACTCTGCTCCTGCTTCTCGAGAGGGGAACTCTCGTTTATGTGAGACCGTTCCAAGTCACCCCACGGACGACGACGCATCCCCAGAGCGTCCCCACGAATAAATTATCTCGCAGGGGTTGCTGGCTGAGGTCCCATGTGTACGCGACACCGAGTGGGCTACAGATGATTGCGCGTTATTGTGCGCGAACTGGCTGCTACGCAGCCGGTTATGGAATGTTAATGCCGACTAATGAAGTCTGTCGAACCGAGTGATCCGATTTACAAGGGAATGCGGCCTCCAAGATGTCCCGTCGTTATTGACTGAAAAGCGCAGCTTCTACGTGCCCCGACTTCGTAAATTATCCGCGATGCAGTTAGCAAGTTTATCCGCGCTACAATGATAGAGCAGTTATTGGATGAGTGCAAAAGGTCGTGATCGATCTTCAGTGGTGGCGGGTACTTACGCACGATCACGCAATTAATATTTTATAGAGGTGACGTCGCGACTTCATAGTACCAAAAAATTGCAGCTTCACTTTAACCAAAATAGTGTACTGTAAGACATGACAGTGGTAGACTAAAATCTCAGTGATCCCAAAATCCTTGGATGCCCGAAGAAGATTTGAAGAATTGACTGATAAGACTTGATCGATAACGAAACATTAAATCAAATGTTGTGCAATTGGATGCAATAAGGAAATCAATAGATAAAATATCATTGAAAATATATTCCAGAAAATTGATGAACAATTGGCTAAAGATTGCCGTCTGTACAATCGCCAAAAGGATTTCCAGGTGTCAAGGAAATCGTCCAGAGATTGAATATTATCTGCATTTCTCCATTTGAAGAAACTCGAATTCAATTCCAAGCTCGATACGGAGGTACCGTATTCTTTAACAGAAAAGAATAAGGTAGACCGCGTCTTTGCGGTCACTGCTTGGACGTCATGAAAAAGACCCTTTCTTGGATCAAGTCGTAACGGGTGACGGAAAGTGGATCCTGTACAACAACGTGCAACAAGAAAGAACTTGGAAACAAGCACAGGTGGAAGTACAGAATCCGTGTTAGGTGCTGCCTCGCAGTCAACGAAGGTGTTGTTGTCTATTTGGCGGGGCAGCTGGGGAATCATTTTCTTTAAGCCTTTTCCGCTTGGTGGAACAATCACATCGAATAAGTACTGTGAGCAACTCGCGCCAACCTCGACGCGGAAATTCAAGAAAAATATCCGGTTCCATCCGCCATCATGACAACGCCAGACCGCATGTCGCCTAACAAACATCGCAAAAACTGAAGGGGTCAAAGTGGAAAGACCTCCAACACAGCGCTCCGCGGTCCTTGCGCTTTCAGATTCTCATCTGTTCTAGTTTCTGCGGAGAAATTTGAATCGCACAAATTTTAGTTTCGCGGAACCTTCCGAATGCTACCTCTAGAATGCTACGTCTTCGGAGAAGACCCACGCAGTTTCTGCGAAAAAGGAGTCCACCAGCTTGTAAAACGTAGGAAGACAGTTGTGGAAACATAACATACCATAACAGAACTTTTCCAGTGACAATAATACAATCTTTCAATATAATCCCCTTGTTTCTCTACACAACATCGCTGTAGACTTTGCACCTTCAGAAACCCTTTACGCCACGGCTCCCTTCAGGTCCTGGTGTGAGCAAAATAAACATTCCCCTAAGACCTCATTACTATCAGCAGAAGGTCTTCAGAAACGGTGCTCGTTACCGTGAGATGTTCTTTGACAAGTTCAAGTGAACACCTGGGACTATCACCGAAAGGTGTTGATATTGCACGATAAGGCTTGCTAGAACTACCGAGTAATAAACGCGACTGACTGCTTCGTGATAATGACAAGATACAGATATCACTCTACCTTCCCCTTCTACGACGCTATTCCCCCACGCTTCAGCCACGGTTACAATGTGAAATAACTAAAAATAATAAAATTTCATCATTGCATTAGTATTGCTTCACCCATATGTCAATTTTACTAATCGCGACTTTTCTCTAAGACGGTTCTAGGGTGAGTGCCGTGGAGTCTAACACAGTCCTCTCACCAAAAGGCATCCTGGCCTTCCCCCCTCCGTGGCCAGATCCTCTTGGAACGAAGTCCCGCCCAAGGGGATTTTATCCCCACTGGTAGTGGGGATAAAACAGTAACACTTTTCGTAGAGACAAAAGTCACGCTATGGAAGACAAACCTGTACTGTGCGCCGCCGTAAAAAGGATAATAATTCGTGTATATCTGAAACAATTGGACCACTCTGTATACACATTCAGTGTGGGAGCAAGCACGCGTGCGCCTCAGCTCGCCGAGAGGTTAACGCGCCAGTTTCGAAACATACTTTCGAATCTTGCGCAAAATTGTATTACGTCGGAACCGGTAACCGTTTCCCGCGATGATCATCAGTTACAATGATCGGATAGACACGTTCCGCCGGAAAAATAAAACGGAACATGATTTATCGTATGATGGTAAAGGGATCATACCTTCATTAGGCCTCGATCCAGTCTCAGGATCACACGATGGGGACAATAAATGATCGTTTGATATCGGCCGACGATGGATCGAAAGAAAGATTGATTGAATTTCGTTGCTACGTGCCCGAACTATTAACTATAATCATACTAGTCGCCGGTAAAATCGAAACATCCATCACTCCTGTCAATGAGCATAAACGTGAGCCACGAACGAGCGAGACTCCGCGCGAATATAAATGGAATCGACGAGGCAAAGTAGTCGAAAGGTACTATAATAGCTGAAAAGGATCTCGAGTTATTCCGCGGTGCAATTTATGGAGGAGCGAAGTGAAAGGCCGATGAACTTTCAATTCAGCTAACAGCTCCGACTCCTTGCGCAACTTTTCTGCTTTGCCGTATTTAAACGCCCCCTCCCCTTCCCCGCGCCGGCAAGATTTCGCGAAATCGTACGAAATTCTTCGGATTCCGAGCACGCCGCACCAATCCGAACCTTCCCTCCTTTGCTACGGAAACCAGAAAACAATTATCGAACCGATCTCGGTATAACTCGGTTCTAGTACAACGCGAGCCAGTCAACAATTGTACAGGGTGTTCCCGTCATTACTAACCAGCGGTTTTTTCGAACAAAATTAAAGACGAAAAAGTTGTAAACGTTTCTTCCATTTGTGACCTTGTACGACCTTGAAGATCAGCGTGTCGTATACGCATGAATTCGGTTTGGCACACGCTTTCATAGAAAATAAAAAATTGCATAGGATTCTATTTAAAAAATGGAAGGTCTGAGTTAGGTTATATACGATCTTTAAAATAAGTCGAAATTTATTGTTCGATCTTTTTAACGAAATTGTCATAGTTCAAATATTAACAATTTCTGGAGGATTTAGTGTGCAAATACTTTTTGGATCCATTACATGTTAATAGCCTTATCAGGGTCTTATACAGAGGTATTAACCCTTAGCACTCCAATGGCGACTCTAAGGCGCCACTAAAAATTGCTGTAACATTATTCAAAATATTGCTTGGATTATTTGTACCAATATTTCATATACATAAAATTTCAAAAATCATAGGGGATGAAAATATTCTAAATCGAAAGAAATGTTTAATTTTCGAGTTAAAATAGCTTGGAGAGCAAAGGATTAAAGGTGTATATTATTTGTTCATATGGTTTTCAAATATAATATTGAGGTATTATATTTACGAGGGAAGTGGAACAAATCGCGTCTGAATAGGAAGTATCGATATGACGGTTTGGGTCGGATTCTCGAGTGCCGCACGCGAAACATCGATACATCTGAGCAGTTGGAGAAGGATGATGACCTAGCAGGCCAATGGGCCATCGATAACGGCGCGGTGTATCACTGAAACCATACGAAATCGAGTGTGTGCTAAACGCATTATTTAATTCATCATCCATAATAGGCTCATCCAAAACAAAACTTTAAATTAACACTAAACCTACCGAGCCTTAAAAGTAACTGGTACAAATTCCCTTATAAAAATAAGAAGATTAATTTTATTTAGACTTTGTGCGGTTCCTATTGCAATACGTGCTCTACTAAAGATATTTATACAACCATTCCTTATGAAATCATTTTTATTATTTCAAAATTTGTAAAATAAAAAATCTGGAACCGGTCATTTTGACCGGTGGTGATGATAGGTTTAGTGTTAAAAACCTTTTGCATCTGCAGGTGTTTGCACGAAATATCTTGTACAGCGTTGCCTCAAAAATCTATTTCGAGGTCACAGAAGTCTTTAATACTTCGACCTCGAAACTCTCCAACACTCTACTCTCTAATAACAACCTCTGACCTTTATAACCTTGAGTATTCAGAATATATCCCGACTCTCGTATATCGTAATCTCCAAAATCTTCGATCCTTTGATCTTGGAACTTTCGAACTGAATATCTCGGACATCTCTTCGGAATATCTTTAACATTTTGTGATATACATCGATATTGGTGCCTACTTGTTGCCTAGAGTTTCTAATAACTGTTCAACTTTTACTCCTGGTTCTCCCCAAACATAATATTCAATGTTTAATCTGTATCCAAACACAATAACCGCTATTCATTAACTGAAATTTAGCCTCGTAGATTTATTCATATGTTGGTACAACATAATTGTATTCATCACCCCACAAATTGCGATAGTTGACTCCTTGCACTATAATAATATTGTGGCAAAAATGATGATGAAAATTTCGAATGGTGTGTACGAAATAAAATTCTATTTTTTTCTGATCAATAGACTGCGGATTTTATGTATTTATGACGAAAATGTTTAGGTGAAACACAAAACAGTAAAAATATCTGCCAATTTGGAAAATACGATTATATTGCCTGTGGCTCGATAAAATTATTCAGAGAAGAAATAAATGATTGTGCAGCTCTTATTTCTTGTAATTGACTTGGAAAATTTTTATTTTGCATAAAGATCCGCAGTCTAGTGATCAATGTACAGCCATTAAAGAACATATACCGGGTGTGTTTACGCTAACACTACCCAGCTTCTAGATATATAATAGATATTGGGTTGGCAAGAAAGTAAATTCGGTATTTTAAGGTGAAATAAAACCCAATTTGTCTATTCAAGCAACGAACTTTAATCAGTAAAATATTTTCCATTTTGTTCGATGATATTTTGCCATCTTTCTGGTAGCTTCATAATTCCGCGCTCATAAAACTTAAAAATTTGCCCAAAATTGGGTTTCATTTCATCTTAAAATACCGAAATTACTTTCTTTCTGCTGCGAGGAAGTGGTCTGATCACTGTAATCGTAAAATAAATGATAGTGCAAGGGGTCAAGTGACTTTTGGTAGGCGACTGCACCTATTTTCGCGATAAGTGCATAAGATCCTCGGTGGATCGTGCATGAATCTACGGGGATTACATAATGGCTTCGATCGAAACCGTCGGATCCGGAATGCAATGGATCACGTAAACGGAAGCTGCTTGCCCTGCCAGGTTTTTATTCGGTGTCGGGCGAGTATTGTAATTACAGTGAACGCGTAACGGTCCATTAAGCTCGTCAATGTTAACGAGAGACGTAACTTCGCGACTGGTCTAGATGTGTCAAGGCGCGTCGATATGCGGTTAGATAGCAATCGATAAACTGGTAAAAGGCACGGGATGGAACGGGGCTCGATCGTCGGGAGAAGAAGAAGAAGAAGCCACTCCTACTTATCGGTCACGACCGATCCGCGCGTTCGCGTTTGATGTATGTACGCTGGTCAAAAGAAGGATCACGCTAACAAAAACAAGCATTCTTGAAACGGGGGCAGGGTTCGCTCCACGGGGTGCCCCAGAAAAAGATGATCTCCTAAAGAGAGGAGGAAGCGGAGCTGAAGGAATGTCGAAAAGCCTCTGTGCAGATAGTGTCGGAAAGCATGGCGGGTGTGTAATCAAGCGAACGCCGTTAAAGAGACTATCGAGAAAGCATCGCCAAGCCACGCCGTTCTGATCAGAGATTTCAGACTTTCACGGGACCCGGCAACACGAGGTGTTCTCACCTTCGAGCGTTTTGTGTGCGAACCGTGTCCTTTTAGAAGAAATACCCCCCAACCTTTCGCAAGGCAGCCAGCTTCGAATAACAGATCGGCGCCTCCGTGTCATTTGACCCCTGATCAAGTTAGTTGCAATGCTTGCGAAACGCTCGGGTAGGTCTTCCAAAAGGACACAGCTTGCACCGGTAGCTCCGAGAGAGAGACTAGGAAACCGACCGGGAAAAGGGTAACCTGTCCAATCAATGAACACCCAAGCTACATGGGATAAGAAGGTATTGCTATGTTCTTATATTTCAGAATACCGTTCTAACAATATTTTATGGTTGTACGGTAGCAGTTCCGTAACTGTCGCATCGTCGAGTCACAGTTATAGAAGAGGTACTGCATCCTCAACACCTAAACTGCATGTTGAAATTTGTATTCGCAAATCATTTCATTCCCTAAGTGCTGTTCCGATAAGGAGGCATTGTTAAGTTTTTACTATTATTTATTTAATAAAATATCTATTAAATAATATATCCATTCCGACTACTAAATTTACAGTGTGCAATAAGGTTTAATTTCTCGCTGAAACATTGTCTACAAAATAAGAACGTGAGGTACAAATATTATGACCATTATGAAGAATTAATTCAATGATAATTACAAAAAATTATAAATGTTTTACATCTATGTTTTTTCGGGAATTATTTCGACTGTTTACGTTCATCTGTTCCGCAGCTATTCATTTGCAGTTAAAAATCTATGGTTTGGAAATATGAGAATGCATGAATTCAACGTATTCTTGTTTCACGTAACAGCAATCTATTATTAATATAATTACCCGCGTGTATTATTAAGTTTCTGAATTCGAGCCGGGAACAAAGGTTACTTGGACAGTCGGTTCGTTTGTTATTAAAAGGGAATGCGAAAGCGAACGGTCCGCACAAACGCGATCCAAAAAATTCGAAACGGAAATAACACCGGAGCGACCGGGAAATGTTCAACCAGGACGAGGGTCATTAATCATGGTGCTTTACGAGATGTTATTGACACAAATTCAAAAGCAATATGTAAAGTACTCGCACCGTCTCGCTGTACCTTTAGAAAGGTATGCGAAAAATACGAAATGAACAACCGGTGTTGATAAAAGTTCTCATTTGTGTTTCCAAATCAAAAACTGTCCAACGAATGAATTTTATACTGCAAAACTAGAGAGTATTAATTACTAGAATATTACAAATTATATTATAAATATTACATCGCCCCAGAAAAACAAAGCCAGATTTACAAACAACTAATAAATGCATAAAATCCGCAGTCTAAAGATAATTTTTTGAAGATCGAAGCTAAAATTTGCATTACCTGTGGGGTGACCTAATATGACTATAACGCACTACACACAAGTCTTATCAACTCTTATCAACAATTTTTCAATTAGCACAAGAATTGTGCTATTTTAACTTTCCAGCACTTTATATGTATAAATCTATGTAGACCCCGATAAAGTTTTAATTAACTCCATCTATTCCGGGTAAATCAACGTTGAAATCTAGCAAAAAAGTGACTGACGTGGCTGAACAGGCGTGCACGAGTGTTAGATAAATGAATTCAATAAATCAGTTGTGCCAACAGTGCTGTCAATGACTATGCACTATCCAACTGTTCCGAAGAATCTATTTATGCAGAAAGAATGCTTGCATAATTATTGACGCAACTGCAAAATCTGTTTTTTCCAAGTTCCCTCGTTAAAGCAGCTCGTCTGAGGTATACATAGAATGACCCCGCATAAACGATTAGAATGATTGAAATAATAATGAGACGCCGTGCAGTTCCCCAACTACGTTCGCGGAGCTAACTTTCCGATGCAACTAATAGGGTATTAAACTATTGATGGAAGGTCAGTTATAGATAGAAATTGTTTGGAACTTTCTTGGGAACAGTCGATGGAGACGGTTTAGAAGGTTCCTGTGCGGTGTTCACCGCCACGTAACCGGGCCAATATGAAGGGACACAGACCCATCGGACAGTCCGAGTCACCGTCGAAGATCGACTGCTAACAAGAACGTCCCGGCAGATTCTTCGGGACGTAGCGTACCCTGGGGAAACATTGATCCCGGCCAAGTTTCTCGACTGACCGGTCCACCTTCAATTCCATTACCCTATCCTCTTTCTGGTCCCCAGCTGCATAAGCATAAATCAGCGAAACCCGATGGAGTAATCGAGGACGATCACGTTCACGGTCTCTTAAACCGTGGCGACCGACACTGCCGAGAGAAGAGAGGACACAGAACACGTACAAGGGTGGACGAAACCGGGAGCTGAGTGAGTCGAATCGCGGTAAAACCGCTTCAGGCTGATCCTTCTGCCCATGCCCGACGGCCATTCCATAATTGAGTGGTTTGCATCTCGCTCGGCTACGAGTAGCGGGCTTCGAATTGCCCATAGATGAATGATATATTCACGGGATTGGCGTCCATCCCACTTTCAGCGCGCCTGCTCTTCGTCCCCCTAAGAAAACGCAGACTTTCAAACGTTTCTGCGACAGCTTTCATCGTCACCTCTTCCTCTTCATCGCCGTTTCAATTTGCAGCATTTTCCGAGAAAAAATACGCGTCTTCATTTTCCCACCCGCTGTGTCACGAAGAATTGCCAGATTAAGTGTCCCCATTCTACCTTCCCCTTCTACTATGCTAGCCCCTCCACAACCATGAGAGATATCGCGATGAAATTTCCACTAAAATTCATTAAAAAATTATTCCTGCCTACTGATAACTATCGTAACAAATATATTTTTTGTAATCATCTTTTAATTAATTCTTTCAATTTTCTTGTCTTAAGATAAAATTAAAAATTGTTCATTTGTTACTTATTCAGTTTTTCAGATCATTTAAGTCACCGATGTCTTTGGTTATTTCTTGAAATATTCGTAACATGAAGAATAAATGTTGAGTAGAAATGAATAAATTTTTGTTCAGTAGATACTCTTATGTTTTCACTATAAGCTCCTAAAAACTCATTCTCCTCGGTTCGCTAGTTCAGCTATTATAATTTCATGGAAAAAATGTTGACGCTTTATTTCACACCTCTGTAAAATCAACAATCTTTTTAAGATTTTTTTAAGACAAACGCTTTACCTCAATTGAGGCAAACAGTACTTAATATTAAAATCAGAATTTTTATGTAAACGAACAAAGTTGACCTCCACATGCCCTCTACGCGTCCATATTCGACTGGGTCGATTTAAACCGGACAGCCTGTATAATAAACTCGCAGAAAATCCACACGAGTCTACTTTTATAACTGCGTAAGTCTACTGTTAAACGTCTCCCACTGGAATCTAGGATCATCAAAATGGCTGCTCGAGACTGCAAACGTCAAGAGGCTCCGGCGAGACCGCGCGGATTCGCCCGCCTGGGTGAGCGTCTCGCGGATAAAAGCGTAATAAATTAAACTGTGTTTACTCTCGAAAACAGGTGCGAGGCTTGCCAAAGAAATTTTTAATAAGCGAAGATCTAGCTTGATCCGGGCGAGTTCGCCGTGAAAGAAAGGCGGCGGTTGCCGGCCCCGCTCGATAAAATACAGTCGGGGCTTAAAATCCGCCCGCCTGGGGGGAAAACCGGGCCAAGAGGATCACCGGCTAATTCCAGGAAGTAAATCCTGGTCATCCCGGACTGGTAAATTATTGCCACTCGAAAGAATGATTGGACGTGTCCGAGAGGCGGGAGAGACGCGCAGACGTGTCGTTTGCTTGCACGCACGCACACTCGACGATCACTTTCTCCGACAGGATCAACGGAGCAAGCCGATTGACGAGTTGCCGCTACGTTACGCGTTCGACTGTCTCGATGAATCTTCGTTACCAGCTATTATGTATTAATAGACTCGTCGAGCAATTTGCGCGTATACACAGCCAGCCCATAATGCATACTGGCTTAACGGTTTCCTCTCTCGACACCGCGTGTTCGGAGGGGTACGCGTACCGTGAACTCTTGCCATTACGTAATAAAATTATCTGGACTCAACGAGGAGGAACGGCTCACAAACACCTCTTCTTTTCCTGCTTTTTCTTCTCTCCAGTTTTGAGATTCGAATGGAAATGCCTGGCATTCGAGGGAACTTATGAATATTACTCGATTGGGCGTAGCTGCCTGTTGCTTGACCGAGCAAACATCACGCTTAGAACAGCAGCCGCGCGGGTAATTAGCGGGAAACGAAAGGCGTTCCGTAGATCCACGATCTATGTCCGCCGCCTGTCCATTTAACTGTTGTTGCCGATTTTTCCTTTATTTGGTCGTTCCGCGGTAACGGTATTGTTACCAGAAGTAGTCCGTTGTATGCTATTCATCATCTTGATAGCAGGATTATTAGCCAGTCATTTCCTGGGTAATGACCTTTTTAAACCTCCACGGGAAACTGTCGAGTTTCGACGCGTCGATTATTGTTATCCGTGATCATTTCTTATTTGTGATTAGAGGACTACGGATTTCTGTGCGAAACGAAAATTGTCAATTTTGCGGGAAAGAAGTTAGGTGAACATGCATTTTCCCGTTTGGTATTGTTAATCAGCTGAGAAATATCGTACGACTATAAATTTGTACTCATTTTAAAGCTTGAATCTTCCATTTCCTCA
Source organism: Lasioglossum marginatum (assembly GCA_028455795.1). Taxonomy (NCBI): domain Eukaryota; kingdom Metazoa; phylum Arthropoda; class Insecta; order Hymenoptera; family Halictidae; genus Lasioglossum; species Lasioglossum marginatum. Next base: position 5,628,759 of record CM052243.1, read on the forward strand.
TCACGTAAAAATATCTTCGAGTGGATATTTTAAATATATCTTCCAAGTACTTTTATGCTGCCGGATTTTTTTAAACATCAATTTTGCAACTGAAAATTCTGGAATAATTCACTGCTACATATGTATGCCATTAGGTAGAATGTTCGTGAATTTTTCCGTAATTTTTTGTCGAGCAGGACAGAAGAAATAAAATTAATGAAACGATGTAAGTAATTAAATACATTCTTTTAACAAATATTAGGAAAAAAATACTATAACACAAATGTAAAAAAAATATAAACTGAGTTTTTGTTGAGATATATTTCTGTCAATTCTTCATCTCCGCTCTCTCTCTCTCTCTCTCTCTCCCTCCCTCCTTATTACAATTTATGGATAGACCATGTGGCGATTAACTTCAACATAATTTATTAAATTAGTCTCCAATTTTTCGACGATTTCTTTTTTTAATCAACGATTGACGATTAACTTCATCAATCGATTTTTCAATGATTACCTTTTATAATCGTACACATCAATCAATCAATCTTGATTAAAATTTTAATTGATTAATGCCCGACTCTGATATCCGGTTTTGGCAAAGAGGGGGTAACTTCTTCCCCTGAATTGGAGCTGCCTCCCGTGATCTGATGACTCTGGTATAAACCGGTGTTTAGAAGTTGCTGAACACGAATCGCGTGAGCGCCGCTCGAAAAACAATCGTCAGGGTGGCGGTATCAGGACGTCGCGTCGGGCAAGTTCTTGGATCAAGTGGAGGCAACTGGCGGGCAAGTTACTCTGGTGTAACGAGGCCCGGTCTCGCCGATATTAAACTAAAACAGAAACAGCCGGCGAAACGGTCGGTCGGTTTGCATCGGCGATCCTTCGGTTCCGCCGGCAGTTTCGCAACCTCCACTCGGAAGTTTCGCGCGTGCGAGAGAGAGAGAGAGAGAGAGAAAGAGAGAGGGGGGAGAGAGGCCGGTTTATAAATACTCCGCCGCAATGTCACGAAGTGCAGAAGTTGCTTCCAGAGGGAAAAGTTTCAACACGCCCGAGTTGCTTTCCAACGGCGGCGGGAACGGCGAGGACAGAGGAAGATGAAGAGGCTGCGCCAAGTTTCCGGTGGAGCATATTCGGAGATTGAATTCAGAGACGATCGTCTTAAAGTTCGCTGGTGGGGAGATGCGCGTGCGTCAACCGTTGCGAGTTGAACGGCGAGACCGTGGTGCAATTTCGCGTGACAGCTCCGAGACATTATAGAATAAAGAGCCGGGATATTTTCGAGACACCTGGAGGAACGACCGGCTACGGCCGAGCCTTATTTTCCCGAACACTCCGGAAATGCCTCACCTCGTCCTTGTCCTGATCTCCAGACTTCGAATATTTTTTGCAACTTCGCTCTTTGAAATGATTTGCTTTGTATATGATTTATTCCTTATAAATCAGAGTTGTGCGGAATTACAATTGAATTACAGGAATTATAATTACAAAGTAATTGAATTACACTGTAATTCAGTCATATTGTAATTTATAATTCAGATCTTCATTCAATTCAATTACAATGTAATTCGTAATTGCAATTGGTGTACAATTATAAAATACTTTGTAATTATATTATATTAATTGCGAATTACGAGGACGAGGAATAGAAAATACGCCCCATAGACAGCAAACAAGTATATGAAAGAAAAATATATCGCACTTCTTCAAAGTTCTGGGCTATAGAGAGCTGTATTTTAATTATATTGTATTTCAATTACACATCTGATTAAAATAATTAGTAATTGAATTACTTGAAAGGTTTGAATTATGTAATTCAGTTACGACGTAGTTGAATTACTATATAATTGAAATACAATGTAATTCAATTGCGTAATTCAATTACAATGTATTTGAATTAGCACAACTCTGTTATAAATAGACTGCAGATGCTTCAGGCAAAATTTTCTATCCGAATTGCAGCAAACTGCAGTGAAACAGAATATTATTTTCTTTTTTCATGTATGTTTGATAAGCTGGAAATAATACAACAGCAATTAGTCCTTAAATTTCTTCGTAGCAGTGAAAAGATCGACCATAATAGTAAAGGCCAGAAAACTTTGTATTATATTGTAATAATCACTACAAAATACTTTATAAATTGTGTAAAAATTGAAAACAAGCTAATGAAACAAGGGAACTCACAACTGAAAGATTATACAAACGTTTGTTTCCAAATTTCTATAAAGCATACAATGCTAGAAGCTAGCTGTCCAATTTTTTTTAACTTGAATATTAAAAAACACGTATTTTTTGTTTGAAGATAGCTTATTTTTCGTATCGAGTTTCCATGTTTTTTATTCTTCTATTAGTCCATATGTATCGTATTTTTTGCATGTAGTTTTTTGGATCCAATCCACCGTGTAAACAGAGAATTAATTGTGTTGCTATTTCGAGTAGCGATCGAACGGAACTGTTAACTTTTATAAATAACAGTCACTTATCAAATTTTTAACCTTCTACTAATTGTTTCATTGTTCTATTATCTTTTTACTGAAGATCATTTATTCCGGGTTTCCAAGTTCATCGACATTTTTTACTCTGTAAATGTATATTTTTTTCCTTTGCATATTCTAGATGACATTAAAACGCGTTCAGAGATATTAATCACACGACCTTGAAGAGACCTCTGACATCTCGAATTGAAATTAAATATTATGAATTTATCATCAATTTTATGAATATTTAACCAGCCCGAGGGTTTAATTAAATTTACACGTAATCATATGAAATACTCGTTTTCCTCGTTTAAGTGCAATCTCGATTTAACAAGGGAAATACGCTAATACTAGATCGACACGCTCGGATTATTCTTTACACAGGGTGGGCGTCACGTTCAAGTGTCACGAGACTGCTCCGTACTCTGTTCGCAGTAGCCGCGCTCTGATTGGTCCGTGTTTTTCGTTAATGGTTCCTTAACAAAGCCTCGGAGAAGATTTCCGCAAAGGAAAAAATGACTTGAGATGACACGAGGAATGACCTTATTCAAAGAAAAGTGGAACATTTTCACGACACCCTGTATAAAGAATAATCCGAGCGTGTCGGTGCGAAGGGGAGCGAAGCGTGGTACAAGGAGAAAGGATGGAAGATTCAGTGGACGTATCCAAACGCGGTCTCTCACGTAGTCTAGCCAAGCTTTCGTAAGCTGGAACCTCCACTCACGGGTTATAAATAGGAAATAGATGCTCGTGGTGGGATCTCCCCTTCACTTGCAGTTTTCTCACCGTTTGTTAAGCGGCCACGGCTCTCCAGCTCGTGGTAGGTGCATTCTACCTAATCCATTTTTCGCGACCTCCTTCGTGGTCTAACGAGAGAGACCATCTGCGAAACGAGGTTAACCGTGCAACAGGAAACCGCATTTTGACGTAACGTAAAATGCACTTCGCCACGAGGCGGATGTGAAGTTGAATTTCCGCGCGTTGTAAGCCGTGGCGTGGCGCGCGTTCGCCAGTGTGTAACACATCGACACAGCGATCCCATGCAAGAAGTTTGCTTTTACACACGCGGCGAAACCGTATTCGGAACTTTAAACGCGCCGCTCCCCACTTTGCAAATGCTATTTTTACCGTTGTTGCCGCGAATGTTTCGCGAAACCGTGTTTCTACCGATTCGGCCGAAACCGCGCGCGCTTCTTATCCGACGCGTAATCCAGTCGCAGCCTAATTGTTTTTCCGGAAAAAGGTACCTTTCGTTTTCTAAAAAAAATTCTGTTCGAGCCTGCACGTTCCGTTCTGCAATATATTTGTTCCTGTGGAACTTTTTACGAGGAGAATCGGTACTTTTTCAGAAAGTATTCTCGTAGAACAGATTTTCTGTGAAAACATTTATTAAAATAGCTAGATTGATTTAGCAATCGTTTGATTTTCATCGTAGAGACTATAAATAAAAGCGCGGAGCGCCCACGAAGATTACGTCAATATAATTTAGCACCCCACGCTTTTATTTATAGTCACTAATGTCATGATTTTATTCAAATTTATATTAAACTTTTCGATCTATTCCGACACTAATTTTATAACAGAAGAAATTTTGAACTAATTGCTTAAAATTTTGGGGAAAAATATTATTAATCATTTAACTGGATTCGGTATTTTATGGAGAACCAGGAAAAAAATTATTGTTAAGCGTGGCTTTTAAAAAGTTTCTTTTCATATATTTTATTTTCTACTTTTTAGTCTTTACATATCTTGTAATCGATTTTAATTACCACTTCAACCAAGATCTTTTGTAAAAGGGAAAATATTGTGTCTTGCCTTTTCCAGTCGTCTTTCCCGTTGCGTAGCAGTTTCATACTGTCTTTGGTTCGTCAGCAAGTTTGTTTGTTTCTTTTTTGTTTACTTTCATTTTTGATCCCACGAGTATGGCGGCAAATATTGTCATCGGAAGCAAGCGTGTATACAAAATTTCAGCAAGATTGGACCATGGGAAGTGGTTGAAAATTCGATTACAAGATTTGACGCATACAACAACAGCACGGCAAGTTAATATAAGCGTGGTAATAAAAAAGTGGGATTGTACAAAAATTTCTATTCTTTTTACTTTTTATGGTGTGACGAAACTGCACCGTGGACGAAGACCCGCAATCTCTGTACAAATAAGTATTATTCAAATGAAGATCTGTGTCGATTGGCAGACCCGGCGATCATCGTATCTTATGGCAACGCGGATCGACACCTTGAGCAGTTCAAAGCCGGATGGAGTGCGAAGGGAAACCGAATAACCGCAAATCATAAGCCGTAGGGTTTCCAGTTGATCCAGTGAATCTGAAACGGGGCTAATTTTCTGTGCGCCGGCCGCGCGGCGAGTACACATTCTCTCGGTGGTCCATTACAATCAGACGTTCACGGTGAGATCGGGTATTTCGAAAATAACCGGTCTCGGTTTAAGGATCCATTTACCGATCTAAGTAGTTGCAAACATCCCAAGAGAAGAACACGTGCGTTTTCGCGTAACGGTAGATTGGGTGCACGCATTAGAACGCCGCCGGACGTCAATCGAAACGCGCAATATGCTCCCGGAGTTTACTATAGAAACGTGTCATGGCTTAGATAGATGGATTCTACGCACGCAGATTGAACTATGCTGAAAAACGGAAGACACTTCCAGAGTCGCCCGATGAGGGGAGGGAACACGAATTGAGGGGAAGATTTATTTAGACTTTGTGTGGCTCTTATTGTAATGCGTACTAGTAAAGATATTGTAATGCGTTCTACTAAAGATATCTATATGTACAATAATTTCTTATTAAATCATTTTCATTATTTCAGTAATTATAAAATAAAAAATCTGGAACCGGTTATTTTGACCGGTGGTGGTAGGTTTAGTGTTAAATTGGCTGCCATGAATTTTGAGGTAACACAGACGATCATTTAAGATTTGCCAATTAACGTGCGATTAATTACAATCTGTCGCGTCAAGGGACTCGTCCTGTATCCGCCGATTATAAAACACAGAAGTCACTTGCGAGAGGCATGATGCAGCGTTTCTTTGTAATCGAATCAATCGAGCCGATAGCTTTCGGAAGCGATTAATCATCGTTCGATGGTTCCTTTCCCATAATAAAGTATGACCAGTCGGTGTGCATTAAACGACGCTCAGCTTGTATTCTATCCGTCCGGCGAGTACGAAAATCGACGAAAAAGTAGCGGCTCGCCGTGGCGAGCAGTTTTCCACAGGAAACCAGATTCATTAAAATTCATAAGTTCAACGACAATAAAGGAAAAAGGTATACTGTAGGGGGAGAGGAGGGGTGGCGAGGGGGAGAGAGAAACGTGTCGCGTCTCCTGGTGCTTGCCTCTATCAAACAAGATCAGGATTACACTGATCCCATTCAGTTCTCGTGCGGAGCACGAAAAGATATACAAAACCGAACGAAATGGAACAGGATGATACGAGGCTGGTAGGGACAAGGGACGAGAGCGAGCATCGAGGTCTTAATCAGAACGGTGTCATTTATCTTCGTCGCTGCATCTCTTGAACCAGGTGACACGAAACGGAATGGAGGTTGATACGTACCTTCTACCTACGTAACGATCGCGATATGAGCCCAGAAAGTCTTGCGGGAGGTGGCCTGGCTAGACGTACCAGATGCGGCTCCCAACCGCGGGGCAATCCATCTTCGTTCCTCGCAGACGATACCTACTTGTTTCGCTTGTTTGTCCTCGAAGACGGATAACAGAGATGACCGTCCGTCACGGCGGCCTTAACGTTCTTAACGCACTTCGTTTTCAATATCTCTGTCCCCTACGTTGTACAGTGGGCCCGGTATTTGGCCCGGAAAGTCGGAAAAAAGTCGATTGTTGTCCGTCGTAGTTAAAGGGCCGGAAGAATAAGGCTTCAATATTGTTTTTTCTATTTGTACACCCGTCAAGTAGCAAACTCCATCGAAGATCAAGAGATTTTAAGGCGCGCTTTGCGTCTCTTAAACAGTCTCTAAAACAGCGTTCGTTCATTGGAGATTTTCAAGTGTTTTAAGGAAAACTGTGTATACATATAAACTTGTATTACAAAAGTTTTTCAGGTAGGTGTGAATAAAAGTTTCCTAGAGGTGTTCGAATTTGCAAAATTATGGACGAGCGGAACCTGTATGGGAGCGTGAGAAGTATAATATATTTAGCAAACATGTTCATTGTTGCGTCAAACAGGTGATGTTAGATTATGCGATTCCGTTCATTAAGTCGCAACAGCGCGAATGCATATATCTTTTTCTACGTTTTGCACAATACTGCTATGAAGTGTTTCCTGGTATATTACATTTACATATTAAAGCAGAATACTTGAACAATAATGTTGCATAAACTTCTATTACTGTCATAGGTTGAGTTTCAGTTGCGCAACTGGATATCCGGTGACTTATGAACTATTGTGTACCTCTACGCAGCTACGGCGCGTACAAATTAGTAAAACGGGGAACGTGTGCATTAATCAAAATCAATAGTATGTATTTCTATAATATAATTTCCACCTCGTGGAAATTTCTAGAGAAGTATCATTGGTTCGTTCAATAACCAATAGGAATTCGTACTGAGTACACATATTCGAGTGGTCGTGAATTTGTAATGATCAGACTGCAAATCTTTATTTTGAAAACGTTTTTTTCCGAAAACTATTGTGAAAAAAATTAAAGAGGTAAAAGTTAGACTGTTTTCTGCAAGCAATGGTGTCTGTAATTTTATTATCTGCATTATTCTTTTGTATCATATGAAAGCGTCTGCCAAGAGCCAAGACATAATGACATCTTCAAGGTCACACAAAATCAGAAATGGAAGAAATATTGTGTTGGAACGAAAGTTCGTAGCGTTTTTAAATTAAAATTGAAAGTTAAAATTCAGATATTTATTCATAGATTAATTCAATAACACATTTTCCATTCTGTTCTATTATTTTTTGCCATTTTCGAGGTAACTTCTCGTGTTATTGAATAGACATATGAATAAATACCTCAATTTTATCTTCGATTCTTAATTTGAAAATGCTACGAACTTTCTTTCCAACCCAATACTTCGGATGCCTCTTGAGTGACCTTGTGTGACCTTGAAGATCAGTGTATCGTATATGAAATGAATTCGTTTCGGCACACACTTTTGCGAGTATCGAACAGAGAACAGGGCTACAATGAAAATACTAAATTCTAAAAATTAACACAGTTTAAATGGAATTTCGAAACCGTGTATATTAAACGATGCGTGAACAATGATATCACGGGAATTTAATGAAACATGTTTTCGAAATGCTTGCCTTCTAGATAGCATGCCGCAATCTACTCGCAAATTCCTTTGTAACAGCATGAAACATATGTTGTAGCATGCTTTGAACTCGGAGATTTATGACGGCGGGAAGAATTCACTTCTTTTTCTAATGCGAAATATGTTTGCAGTGTTTATTACTGAAGTTTATTTACCGTTTGAATAGAAATGTTTAATAACGAGAAATACTGTTCTATTATTAGATCAAGACTTCAGAGTTCACGATTAACACATTCTTTAGCATTATACTTTCGACAAATTGCAATTTTTTCAAGTGAACGAAAAAGAATGGACACTTTGGACCCGTGTACCGGACAGTTAAGATAGAAATTCTGCTAAAATCTGTCCTGTAGCAGGAACAACGCTAACATCGTTCGCGTCGCTTGCTATTAATTTAAATCACTCGTCGGTGCTTATTTTTCAATGCCGGGTTGAACGGCGTGTTCCTCGGGTTGAACCGGTGCGCAGAATTCAGTTGACAGTGCACGCTGGAAGGAGGAGCGTAAATGCAAACGTCTATTATAATTTCAAGAGTCGGAAGGGCCACGCCGCGCCGGCATCCGGTAATCCGTTGATATGAAGCGTGCTGGAAATATCGAATAAACAAAATTGTTCGTGCCGCGTGGCAGCCGTGTCACAACAATTACCGCGCGCATTGAACGTTGTCGCTTCGTCGTTACAGCTTCGCCGTGGGAGATTTTAATTACCGCGGGCAGAACACGAACGGGACGCTTTTAGAACGGAACTGTTACGTTTCTGTGTTTTCCTCCGAGCTGTCCCGTATTTGTCCTTCGCACATATTCGCTGCATAATGAGGATAGATTAACCTGCATCAATTAAAAATGACTTTGCGAACGACGACGCGACGACGGGTTCAAACCGTACCGTGACGCGCGGAATGAAATTATTTTTATCGATGATACTGAAATTGATACAGCAATGACGCCTATCGAACATTACAGCGAGTGAAATTTACAATTAATAGGCTGCGTTATTAATAGATTGTTTGTCCAATTCTAGTAGGTTCGAGGCACGTCGATTTTAACGTCTCTGCTGTTCCAAATTGCAGTTACTTAATTTAGTTATACATATGCATATAAACAGTTTGCAGTCTACTAATTAATTTATTGGCTTGTAACGTAAATATGTTCTATTCGATATTTCCTTTTATTAATCAGTGTTATTTTTTTCTTATTAAAAGCCCCGTATTTTAATCAGAAAGCTCTTAATTTTGTTAGACACGGTTATACTAATTTATAATAATTCATATGTCTTATGTCATACTTAATACATTTACTTTATTACTTACACTATTTGATACTCCCTCTGTTCCATAATAATAGTAGCAGTTGATGAATTTAATTTGTCCCATAATAATAGTAGCAAAAGGAAATAAATATAGAACGCAACATTTATTATCAATAAACTAGATTACATTAAACAATAAATTAAAAATATTACTCTTCATATCTATTTTGAGTGTTCAGATAGTTTTTGGATTGAAAAAGTTGTAAAATGCAACTTTTAGGATTTTCTCTACAATTCTGATAAATTGCAATTTTTGAAAAAATTTCTTTTCACGTCCTGTATCAAACTAATTGCTCTAGCTTCCCCAAAAAAGTTCAATTCGTATAGGACAATATTAAAAAAGTTATCGTCTTTTTAAGAGTGTTCGAATATTAGTGGGAGTCGCTGTATATCTTCGTAAATCATGCTTCCTTATAAGAAATTTAGTCCACTTTGAAAACTTTCTGAAACGAAAACCGCTCGTGGAACAAACTGATCGTCCCGGGGGTTTAGCAACGGTTGCGAAAATATGTCCCCGAGGAGGAAGGGAATAGTCAGTAAGAACGAATAATGGAGCAAGCAAGTGGAGGGTCGTTTTAATTGATACGAGGAGCGTTATGAGAGAGTGGTAACGGAAGCGGCAGAGACCACGCACAATTAGCGATTACATCGGAACGTTAATCGTCCGTTTAAATTATCAATGTTGCATTTCACTAGTTTACAGCCAATAAATAACGCTTGCCCGTTCATAATGAAACATTCTCAGCCGTTAGTTACTACGCACCCGCTAAATTCTCCGCCGTTGCAATTTATTTAGCCACATTTCAGAACGGGAGTCAGAATTTATTTCGCCTCTTACGTAATCGCGGTCGCAGGAAACGCGTCAAGAGGTCTCGGCTGAGTCGCGTCCAAACCAAACACATCGCACAATTAGTATAGAAAAGCACACTTGTCAGGGTGTATAAAAAGTAATGGTCATTCGTCCTAGGGGTGAATCTACACCTCAGGATCGGTGGACATTTATTAGAGAAACTTGTTTATATCAAAATTCGCAAAATTGTTTATATCAAAGAAAATTGTTGTTAAAGTTTTTTTTACATCAACATATTCTACTCATCGAGGAGAGAAGTATTTTCATTTCTTCCCGTATCATTAGTTTTATAAAATTGATCTGGACAATTTTGATGTTTCAGAAAGCTCCGCAGTCTATTTATAATTCTTAGCAGGATTGGAGACGCATTGTTCTAATCACTTATAAAAATACGAAAGAATGCAAAATATGAAAGAAAACTTCATGTCGATTGTTATACATAAAAATACTAATCTTACATTATAAAATCCTATCGTGCTTCACCGTTTCTCCAGCGGATTAGACGATATACTTGAAAAGGACATTATAGCAGGTAAAAAAGATTATAGCCGATTATTTTATAACCACCGCGCTCCGACAACTTTAACCTTGACAGATGGACAACACATGCGACAGCCTATCGAAGCGACGAGCGGACATATGTACACTTATAAATTCACGCCATTGACAACTGATGACAATAACAAAAGGAATTTCCTTAACAATTTTCCACTCCTTCACCTAAAGTCCTTTTGACGTACACGCGTCCAATTAACAAACGCTAAATATCCCCACTTAAATCCACCCTTAACCATTCGCTCCAAAAAACCGAGGTGAGAATCGCAGTACTATTTTGACCGTAGCCGGACTAACTTCTTCTCGTTCGCTGTCAGGTTTTCGAAAAGTGTGTTGGATAATGTTCAGAAAAAGTGTGTTTTATGCATCACAGTTATTGAGATGCATGGATCCGACGGAGGAACAGAAAATTCTGAAAAATTTGTAAGTACTAATATTATAATAGTATTTTATAATGCTAATATTCTTATGTGTAACAATGGACATATACGGTTCTCTAAATAAATATGATAATTTGTCACTTTAAACAATCTTTTTCTCCTGTGATTACAACTTTTTCTGTTCTATAAGAGTATTGCACTTGAATTGAGAATTTTAAGCATTTATAACAAAAATGAGTGACTGAAATGTAAAACGGTAAACACATTTTAAGAATTTAAAAGTACCGTCATATTACGTTCCGCTGATGAAAGTTGTTAAGAAAAAGAAACAGTCTTGCGGTACACGCAATTTTTATTTTTATTTTGCATAAAAATTCGCCGTTTATTAATTTCCATCGATCCATGTTTTTCGAAAAAATACCAATAAATAACGTAAAATCCATGTATAAAAGATCCAATACCTTCTCAAAACAAAAATTCTCTAAAAATTCGTGCAGAGGACGGCCACGGAGAAACCGCAACATCCCCTTAATGAAATTTTTATTATTCTGCTGGTCATTCTGCAAAATTCGTTCCGCAATTTGCGGATAGATAATCCTTGTGTAACACGGGATTCCTGCAACACGATTTCGTTCTAACGCGATTAGAAAGTTGAGGAAATTCTCGTTGTAACACGCCGCGTGTCGGAGAGATGCATTATTTAAAGTTTAACGTAAATGTCTGCTTGCAGCTCACGTCGCGAAATTCGGTTTATGTTTCTGAGAAATTAGAAAATATTGAATATACAGGACGTCTCAGCTGAAGGAGGCCACCTACATATCTCCTTTATTTTTAATGGCACAAAAAGCATTTATGGCATAATTCAAATGGTATCGAAGGAGGAATATCATAGAACAATTTTGAACAGTAAGTTCAAATGTAATCCTAATATTATCCTACAATTTTATCACATTTTTTGGTACTCAGGGTCGCCTGAAGGTATGTGCTAGTAATCATGTTAGGAGTTCGTTAACTATCAAATTCGCTAAAACAAGTAAAAATAATATCGAGATTTAATTGAAATTTTTCATAGGTTTTCTTTTAAAGAACTTTTTATTCGGACTGAATTTTTCTGTACGAATCCGATCTTCCATGTTTTTGCATTCACTGTATTTTTTTTTACATGGTTTCCTTTGCCCACATTTTTTGGAATCCTATCCACCGTATAAAAGCACTGCTGTCAGTGCTGTCATGCGTGTCGCATCCTAGCAAAAAATACTGTCCTTTAGAATTGTAAAAAAGCTATTTGCGTTATTCTGTAGAGAGACGTTCTACACATGCATACCGTGTTAAATGATTTAAATTTAGAGACACGGAAGTGTCTGAAATTGTTTACTATTTATACAGTGATTAGATTCATACAAATTCATTTCAATAATTTCCTAGTCAGGTTTGTTATGAGGTTTTTTGCAGCGAAATGCATATTAACGGTCTCTGCTCTTCGGTCGTCGGTTTGAGTCATTATTTCGCAAGTTTAAAATTGTACGCAGTTCCTTTTATCGCCGGGAGAGATAAGTTTAATATCGCCGACCGTGTAGCAAGGAGTGCCAGTATTTCGGTTGACTTTATTACTTAATATCTTATTTTCGTCGGAGCGATAAGGATAGAGCGCCTGAAAATGATTTTCAACAATTATTAGGTTGTCCCGAAAGTTTCTTTCGCAATGCGTACATTTAATATTGTTACGTCACACAAGTATATACAAACAACGTGATCATCTGTTTATTAACTTTCCATTACTTGAGCCGTTCACTTGCCAAATCGATTAACTCCATAAAACGGAAAGTGGAGAAATGTGATGAAACAATATACATTGTTTTTCAAAATTCCCTTTAAAAAAAGAATTGAAATGAACATTGTATAATGCATAAATACAGATGTAGCTTTCATATAAAGACATGTAGAAAGAATATGATAGAATAGCCTTGGTGTAATCGTTATTAATATCACAACTTTTGAGTGACTAAGGGAGTTAATCGATTTGACAAGTGAAAAAAAAATAACATCAAAGTCAGTCTTCAAGTTATATTTTTTATTGCAGAAAAAATTCATTATTTTACATTTTCTAAATTCCGTTAGTTCCTGCCAAGCGGCAGCACTGTTGCTTGAGAACACGGATTTCATCATTGCAACGATTTACATTAGAAAATGGAGAAAATAAAACTTTCTCTTCGACGTGGTACTATTTGTCATTTTAAAAAATTGGGAAATGAAAAAGAAACTTTCTGAATACAACCGTGGTGTTTGAAGAAATAATTTTTTGTAACTTCAAGCTTGCTAATTAAATAGTATTGTACTAATATAGTAACAAACGTAACGATTTCATCGAATCATTGTGTTATACGAGGGGAATAGCATCGTAGAAGGGGAAGGTAGAATGGGGCACAAGTCTTAATCTGACGACTCTGATTTCTCAAGCTAATAAAGATAAACGATAATAATTACTAATTACTACAGATGTCTTATCAAATTATTGTAGTGTAATCCAAAAAATTTAGATACATCCGGTAGCATTTATGTTAATGGTGGCAGCGATCCTGGCGGTCCCCGTCGCATCAATAAAATATCAGAACTATAGAGCCTGCTAGCGAAATAAATGATGACAGCGACGGTGTTAAACGCTCTTAATTTTCTTCGAAAAAAATCCAGCTCTCGACCGACCGTCGAGTAATTAATCTCGAGCTATAGCTCGTCGGTGCATGCGTAATAGGAGAATGCTAATGAGGAATGGAACACGGAAAACGCGCCGAAGAAACCTTGGATTCCCGAAAGGCCTACGATTTTTTCTCGGTAGCGCGGCGCGGCGGTCTCGCGGCGTTCCTTAATGAAACTAATAAATGTATTAATTAAACGCGTAATCGCCTCGGTGATTATACTACTATAATTGGCAGCGGGGCCCGGAGGTTTTGCGAACGGGCATCGAATATGCTATTTCACGGGTCAAAAGTGTAATGTTCCGTACCAAATGCATCAGTCGGCGGGCCTCGGTGTGCGACGGCGCACCTCCTCGTGTGCGCACGTAGGTGTGGACGTGCATGAGCGCACCTGGTGGCCGATTAATTATCGAGATATTTCGCGTCTGTGGTCGCGTGTGCACGTGCTTGTACGCGATGTCCACGTTGCAGTTGCAGGCGGCGGCTGCACCGAGCGTGGACGACCTCAGACCAGACCCCCCTCGCTTCACGCCCCTTCCCCCGCTCTTTGGCGACTCTTTTGCTTTTTGGCTGTAAGCGCATATTGCAAGTCAAATGTCGGACAATGAGCCCCGTGTAAAATGGAAATCTCGCCGTGAGAAGCGAGCGCGCCGCCGAATTTACATGAGAATGCGAGCCGCCGGAGGCCAGGTTGACGCGATCCGATCGCAATTCGCGCCGCCGCCCTCCTTCCCCACCCTGCGATTTATTAGAATCTGTTTAACGTTTTCGTATGAGCCAATTTCGTTGACCGACGCGCACGGGCTCGCGTTATTTTGCAAACGGCCGTGTTCTGCACGGAGAAATATCGTGTAGGGACACTATTTTTTTTATGACTGAGTCTGCCGAATGTACAAAGGAAGCCGAACGTAGAAAAGGACAGCATGTAAACCGGAGAAAAGCTGCGATCTTTAGTTTCGCTTGGAACTAAATGGGATACAATTCTTATGGGGATGATATTGTTCCAGCGCATAGAACTAGAACAATATGAAATAATTATTACAGTATTGTCGAGAAAAACCATGTCTTCAGATTCCAGTGATATCGTGCAAGTTGTTAAATGATTTTTATGAAATTATAAAATAACCGTCGGATAGCTTATCAAGAAAAAAGATTTTCAGTCAAGTCGCGAGTATGTAGTACTCTTAAATTATCCTGTCTAAAAGTTGCATTGAAAAATTCGTGAAAATGTTCCTGCTTCTGTCTTTTCTGCAGTATGTTTAAGCGAGAATATGCGCAGCAATACTTTTGCCAGGGTGACAGTATGAGAAAAATTCTGGACGAGGATGATGGTAACCTGAGATTTCGTCTATGATACACTACAGCTGAAGAACAAAATGGGGGAAATTTTTGGCCAGCTTAGGAATGATAAATTCCGTTGCAGTATGTCTTTACGTATTCTGAAGGATGTCATTTTGTCGTATCTAGACTGCGGATGTTTATCCACGTTCACAATTTTTCAAGCTAATAATAACACTAGAGAAAAAATGATTTTATTTTCCGAATTAGGATTTTAATGTTAATCATAAAAATATGTAGTATATTTAATTATCAAAAAATACTTAGAGTGTTTATTATGTTAGACAAGAACATACATATATAATATACATATGTATAATGAATAATATGTTGTGAATGCAGGACCATTTTTTATTTTTGCTGAATATTGATTTATTTTCAATATTATTTAATGTTCTTTATAATGTTTTCATTATTTTTCCGATGAATGACTAGTATCTTCGGAAGATAATAATATGCTTGCGTTTAGTCTGACTTTTTATAATCTTCTTGTTATTTCTCCGATAAAGGACCACATTGTTTGTCCCATAGAAAGTGTAGAAATTTTTCATTCCCAAGCCGGATGAAAACGCTGGCTTCTTACAAAAATTGAGACAATGTAATCTTTCCAGATGAAGCTTCTTCTTCAGTACGAACTGCTATTAATCTTTCTTGGTTCTTGGTCAATTACGTCGAAACATTCTCCGAGAACCGCGAAACACCCTGCGAAATTGCGTTTAGGTGAGTTTTCCCGCAGAAGTATTTCGATCTTGTGTCCAGATAATGTGAACGAGAATGGTGGAAATAAAATGAAGAAAATATCCAGCAAAACAGCGTTTCCTTCGGAAGGAAAAATGGAGATTAGAGTGATAAATTAAATAAAATATTGAACATTGTGAATATCAGGAATTTATGTAAGTTGTCTATCAATTTAGTTTTTCTTTAAAGGATGGATTTCTTTCCGATCACCTCAATGTATTTTTACAATTTCTATTTATTAAGTAAATGTACTGTCATTGCAATGCACATAGTTGAAAAATAATTTACCATTTTTGATCGTTGTTAAAATTCAGAAAAAGATATTCAGAAAAGCTAGTATATTACTTTATAATAATGCGTACAAATAAACAAGTCTAAGTAGAAAAGTAAACATCATCAAACTCGTGATTAAATATTTTTGAACTGCTCATAACCAGCCTTTGAATTTTGTGTATTCAAAGTGCGCTTGATTGCGGAAGTGTAAATGCAAAAAACATTGAAAATGTTTTATAAAGTAACAAATTTGATTCCGATGGAATAAGGTCACTGGTAAATAACTGCGCAGGAGCTTTATGCAAAATTTATTCTCGTACTTTATGTTAACTTGCGTTTGTCATATTTGATATACATTTAGATCTGTGAAATAATATAAATGTAATACTTACAAATAACAAAAATTATCAGAATAACAAATTATCTGCAAAAATTTATTACGCGTTTGCAGATAATTATACATTAAATGATGATAAATAGATCAGAATAAATAGATTAGAATAAATGATCATAAATGATGGTAATTTATAACGTCATACGTATTAGGAAAATGTAATATGTGTCTTTAATTGTTACCTGAAATCTTTCCAAAATTTTTAAATATTTAATATTACAACTTTTTTGAACTCGCTTGGAATGTCGCAAAACTTTGCGACAATGCAATAAAGTACGCTCAGCAGATAGCAAGTGACGCAAGTACGACGCAAGATAAAGCTAGCATAATGCAGAATATGCAAAATGAACGAAAAAAGTCTCGCCATTACTACACCAAAAATTTGGCCAAGTTTGATTTGGTTGATTTTCTGACCCATATTCATTGCTTATTCTGTACCCTACTTAGCAAATACTAGCTACCCTACATACATATGTGCTATCTACCCCTCACGATTGCGGATGAAATATCTCGCAATCCAATGCTGTTTTTCAGGCTCTGGGGATAAAATATCTCGTGACCTAATGTGGCTTCTCTGACGCTTTCGACGATCCATCTCACGTATGTGTTTAGATTTCTCACTGTGTCGTGAATTAGTTCACCCCCGATGTATGTATAGGTATGTATATTATTTCCCATTCTCGAAAAAGTTTTGGATGCACTGTAAATTGAATTTTTAAAGCAACGCTTTTAGAAATAGGAATGTTCAGAATCAATAATAACAGATGCCAATTACATTTTTTCAAATAAAATTAGCCGAGATATTTCTGAAAACCGCAAACATAATTTTCGTACATTTTTTCTCGTTCAAATGTCTCGACCATTTTTTTTTAAAGTTTCGCTGCAGTTCTAAGAAATTACTGTTGAAATTATGGACTTTCGAGTGGTAATCATTACGGAGAAGTAATATCGTTCTGTACAGAAACGAGATTTTCATAAATTTTTTCTCGTTCTAGTGTCTCAAACATTTTTCGGAAAGTTTCGAAGAAGTACCCAGAAATTACTGTTGAATTTATGGACTTTCGAGTGGTAACAATTCCGGAGAAGTAATATCGTTTTGTACGGGAATGAAATTTTCGAATGTAGCTCTTGGGTGTTCCTCTTACTTCTTGCAGAATATTTTCCTTCTCCGTTAGAATGTAGGGAGACCTGATCAACTTTCAGTTAATAATGAGTCCCGTGCATCACGTCAGAACAACGTTATCCATAATATCAAAGAAAGTACGACACATTCTGCGATATATTGGCTGTCATCGCGAGGGAATAAAAAAGACAGCTTTTACGAAAACTTAGACTAGAAACTTAGTTATTAAACTTAATTATTAAATCGTGTAATAAGGAAATCGTTCAGCCTTCATAAATAATTTTCGCAACGGATATATTAAAAAATCTATTGAACAAAAGTAGACCGAGGAAAGAGTTTAAACTGAGTCATATTGGTTATACATAATAATCGACAATTCGTAAAAGTATAGATATACCCTCTGACAGATAATAATCGATCAATCAGACATATCATTGAAAGAATTATTTGAGCGTTTATTAAAAACGATAAACAATTTTGCTGTATATGCAAGGTAGCCAGGTCGCGATATTTGATTGAAATGTTATACCAAATATGAAATAATAATTGCTTGGCACTAATTATTAATAACAACATACGAACGAACGTGTTCGTTAATATTTATCTTATACACGAAACGATTTTTATTATTACATTTTGCCTTCCGATAGTGTATTATTTTGTTTTTTATATTTTATAAATTGGCAGTCGCGGTAGATATTACACAGAAACATCTGCAGTTTATAAAAATCAACTAAAAAATTGCAGATTCTTGCAATAAATAGTTCCCATTAATTTTAGAATATTGATGACGTAAAAGGTTTAGTGTGTGTGGTCATTTCTATATATTCAAAAATAATTTACATTTATTTATTAATTTACAATTTACATGAATTTACAAATATCTTGTTAAACTGAATATTAGCATTATCCGAATTTTTAAAGAATGTTGGTGGAGAGGATAACCAGGGAACTCAATTATTCAGAACATCCTGTTATCTAAACCATTTTGCCCTTCCTGCTCTCTCACATGTTCGAATAGGCAAAGACCCACCGTATTCCCACCTGGATAATGAACTTAATAGACCACTCGTGGCCACCTTGCATCGATGATCCAGTCGTGGCCATTTTGACCGTACGACTCAAAGGACTAAAAGATAATGGCGTCCCTATTGCGCGTGCGCCCCCTGAATCAAATTACTGTTTAAACAATCTTCACGACCCTTGTCTGCTCCAGCCTCGGCCAATTCGATTTTGAAACGATCTGGAAAAGTCGCGGGAAAGTTTACGGAGTTGCGGCTTCGACTCTATCAAACTGTCGAAATAGTTCCATTTGTTTGACGTCGATTCTTTCCGTCGTTTATGCACGGCTAAACCTGGAAGCACGAACAGAAGCGACGGAAAGAAAGGAACGAAGAACTTCGCCAGTGAAAAAGGTCAATGTGTCGTTTCAGAAAGCTCCTCCCCTCTCTCCCACCACTACCCCCTCTCCTCTCGTGATTTAAATGTTACCGGATATTGCGAATTTGAGCGCGGATATCTCGGAGACTCTGCGAGATAGCGAAAAACTGAATGCAATCAATCTCGTGGCACATTTTGTCAGCTTTAATTTTATATGGAATGGTCTTATCGCTAGGACACATAGTTCCCGAGATATAAGCGAAAAACCGAAAAAAGGGACCTTGTACGTGCCCCCCTGCACCCCGCTCACCTCCTAGGGGACTTTTAATATGTTTACCTCCTAACCAGTCCGAACAAAGTCCCAAAGTCAAAAATTGTGTTCCTTCCATTTCCCTCTACACCCCCCTTTTAAGCATTCATTGACTGGACTAAGGCCTAATCTAGATGAAGAACTTAGAACTCTTCGAAAATACCCGAAAACTTTAAATAATAAAACCGGTTAGCAAAGTTTCCTGAATGCGATGTGATTTTAGGTCAGACTACTATCAATTGTCCAACATATCATTTAGTATAATATCGAACGAATGTAAAAATCTGTGCCAGATCAGGGAGAGACTATCGCAAATGGTATCAGGGGCTGTAATGTCCAGCATGGATTTCCTATTCAAATTTTTCCTTTCAGGCGAATGGTAGGCTCTATATAGCACGCATCGTTACGACTTTGTGAATATTTGCAAATAGCTGGGATATTTACTCTCTCTCGCGCGCGCATGTACCAGCAGCAGTAGAACCGTTCGAAAGAAATGCTGTTTGAGCGTGTCCATCGAATTCGAGGCCCTGTATAACGTGTCGAATATAAATGCGTTCGTTCTGCAAAACGTTGCGAATCAACGGGGTAACCGGCCCGCGCGCGCGCATCGTTCGCATAGTCTGGGAAAATGATCCTGAGGGAAACCAATTTGTCGGTACACGAACCGAACTGGATCCCCCGTGTAATTTCGCTGGAATGATTTCCGAGCGACCGTATTGTACCGCCATAATAAGATCGTTTTATATAACGTCCTCGAAATAATTACCGTTTCGCGTTGAGTTCTCTGTATTATGTACATCACGGTACATTTGCATTACGAATCGTCGTTGAAATGTCACTCAAACGTTAAATACAGTTCGCTGACTTTTATGGGGGAGAAACTATGCGGCGTATCGATTTCAAATTCTTCTGAATATAATCTGATATATTTAACGACTATGGCGGTAGACTCGTTTCCAGAATTGGGGTTTTTCAGTAAAAACGCTAGATAAAAGACCGATCTAGGGCGCTATCGCCCTCAAAAGTCCTATTTTTTCGTTTACGTGGTGTAGTTTGCATTATTCGGCAGCATGTAGCTATGGAAATAGCTATTCTTAATACGTCGAATTTCGTCCGTGCGAAGATATGACTAATGTTAGGCCCTATGTCCACGAAGCGTTGCGTCAGAGACGCGACAAAATATCGATTTTTGCACGTTTCAGTGCTGCAACCAATGTAAAATAATTGACATTAGATCGTTGGTTCTCCCGAAGCTATTGATCGTCCATCAAGAGAAGGCAGTGAAAAACTTGCAGGGACCACGTGATACCCCTACTCCGCGCTATTTGTCTTCCGCTATTGGCCGAATCGCTTGGCGAAGACAGTAAATGCGCGTGTTATAGAAGCACGCATTTAAATAAAAATTGTACAACATCTGATATCTGACTAAAAGTAATCTCCTCTTTATCATACAGTAAGATACGTTGACCGGTGGTGTAAACAACTATTGGCGAATTAGATAAATTCTCAGAGTAGTTCCAAATAGTGCAGTCACTGTATGTACTTCCAAGTACTCGTCGAACACACTTTTTACAAATCTTCCAATTAAGATCCCCGTTATATTAATATCTGCGGTTTCCAGTTCCCATCATTCTTCCAAATTGGTAGCACGTTAGCCGAGCTTCTTCTTACTCTACGGTGGTAAGAAGCGAGCAAATTCAACTACATTGGGACCAGATTTCTCAGAAGTCGGATGCCAGATCGTGTCTCCAGTGTATTAATTAACGGCGCGACTACGTGTTTCTTTTTAATTAATCGAGAACGGTTTGTATCTCTGCTCGATGTGCTCGGACAATCTACGAGCGAACTGTTGGATGTTAGCGTCTTGTCTTCGCGAGGTTCTCCGCTGTCGTGCCTCTGTGTTGGATCAGGACGCAAGTTCGTGGCTAATTTTCGAGTATCATTACTAGACTGCGGATTTTTATGCATTTATGAAGAAATTGGCTAGGCGAAATATAAAACAGTGAAAATGAGAAAAGTCTAAAAAAATAGTATCATGTTGTTTTCAATTGTAGAAAACTATTAGGGGATGAAATGAAGTTTCATTAAACTCCTGCTGACTACAACTGCTGGACATTTTTATTTCACATAAAGATCCGCAGTCTAGTCATTATAGTGCAAAAGGAATTAGTCCCAGATTTGCCTAGATTCAAGATTTATAACTAGTTTAAGTAGAAATGAGCATCAACGGTCGCAGCGTGTGTTTCCTGATGAAAATTAATAGTAAGAATTAAAAAATTTCTTAAAACATATGTTCACACACTTATTAAAAAGTTTTGTGATCCACATTCTTAGTATTAAAATAATAAATTACATCATTTCAACATAATTTAGTTTCCGATAATTAGAGAAAAAATGTTTCGAACAAAAAAATTGAACAGTATTTAAACATCTACAGAAAGAACTTCTGCATATAAAATTTCGAAAAAGATTTTCTTCGACTAAAAATAAAAATCGTTCAAATTTTTTTTATGTCTATTTTTTTATAGCTGACGTTAAGACGACTTCAACGACTTACTGTATTATGATCTCGAGCCAATAAATAACGCTAAAATAGATCTTTCCGACTTTCCGGGTCAAATACAACCCCACTGTGCGATGTTCGGATAGTAGAACGTTCAGATAATCAAGGTTTAACTGTTGTTATTTGGCGTCTTGCTCCGAATTCCCTCGGTTGTTTTAGTGACAAACGGTATTTCTTTTCTGGCGAGAAATGATAAGAGGAGCCGTAAAATATACGGCTCCGAGAGCAGAAGACCCCCATAAAACTCGTAAAACGCGTTCCTAGCGTATGTTCTCGCAACGTGGCCGCGTTATCATTAACAAAAGGATCCCGAAAACTGCCTGCAGCCAAGGATCGGCCATTTCGGTCGAGTTAGCAACAGGCGTAAACACCTGCACCTAACGTTAATAGGATCACCCTGTGCGAGGGGGCCCCATTACTTTCTCATGGCGCGATATTAACTCGCGGGGAATCCTCGGCCGAAGGATAGTGGGAACGACATCGAGGAGAGCACTTCCCTTTTCAGCGATCTGTAAACGATCTGTAAACCATGTCTAAAATTACTGTTGCTATCGAATAATTCTTTAAGAAATATTCAGCTGTGTCCCCACCCTACCTTCCCCTCCACCGACGCTATTCCCTTACGCTTCCGCCTCAGTGACGTGACGTGTTCCGTCGTGCATACGCCACAATGTTTTATTTCGTCCGAAAAGAAATGCATAA
Organism: Lasioglossum marginatum; assembly: GCA_028455795.1. Classification (NCBI taxonomy): domain Eukaryota; kingdom Metazoa; phylum Arthropoda; class Insecta; order Hymenoptera; family Halictidae; genus Lasioglossum; species Lasioglossum marginatum. Next base: position 5,651,126 of record CM052243.1, read on the forward strand.
TGTTTATATATTGTACTAAAATTTGTATAATATAATTCTCATTCTACTAAAATTTATATAATGTAATTCATATTATACTAAAATTTATTGTATAATGTAATTTATATTATACTACAATTTATTCTTGTACTAAAATTATTTTACATTTTAATTTTGCATTTTCTTCAAAGAATTCTCTTTAAAATATTTTTAAGACTACCAGGATTATAATAAAATGTGTGAAAAAATCAACTATTTAAGTTGTCAAGAACAGAAAAGAGTACTTCAACATTTTCCTTACGAGACACCTACATTTCGCTGTGAATTTAGTACTTCTTATTACAACATATTGTACGTTTCCTTATTAAAATGAACGATTCGATTTTTACTCGGATTATCTCAAATTGTACAACGAATTATAAACAGAAATGTTTTGGTATAAACAAGTTTCAAACTTACGCCAATAATTAGAATTTCTTTGTCTTCAGTCATCTTTAATACTTGAATGTTGATAACAAGAATATAGAATTTTATTTTGACTCGAACGAGAGGAATAACATTCATAATTATTTTGCAACAGATTTTGCAAAGGATTAAGAGTAAATTTAACGAATGTTGTGTTAAAATGGATATGATACATTTATAATATATCGACTATAGTCATCTTCAGTGAAGACAGGGTTAATTAAATGTTTGCGAACAGTCTAAAATTTATGGGATTTTCTATATTCGGTCGTTTCACAAAGGCCAATAAAAACATTGAGAATTTCATGTTCGCTATCTGAAATTAACTTTGGCATGCACTTTGTGTATCAACGATGGTGGATTCTGCTATGGTATACATAACGATCGGGATGCTTGATAAATTCCATACTTGTGGCATGCTCGTGCTCGTCGGTAAATTAATATCGCAGGACTGGTTGGAGATGATTTGCGACGAGTAGGCTGCGGATGTTCATGCAAATTCGGAATTTTCTACGGCAATCCTTAGAAAACGGAATGAAGCAGACATTTATTATGAACGAATTCATCGTGAATATGACAATGATCATTGTTTTTCAAAGATATAAATTTCTAGAAAATTTTATTATCGTAACACATGATTCGCATCATGATAGACCGCGAATATTAAGTATGCAATATTAAAAACCAATTTATATACAGAAGAAAATGAAACAGACTTTTATTGCAACAAATTAACTGCCGATATACATATGCAAATTCTCATTTTCGTTCATGAATTTATCAAGAAAAAAATATGTTGAAATTTTATTGTGCTAAATGGACGGTGGATATTTATGTAAATTCATTTATACATCAATTTACGAAAATGAAACGAAGTTTCATTTTTCTATTTTGTCGAGCGTTATTGAGCATTTATAGTTTAACTGTTCTGAAAAGGAATATGTTATCTCTCTATTAAGTACAAAGTAATGTTTGTTTATTGGAATAATTTTCGTAGATCAATTTACGAAAACTAAACAAATTATTTGCATAGCTACATGCTGCCGAATAATGCAAATTACACCATGTAAACGAAAAAATAAGACTTTTGAGGGCGATGGCGCCCTAGATCGATCTTTTATCTAGCGTTTTTGACTACTGAAAACCCCCATTTTTGTATTATCGAGAAATGAGAACGCGAATCCCGCACCCTTGCAATCCTGGAAAAAGGGGTCTACTCACTTAATAGTTTTCCGCAAAGAAGCAGCTCTATCATTACAGTAATTACAAAGCTGGAGGTCTTTAATGGGTCATCCTGGGCTGTCTCGTTGATCCAGTGCTAATAATCTCCGGTAATTGACTACACCCAGCGTAACCGATGCAGGTGTTTGTCAAGGAGCACGCCATCCACAGATGGAGTTCCCCGCGTGCTTTCGATCCCTTTCACGCACTGCCATTAATGTTGCGCGTTGACCCAAGAATGCTACTCCCAAGACTCTCAAGAGACCTTACCAGTGGACACAGAAATCCAAGAGAGACTGTCCCAGAGTAGTGTTGTCATCTATAAAATCGCGAACCCAGGACGAACGGCATGAAATCCCCCGACTTTTCCGTCTGAAACCCGGACACTTTCAACTACTTTTTAAGTTAGATATGATACCATAAAGAAAAGTTTCGGACGGGAAATTCGGGCAAAAAATATATATTTATTACGATAATATTATCAGTAGATATAGAAATTATTTTTTAATGAATTATAGTGCAAATTTCATCCCGATATTTCTTATGGTTTCATTCAAATTTCTCGATCCAGTAAAAACAGTTCAAATTCTAGGAAAATGTATTCGGTTGTCCCAAAAGTTTCTTTCGGAATGTGTTCCTTTAATATTGCTAAATAAGTATTAGGTTGTCCCAAAAGTCGGTTTTCGATTCATGCACATAATGCATATTCATGTTAGGAAGTACTAAAACATTAACATGAACATTATCGCATTGTTTGTATTTATCCAGCAACATCAAAGGAACACATTCCGAGAGAAACTTTTGTTGTACAAAATTAGTAAAAGGTCTGGAAAATGGAATTACTCGATTGCTACATGAATGCGTACAACTACACTGGTTGCAAGACGTGGTGGCGATAGCCACGACGCAACAGTGGTTCGGATAATAGACGCTCATCTGTACATCGATCAAAAATAGTCGGATTTCCCTCGTGTTTGGGCTCATTTTAATCGGAAGAATCTCAGTTATCAATTGGTGCTATAAAGGCAAGTCGACAATTACTGCAGGAATTTAATTTCTGCTGGCTGAAGCCCGATGTTAATTTAACCGTGCATTACTGTGTTCTCCTGGACAATCGCAGAGCTTTTGCTCCCAAGATTATAATCTGCAGGAGTTCGGTGTGAAGTGGTGACAAGCGCGAGAGGAACTCTTCAAGTAACTCTTGAGACTAGCTCTCATGCAGACACGTAGCATAACAAAGACCGGGGCGGCGCGGTAGTAAAACGCGGAGAACTCGGAGATTCACGGATTCCACGCACAGATAGCACTCGATGTCGTCATGCTCTCGCCACCGATAACGTATGCCACGGATACAACACCAGTTTCGACCGGGTTTACGACGCGAGCGTGACTTCTTTGGTATTTTTCAGATTAAGATGTACCCACACCTCCGTGCACCGTGTCATTATACCGTTTCGGCTTGTTATCTCTATCGTCGAAAGACCTCCGAACCCTTATTTAGAGTTCAGAGTTCGCTGTGCGCTTGAATAGTTGATGCGACACAACTCCGCGGGAAATTTTGGCACAGAATGCCAGATCAGGGGATTGACTCGAATTGAGGGGAAAGGGTTTAGTACAGTACAGTCGACCTTCGCGAATAGCGTGGTAGAAGGGGAAGAAATGCACTATGAAGCACTATTAATAAGGAATGCACTATTAAGTATCTCCTTCACTTACGATGATATGAAAAATATTTTGTATAAAATTGATAGGAAATGAATATCATATTTAATTCTAGTCTCAGAAGTCGAAGAAATACAGTTACATAGTGGATAATTAAATTATTAGTAGACTGCTGATCTTCACGCAAAATAAAAATTGTCTGCATCGATTGCAAGAAATAGAAACAAAATTGAATGTTCTTTCTTCCCTTAATGATTTTAATATAGAAGAAATCCTATATCGGCATCTTCAATTTTAAAAATTGTTCGATAATTTTGAATTTCATCCACTTAATTTTGCTATAAATGCATAATGATCCGCAGTCTAATTATTAGAGTCACAGTACGAAAAATATATTGATCGTCCATGTGACGGATAATATTGTCTATAATGTCGTTAAACAACATCGACTTAGAAATAATAACAATTCAATGTAGACTTGCATTTAAAAATATTTTTTGTAATATCCATTGATATACAAACTACTAATATACTACTAACTATTTTGTACCCTACTTTATAACATACAAAATACTTTTTATACTATCATAACTGAAGAACATAGTTAGGAGGTTACCTTTAGGTAGACCACCCTGTATACTAATGTTTTAATTACTTTCACATCGAACAGCGCTCTTTAAATATTGTCGCGAACAAATGTAACTGGTTTTACAAAGGTCGAATTACGGTATTTGAGGACGCAACAGATTTAGCAGGATTGATTCTGCAGTACACATTGACATTGTAGACGCGATGGACTTGTTGATTTGCAAACATCGTATATAATTCTAGACTCGACCGCTTTGTACACTGCCGGGATTCAACTAGTACAAATACATAGACAGTATTTTTGTTAGAGTTATTTCCGGTCCCTCCATTGTAAAGGACGGCCCTTCGAGTAAATAATCAGCGCACCGCGTGCAAATGCCACCTCTGCCAGGTCTGATTGATCTAGAGATCAGCCGCAGACCGTAACAAATACTGAATGATAAAATTAGATTTACGTAACAATTAAACCCATTCGATTATATAATAGTATGTTTACAGATTCGGAGATTAATATTAGGTAACCAAGAGAGACCGTCCGTTAATGTGTAAATAGCTGCAATTGTTTATTTAGAGCAACGAATAGTTTATTCGTTGGAATGTTTACCCTCACGTTCGATCGCTCTTTCCCAACGAGACGGTAACCTAAAAATTCTATTTTTTCTAGTTTCATCGTTTTTATCCTGAAAACATTGCAACACTTTCGTAGTTAGCGCAATTTCGAACAGTAAAAAGATTAAAAGAGTTTAAGAACGTCGATACGCTATTTCGAATTTATTAAAAAGTTTCCGAGTGTCTTTAGTTCCTGTATATGAAAATATATTGAACTAGAAATTGTTAAACTGTTACGACACTAACGATTAGTTAAAATATCCGTCGACACACACTGTACAAGTTTCATGGTGAGCCAAAGTCGTCAGATGAGGGGAGGGAGCATGGATCGAGGGGAAAAAGTTACCCTCTCTTTGCCGGTACCGGATTAGGATAGCATTCCTAGAAAATCTTTGGAAGTTCGTCAACTTTCTCTTTCCTGTTTGATCAGCCTGGGGTGTATTTGCATCCCATACAACAGAGAGAAAGAATTAAATCTCTACCGTAACTGTTAAAAGTCTGTCCCCGCCAGTGGGCGGAAGAGGGCCACTTTGAAGAGTGGCGAACGCGCCGTGGTGAACGGTAGCTGCGTGATAGAGGGAGCGATAATAATCCGATGGAACGACGATCCCGATCATATCGTTGGTGGAACGGTAAACGCGTGTCGTTAAGAAGCCTAAATCTCGGTGCAAAACGCAGGCGGAGTCGGCGCGCAAGAAGTGAGAGTGCTTGGTCGGTTGTACGGTGGACCAGGAAGTAGCACGATGGTACACTAACCGCACGAAGTTTTTCTCATTGCCTGGTACTTTACGTAATTGACTTCCTAGTAGCAGTCGCGGATGGCACGGGTCCGAAAGGAGGCACGCCAAGCTAGGGCAGTTTAGCGCGCCGCGATTGCGCCAGCCGACAACGACGAGAGAGAGAGGAGAAGAGAGAACACGCGGGGAGACCCAAGCCCGACTTTGCGAGAGCCAGCTCTTTTTACAAGTAAGCACATAATAATGGGAGTGTAAAATTCATAAAGCACGCTCGGTGCCGGCCTAACACCGGAGGAATCTCGGTTGTTTTCAGTATAGAGAGTGGGGACTCGCTGAGAGTCGAGAGTCCATCCGAACGTCATTCCCTCGTTTCCGTTCTCCTCTTTCTCTCTGTCTCTCGCTTCTCTCTGGACGCACCGAAACGGGATGACGGACATTTAGCGCAAAATAAAGAGCGACATGCCGACCGTTTTACGAGGTTTAACTACCGTTGGGAACGTTTGACTCCACAGGCGTCCGTTATGCTTCTTAAGGAACACCAAGGAGGCTGTTGTTTCGTTTCATTACCACACTATGGTATGTTTGCCCGGAAAAAGCCGATTACGACGAGAACCCTGGCATGAGGTTCTTCGGCGATCCCTGTGTTCGATCGGTCCTTTTTTCCCCCCTATCGTTTGTGGTTAATGTTGCAACCTCTCTCGCCGACGCGGGGCTACCGCCTCGTATTTTCAAGTTTGTTGACTGTTGCGTCTCTATTTTGTGTTCTTTCATTCGTGGCCCTGCTTTCGTCTGATATATTTTCGCCTTCAAGGTCACTTCAAGGTCATGCTGTGAAGGTCGTTGAATTCATCCTGACGTCGACCACCACGTCTCATTATAAAAGATGCATGTAATGTGCAAAAAATGCAAGTGCTGTTGGTGATCCAATTCCATGTGAATAGCTTTTGGAAGGTGGACGCGTAAAGGACATGTGAAGGTCAACTCCGTATTTTAACACATTACCGGCCGGTGATTATTGCATAATTTTGAAAAATCTATGGTACATGGCTAAACATTTTTTAATGGAACCTTCAATAGCAATTTTCATTGTGTACTAACAAGTCACCCTCAATAACGTCATCTAATAGTTTCATTTAAGATTGCAATGTAGAAGAAAATTTCTATGCTTTCTTTTGGTACAGCAGAATTATTGAAAATCCTATTAATAGGCTTCCGGTAGGTAGTGTTAAATTAGAATAATATACTCTTCTATGTACAGTGAAGTCCACTGCGATGGAAAATATTCTTTGTTATTCTGACCACGTATTAATTTATAATGCAGAAAGGATATTACGAAAGTGACTATTTCATTGAAGCAAATTCAAATCGTAACTAATTCATTTGCAGTTTCGTAGGAGTGAATAATGGTTAGCACACACGACGACCATTAGAATCCCCGCATAGCCCAAATCGTTCAGCGACCTTTCGGAACGCATCCTGTCGCATTTGGGGCGTTACGTTATCTGCAGCATTTCGTATACGTTCACATAAACCATCCAGGTTTGCATTCCTGGTTCCGTAGACTTCCGATTTGATAGGTCACCTCCCATTTCATCGTCTACACTTTACAGGACCTTCTCGCTTAAATTTTGTTCATACTTGGATCGTGTTATCTACTGGTTCTACCTCCTTCAATTTCTTCTCAAACATACTTCTGATTTTATTGCGTTTCGTTCGTCGGGTTTTCCGAACAGCAATTCCTACACGCAGACCACGAGCCTTGGAGGAAAATGATAATTTTCATTCAAATGACTTTCGGATCACCTGTTTTTGCGTCAGCGAATAATAACGTGCTCGACTATAAATGCGGTATGATAAGTGTGAATCTCTAATTGGTAAAAGACGTCACAGATTTTTCGAACATAATTTGTGATAAAATGTATGAAAACTATTTTTTTAGTATCTCGTGAATCAGAGAATGCTAGCATAAAATTTTTTATATAATGTGACTTTAAATCAAGAATTTAATCATGTAACAAAATTGAGGAAGAAGGCCTCACGGTCACTTTTTTCGAGATTTCATGGTCATCGATGTTTTCTTTTTTTAAATGGGACACTGCATATTTTCATTACAGCAATTATACAGCTCGCAAAAGGAAACAAGTGCGATTTTTCTGTTTGCTCTTTCACCGATACGACTTTTCAATTTCCGACCGACTAACGGCAGATGTAGGATGAGAAACTAGCACGTTAATCCGAGAAACAATTCCTAATTGTCCGTCCGAAGGTGAGTTTTTATCTTCTCGATTACACCCACCGAAAGGTTTATGTTTTAATCAGTCATTCGATTCCCGACTCGTTGCCGAGCCGAATTGAAAATAATATCAATCTCGCCCACTAATTACCTTGGATGTAGACAATTACTGACAATACGAGCCGTGATTTATTCAATAATTGCACGATTGTGTTTCTCGATCTGTCGATCTCTAAACGAACGAACGTGTGCACAAAACTAATTGGTACCGGTTCCAGATCGATCGGTGTGTACGCGATATCGTTCCAACGATTCATTTCTAATAACTCATAATTAACAGCAGTAGATTCTGGAAACAGATCTTTCTGTGCGTGTGCGTTTCTTTTTTCTCTGTAGCACCAGCTGAGTAAATTGGTTCGAGGAAGGGAAAATCTCGTGGGACTCGAGAGGGAAATTAACATGGGAGTCACGCAAGAGATTCTGCGCGGTCGCGAGATTATTTAGCAAACGTTCCGCGCGATGATAATGACGAGCAATTAAATGTGAAATTGATATTCCGCTCGGCGACTTTTTTCTCGTTCGCCACGGGGTTACGGAATGGCCGATACCTGTCATAAAACGAGACCGTGTACCTGGAGCCGGCGCGGAACAAGGATTAGAGATTTACACGACGCTAATTCCCGGGCTAATTTCACGTGTCTCTGTACGTAACTGAATTTAATTAAGCACTTTTTTCGGCGGTCCCCCGGTCCCTCGGTTTATCCGGCGTTTTCTGTTTCATTTTGCTGGCTCTCGCGCGCGCGAACAGTCTGCCACGGCCGAAAATATTTAGACTGAACAGACGACCACTGCGAAAACGGTGGCCCGGCCCGGCCGCTCGTATAGCAACCGCCGATCGATATTCCACTTATCCGCGTTTTCCCTTCCCGAAGTTTTTCAGCGCACGAATCGACCAGCTAAACGACATGACCCCGCGATACACTCAATACGATCAGATGACAATGTGCCAAGGAATATTTTGCATCTCTGCTCACTTCTAACCTAGTTTTCATTCGGAACGCACGGGCCCCGGCGCGTCGACCGGCTTTGCAAAATTGAATTTTTTGCCGCGTTTCTAGCGAACCTCATCGCCGGAAAATATTTGATTCCCCGGGAAAGCGTGGACTCGTTATTTCCCGTCGAACGAGAACGTTCCGGTCGGTTTTTGCGAAAATTTAACGAGTCGTATTTTTTAGTTTAATTTGTTCAGAGATGTAGTACACTTGTCGCTACCAATGTCAGTGATATCAATGGAAATCATGTCTAATCTCAATTTTAGAAGTTAGAGATGTCCGCTCTATATTATCAGCATTAACAGGTGCCCGTGCTGCCATCTAGCGGTTCTGCTCGGTAAGCGGCGCGCGATCGTCACTACAACCCTTACCTGTCAAAAACACTGAAAAATGCTCTACTTTAAGCAAGCATAACTTCTGAACCATTGATCCTACAGGATCGAAACTTCGATCTGCAAGGTTCCCGGGTACAAATCTACTGGATTACATACCAAATACATAATAATTTATAGGAGAGAGGCATAAATTTTGAGTCCGGTAAAGTAAAGAGCAGCCAAAAACATATTTTATCACTGTGCCAAATTAACACCGAGGAACAAATTAAGTTCGTGAAATGAGGGACGGATGAGGATTAATGTCAACTACAGTATTCGAGGAAAAGCAAGCTATTTTCTCACCGCTTTCAAACTTGCGCCAACAATACACATCGATAAAAATGAAAAATAAAAGTATATAGTGTATACCAATATAGTAAACATATCGCAGCGACATTATTTTTCAAAAGCGTGTACGAAATTCGATTCGAGTATATCTCTAGTATACATAATTTGTAAGTATTATAGACTAATTCGAGAAATTGGAAACGCTGTAAGCCATGACATGGAGCTTATGTGATTTTACGAATTGGTTGCCATGATATCTAGTAAACCAATCATCTAATCCCAAATTTGATAGATATCGTTAATCAATATACCATGCTGGTCTGGACTACCATCAAAGCGATATTTACAAACAGTTAAAAGTTAACAAACCAGTAAACTTTTTGCACAAGTCAAACGTTCAGAACAACAGTCCTTTGGCGATCGAGATAGAAGAAAAATGATCTTATTTTTACCTTTTATAAAGAATGTTCTCCCAAATCTTGAGATTACAAAAATATGAGAATGATTGACAATTTTGTTTGCCTCGCCAACGAGAATACATTCTCATTGAATTGTACAAATTTATTCAGGGCAAGATAATTATTTTTACGTATTTTAACACTGAACCTACCGAGCCTTAAAAGTAACTGGTACATGTTCTCTTATAAAAATGACAATGTGCTCTACTAAAGATATTTATACAATCAATTCTTATAAAATCATTTTTATTATTTCGACAATTGTAAAATAATAAATCTGGAACCGGTCATTTTGACCGGTGGTGGTACGTTTAGTGTTAATCTGATTAGGAAAAAATACCGCGGTAAAACGTACATACACTCGCAGTAATAGGTACATTTACCTTACCGTTTCTGTAACCTCAAATCATACCTACGTTGAACAAAAATCTCTGAATTTCCCCACAGCCTTTGTACCTCAGATTTGATAGCCTCGACTTCTAGGGGCGTAGTCCCGAACTGGGAATAAAAAGCGCGAACGTTTCTCACCCGAAAACGTCCAGTACACCGTAGCTACAGGCATAGCGAGCTGCGAGCTCCCCCGGTGGAGCTCGCAATATGGTAGCTAGCACTATACCGCCTCCGGGGCTTTAGTCCCTAGACACATTTTTCAAGTTTACTTCACCGCTGGTAAGTGTTTTAATACCTCATGAAGGGAAGTATGCTCGGGCCTTAAACTATAAACAACGGTTGCGTTGCATCTATCTGCTAGCCTCTATCCGCCGCGCGCCGCGCCGCATCGGGTCCGCCTCTGCTGCTAGCAGCGAATGGAAGCATTGTCGATTCAGCTCTCGTTTCGCTGTCGATGGTAAAGTGGACGCGTTTTTGTCGGAATGCCGACCTCGGACGGCAACAACCTTTCGCCGTCATCGGTTTTCTGTTCCGAAACCGAATCCTAACTTTAGCCGGTGCGGCGTTTCTTCCACGGCGTGTACTGTCCATCGGAACAGGTTTCTCCTCCCTTGTTTTCCGCCCTTATTTCCTCTTAATTACTCTCCATTCGCTCCCACAATTATTCTTTTTCCCCCGGTCTCATTCTTCTCGCCATCTCTTTCTCGTTAACATCCCTTCTTCAACCGTTTTCTTGTTCATTAATCTTCCAAGTTTTTCTGCACTTCCCCCCTCCGTAACTGTGCTCCCCCCCCTTTCTCGCACGCTTTGTTGCCCTTCGCTACTTTTGTTTCCCGAGCTCTCTGCTCTTCTTCGTCGTCCTCATGGTTTTCAGCCAGCTTCCCGAACGGTAACGGTGCGGCGCGAACACTTTCTGGCTAACGGTCCTTCGCTATGGGATTATGCAAATTAAACGAGCGTCATGTTCGCGCGAGCGATTTGCACGAAAACGTATTCAGGTTTCCATGGTCCGTCGATTCGCTGGACATGATGCACGCCCGTACGTTATCTTTTTGATTACACCGCTCCGGCACAATGGTTCGCGCGCTCGCGTTGTTGCCGGAATAAAATCCCCGACTCCGCTTAATCAATGTTGCACCAGCTGTTATTAGGTATGATGTTACCAGTATTATTCCCTCCGCTGATATCTGCCGCTCCGTAGTATCTGGCCAGTCCAGGTCGCCGGCGTTTTTTCACGGTGCAACCCCCACTTCTAAAGCAGGCCGATTCAACAGTGTGCCACTATTTGTGTAAGTAAACAGTGTGCCACTATTTGTGTAAGTCAACAGTGTGCCACTGTTTGTGTAAGTCAACAGTGTAAACTATTTGGTATATAACGAAGTAGTTGAAACGAAAGTTGCATGGTTTCAAGAGTAACAATTGGATATTAGGTGTAGAAATTAATTCGATGCCTTTTTAAAACAAATTTAGTATTTATTTATAATGTAATCTGTTATTTTCCGAAATAGTCTCCATTATTTTCGATGCCTTTGATCCATCTTTCAGGCAATTGTCGAATTCCGTCCAACGCCAGATGAAGGAAGAGAGCATGAAATGAGGGGAAAAAGTTATCCCTCTCTCTGCCAGTACCGGTTTAGTCACGTGACGTTGGCGGAAGAGTGGGGGAATAGCGTCGTAGAAGGGGAAGGTAGAGTGGGGACACAATTCTTAATTTGGCGTTTTAAACCGATACACCGGTCGTTCCTCTCTTACTTCCTACATTAGTGTGTTGCTAATTTGAACACTTTACCTACCGAAAGCCTATTAATAGGATTTTCAATAATTGTGCTGTACCAAAAGAAAGCATAGAAATTTTCTTTTACATCACAATCTTTCATGGAATTATTAGATGACGTTATTGACGGTGACTTGTTAGTACACAATGAAAATTGCTTGTACTATTGAAGGTTCCATTAAAAAGCGTTTATTCGTGTACCATAGATTCTTGAAAATTATGTAATAATTCGGTAATGTGTTCAGATCCTCTGGAACAGCTGGAAATCGTGAAGAACTTTTAAATTGATTCACTCACGTTGCAAACTTTTGACACTGTTTGGTATTAAAGGATTTTTTTTAAAGAATTTCATACAATTACCTGTTGCATGTATTCTGGATTAAAAGTACAAACTTCGCCGTTCTTCTAATTACGAAGTTGACAGTAGCATAAAGCGGAAGAGTTTGCGATCTCTATAATTACAAAGTTAACAGTAGCATAAAGTGGAAGAGTTGGTAGTCGTGCGTCACAAAAGGAGTAGGTTGCGCGAGGAACAAAGAAAGGAGGTTGAAAGTAAAATGCGTCAAACTAAAAACCATTCTTTTCTTAGAACAACAGTCTCGGAAAGTATTTGTGGAAGTACCACGCGCTCCTTTCTTAACTACTTTTTTACTCGAGTGCCAGTTTCACAACTTCAAATCGTATTTGACCAATTAATCATTGTATATCTACAAGAAGATTGATCGTTAACTTCAATTATCTTGTTTTCTTTTACTAAAAAAAAATAGAGAATCCCAATCAATCAATTATACAATCGTCGACTGTAAGTAGTTTTTATTTATGCACAGTCGTGAAATGAGCCACAATTAGATTGTTAAAATTATTTGCAATTGTTTAAACATATTTGCAACTTAACGGATTTATGTCACAACCGAATACAATTACACTATACGTTGGATACTTAATATCATTTTGATTCCTGTGTAAAAAGGCACGAATCATTAAATTATTATTAAACGAGATTTTTCTACGTCACGTTTTGTAATTTTTCATACAGAGGATGAATTACATTTAAGGGAACTTTTTCCCTAGGAACGTATTTTTACAGCGACCTTTGGAAAGGCACATATACTTCTATGTACTTTTAATAACATCCTGATATTTTTCAAAAGTTATATTTTTAGTCGTAGTAGTTATGAAGTTCCTTGCCATCAGAAATGTATTTGAAAGTTGTTTGTGCTTTTTTATTTATATAATAGTATACATGTATTATACTATAATAAAATAATTTATAGTTTCTGATTCTTCTATTCACTTGAGCTCGACGAATGAAGTTGTTTTTATTTGTTGCAAGCGTGACTTGTGGTTGAAGCTGAAATAATTTCTTGAAATTTATAAATTTTTATTATATCGATTGAATTTCTAGTTTAAAAATAATTTGCATATTGATTTTTTCAGGAAACTTAGCTCAACTTGAGCTCAACGAACGAAGTTTTGTTGCAAGTGTGACTTGTGGTTAAAGCTGAAATAATTTCTTGAAATTTATAAATTTTTATTACATTGATTCTAGTTTAAAAATAGTTTACATATTGATTTTTCAAGGAAACTTAGTTTTCTGTTTGGGAAAGATGGTTGGAACCGAAAAGTGAAAAATTTCTCCGAAGAATATATCAAATGAAAATGAATTTTCCACCGATTGTTGCTCGGACTGCGTTTCGAGTTTTGTGTAGCTCGTTCCTCGTGTTGCACCTTTCTCTTGCCCGTGGTAATCGACACATCTCTTAATAACAGTCTCGATTCTCGTGCGCCGACACTTCTGTTTCCATTTGCGGCTAGTCGAGGGAAGTGGCGGCGGCGATGTGCAATGCACGTGCAATCTGCGTTCTACGCTACGACCGTGTGTTGTGTACCTGCCTTTTCGTCCGTTCTGACACACATTGTGTTAAAGCATCATCGTGTAATCGATATCCGATGCCGTTCTTTACCGTCTCCTTTTTTTTTCAATCGATTAGAAGACATTCACGAATCTATTTCCATTAATCGCATCGACGATTTCCATTAATCCATCGTATCGATAGGACCGAGTTAATGGAAACTTGGGCAACGAGATTGGGAGCTGGGCTCGACCAATTCTGACGCAAATTATACATTAACGAAATAGATTTTCGGTATAGCATATTAACCCTTTGCACTCCTTTGTCGGATCTGGCTCGACATCAGAGAAAGAAAAATGTAAAGGAAATGTATTTGGGGGGTTCTTCCTTTATTTATATAATTTCTTATCTTTTAGTTAAAAACAAATATAAGTTCCACATATATATGTGTTTCATTTTCTCGAATCATCAAAAAGGTTGAATCATTGAAAATCGACAGTTTATCATGATTCTCACAATCGCAGTCGTAATAAATGCACATGACACTTAATTGGAATTTAACAAGCCGCGGTTTGAGGTCAATTAGTATCAATTCGCAGTCAATTATTGACGCAGATCTATGATTCCGGGGTTAATCGAAATCGAAATACAATATTCATTTGGACTTTACCAGATCCGAGTTAAGCTTGACCTAAATTTAGAAACGAATCGCCTATCCAGCTGAATGAAAGCCATTTTGATGAGCGTTGTAAAATCTTCTAGGTTTTTTTTGCGAATTATTGAACAAGATAACGGAAAACATATCCGTGAATTATAATTTTACGAAACCGAATAATTAAACTACTGATCTTTATGCGGAATAAAAATCGTCTGCAATATATTAGGTTGGCAACTAAGTTCGCGACCTCCACATTTTCTCAAACAAAGTCATTTATATATATATTTTTTAAGCACGAGTATTTTATATCAAATTAATCGCAAAATTCAGAGCTTTCCAATGATATACAGTTCAAAAGGAATGGTCACTGAATGATGTTATAAAGATACAATAAAAGAATTACGAAATAAAAGGTCGTGAATTTAATTGCCAACCTAATAGAATAAAATGAAATATCAACAGTAGGAGGAGCGTGAATTTGACTCTCATTAGAATTATAACGAGAGGAGGGGGGATCTTACGCAGCCGCTTTTTTATCTTGGTAATTGCATGCTTCCATGTATTTTCAGACCCGATTTCATCCAATTATATTGAGGCTCCACTATAATTCGCAATTTTTCTTGAAACCCTTCTTCATTGCAATAATAGTCATCGCGTCTATTCACGAACATTATCGTACGATGAAATGGTATCTGTTACTTGAAGCACAATCCGATTAATGTGTTGGGCAAGCTTTTGATTTTGAGAAATTGATTATGTCTGTAATTTCATACTAATTTTATTAGCTCCGGGATCGATGCTGTCGAATTACACGATGGCCGAAGTTCGTGCCCGATCCGCTGAAATAATTAATGTAATAAACGTCAAATTATTTCTCTCGTCAATTACTGGATAACGAGCAGCCTGTAATACATCATTTTGATTCTGCACCGAAGTGTCCTTGTCGAGACGGAGCTGGGAATGTTCTGTCAATCTCGAAAATTCGTATACGTATTAAACGTATTGTTAAGCACGAAATTGCGTGAATGTACAAGGTGATTCACGCAGTTGTAATAAGCTTCACGTTTTGTAGATCTGTGCGAATTAAACATATTCTAAAAATTTCGTCAAAATCGGTCGACGTTGCAATGAGCTACAAACGTTTAAAGATGGTAAAAATTGCAGATTTTCACGATTTTCAGCCTCTAACTGCAATAAATCTGAGGATTCTTACATCTTTCAATGCCTGTCGTTTTTTCCCGCACCAACCGATTTCGATGAAACTTTCACAGTGCGTATAATTGACACAGATCTACAAAAGGTATTTTGTAAATTTTCAATATAAGCCCACACACACAAAAAAGTTGTAAAATGCAACTTTTAGTATTTTTTCTACAATTCCTACCATTTTCTACAATTCTACTGCAATTTTTGAAAAATTTCTTTTCACATCTTGTATATATAATAAACTAATTGCTCTAACTTCCTAAAAAAGTTCTTTTTTAGAGCGTTACGAATATTAATTCCGGCCACTGTACGCTAATTTCGCGAATGTGTGAAGAGTTCATTCAATATGATTTCCATATCATACGGAAATACGAAGACACGTACGGTGTTCTATCGTTTCGCGTCCCCGACTGTAATCAGATCATTTACCTTTACGAATTGTTCCTGCGAATAAAGCTTATGTATTTCCCAGCGGAAGCGCGGCGAAAGGAAATTAAGAATCATTTGACGAAAGGAGGGGAAGCGGTGGGGATACGGTGTAAGGAGAAAATATCCGGATATCGAATGGGCGTGCCACGTAAGCTGGAGATTACGCGGACCTTGTGCTCCGGAGGAGCCGGGTGGTTTTATTTTTTCGCGGGTCGCGCGGGGAGCCAAGAAGCTGAACAAGGGCGCGAGAGAGCTGGAGAGAGGCAGGGGACAAAAGTCTGAAGAAGACAAATAGCGATCAGAAAGAGACCACGGGAAGGAGGACAGAGACAAGCAATAGGAATGCATTCGGTAGGAGAAAAGACGCGGAGAGAGCAAGAGAGAGGGAACCGTGAGAAACAGGGTTAATGGTGGAATGGGGAATTGAAAGAATCCTCAAGCTGCCACGTGCCCTGCTCTCACGACGTAAATCAACACACGTGCCTCTACAACCGTGCGCTATCGATATACCTATAGTCCGTCTTGATCAATGCCTCTGTCGATAATTGAAATCCTTTATCTCAATAAGAAGGATTAAACAGGGATAATTAACGGGTTAGGCTACTGTGAAATTACACCGCCCCACAAATTTTAACATTTCCAAACGGACGTTTCTAAGTAATATCTTTGTGAACTGAACACGATCCTATAAAATTTATTTTCATTCCCGCGCGCATTGTTCTCGAGGAAATTCATTTCGAGAGGAACGGCGATTTTCAACTTTGAAGACGGTTTATGCTTTAAAGTTGATGATTAGATTCCGGACCTTTATGCAGAATAAAATTAATGTGCTAATTCTTGCTTAACTCGGAGTTATCAATTCAAATACGTGGAAAACGGTGTTACCAAAAATTCGAAAATTTTCCTTCAGCTTCAATAATAGTCCGAAGTCTTAAAAATAACATGCGTTTGTAAAGTTTGTAAGTTAGATACCACTTAGTTTCGAAGTTGCAAAGCCAAACATAAGCTCGTATCGATACTTAGGCGTTGAGAGGCTTAAGTTTAAAACGAATTTATCTCAAAACGACACTTTTTAAAACGATGTGCGTGTCTCAATTTATATCGACCTGCTTAAAATAAAAATTTGTGAATACCATAACTATTAAATTCATTGACGATTCGTAAGCCCGTTTAATCCTCGGACAACGGACGATTTTTATAGCTATATGATTGGCAATGCTTAGGACCGTTCACAGCTCTAATCAATAATTTTTAAAAATTTACTTTTGATAATATTTCGTGAAGATACATTAGTCTTTCCGATATCCTCAATGAAACAGATATTCGGTTAGTTTAATTGCCACAAATTGAATGACAATTTAATATAGACTCCGGCATAATATACGGAGGATTAACGTATCGAGATATAATCAAATAAATTTATTATTTAGCGACTAGATAAATAAATTTAATTTGTACAATATAGTTCCACTCGGTTTCGTCGCATACCTTTCCAAAAGAATTTGCGAACACCCCAATTTCTCAGTCACCGTCCGAAAACCTCAATTTTTAGATTGAAAGTAGTAGAAAATGAAAAAAAGAAATATCAAAAATGATCTTTCGTTAGTCGAATTAGGGATTCGTACTCCTGTGCAACGTGTCAAGTGAATAGTTTGATAAAATTTATTATTTAGCGACTAGGTAAATAAATTTAATTTGTACAAGGGTCGACACAATTCTGCTCGGTTTCGTCGCATACCTTTCCGAAAGAATTTACGAACACCCGCGCTTCTGAGCAGAGCGGTCCGAAGAATTCCGTTTCTTTCGACGAGCCCGGCCATTGTCATACCGGAATACGCGTCTCAGCGTAATTACAAATTAGAAGGGTTCGAGTCTCATTGGGTCAAAAAGTTGTCAGTGGGAACAGAGGCGAAGGTAAGAGTGAAAAGTAACAGTGAAAACGAGTCGGACAGGACCGCTGCGTAATTTCCCGCGGTCTGCCGCGCCATTATTCTGAAAGCTTGATGTATCGCATGGCATGATTACGGGTAATTAGCTGTTACGCGCAATTGGTAATAATGGCCGCGTCATTCTACCCTTTTCGAATGTTCGCGGGTGAAATATATTGCTGCTTTCGTGGAACATTGTTGCCTCACTTTGCTCGTTCCGCCGCTCCGAACTGAACAAATTCGCCACCGTTGGAGAATGTATTTCCACTAACAGCTAAAGCGAGAAATTACAAACAAAAGAGTATTCAATATTTCAATTAAAAAATTGTACACCGACAGAAATTTCACTCGTTGAAACTTTTGTAACTCATAGAATACTTGTTATGCGTTTAATTAACGCGTCTTTCACTAAAAAAAGTTCTGTCGATTGAAATATTCCTGGTATATTGTGCGAGTTACTGGAGAAAGGATTAATATTTTGGATCGACGGCAAATTGAAAAAATTGTTTCACGCAGAACGACGGATCTCTGTTTTATCATCTTGTTTGTCGATGGAACAAACAAGTTTGTGTTGTGATATTGATTTAGTCGGTCTACAATTTACTAGAAACATCGGTGCGCGTGCGGCCTTTTGTTGCAGCGACATTTAATTTTTGTAGTTTTTCTTTTTTTTCTGCGCCGTGTATACTTCGTAATTACAACGCGCGATGGCGGCGCGGCGCTCCCCCGGAGTACATAAACTAGACATATTGCAAACTCGACGAAAATCGCGAATTTTCAGCTCACTCTCGGGGAAATAAAACGCACCTGCAGTCTGCTTCGACATTTATCGTTATAACTGTTCCAGTTTTGCATACCATTATTAACGGCGATACTTGCCTCGTAATATCGATAACGCGCACCTTGCAACTTCTCCATGGGAAAGCCCCCGCAGTAAACGTCAAATATTATTTTTCCCCGTGGAGCGAAAGTAATTACACTTTTAATCTACTTTTACCCGAAACCAAACATCCACGGTGCAAGTGGCAATTAAGATTTTCTCCGAGCGAACGTCCTTCAATTTATTTCAACTTTAAGCACAAAGTTTGTACCTCAATACAATTTCAATCGGTTTTTCTTGTTCAATGTGAATTTATTTAAATCTAAATTTAGTAATTCAATAAAATTTTTGAATCGATTTATCTTGTTTAGTAAAAGTTGGGAAAACAGATTTTCGAATTCCCGTATTTGTTAAATCAAAATCAGAGTAATAATGATGATTTTTCCAAGCCCACCTTTCTGAATTTATTTAAATCTAAAATTTGTAATGCAATGAAATTTAAATCGATTTTTCTTGTTTAGTAACAGTTGGGAAAATAGGTTTTCGAGTTCCAGTGTTTGTGAAATTGGTTCTCGAATTTTTACGGAGAAGAAACAAAGCGCCATTAAAATAAAATAACGGAAACCCGTACAATTTTGCAGTTCGTGTAACATTTCGAAAACTACAGGAACGTAACGAAATAAAATATACCCTATACAAAGAATAGTGACGAATATAAAATAATTTTTATTTCATTTAGTAAATATTTCTCTTTAAGGAAATATGTCTTTAAATGTCAAGGGCTAGTCTAATTCATATAGATTATTTTTACATTTCAATCGTGATATTTAAATCGTCAATGTTAAAAACCGGGTTTCGAATGTTGCAAAATCCAGAAGAACCGGTTTTAAAATTCGATTTCAATAACATACTTATTTTTCCGGAGTGGTGACATTAATTTTCAGATCTCGATGAATATTCGCTGAAATGTTATTTACGAATTGCACATTATTTTCATGGCTGTATTTACGGTAGTTCTAGTTATTTCCGAAAGGAATTCTACAAACATTACACTGATGTTTCGAAAAATTTTATTTTACAGCAGCCGGATATGATATTAAAATTTACGATGTAATACCGGTGTCAATAAAAACACAATTCCGTCTGGTCATTCGTGTTTTTAACTGGTGTCCAAGCTTTTACACGTTCCACGCAATTTGATGACGATTCGGGACGGAAACTGAATTTTTTATATGTGTATGGAAGGATTACCGGACCAAAAATGGGCACTACGGCGGAAGAAAATTCCGCATCGAATGCGAGTTGCAAGGTGTAAAATTTCGATTAATAGCTTCGAAAGCTATAAAGGGAATATCAACAACATTTTTTTTCAACAAACAATTATGTTCTCTGATTTTAAATTATCGTTGTTCCTCTGCCTTCAATATTTATACGCGTTGGTATTATTTACCCAGTGCTTAATGGCGTTTCACATTTTTTCGATTTGTTATTGAATTTTACAAGACTATACTAAACTATTGGTTCAATATCGTGTCAGACTCGTGACGAAGATTCAGAACAGTCTTAATAAATACGTATGTTATTAATTTCCTTTAAATCGAAATAAAATTCTTTCTTGGTTTTGTTAATGTACAGCTATTGCAGAACATATAGGCATACAATAGATATAAATCTCCTTTTTTAGGAAATTACGATCTACAAAAATGTTCTAATCACTGAAACCTTAAGATAAATTGTGGCAAGTGGTTAAGAGGGCTATTTCGAACAATTTTGAGAAAGTGTTACCATTGTTATTACGAATATTATCTTCGTATGCAAAGACCGTCTTATTTCATTGCTTTGGACTAAATTGGGTTAATATGGAGGCCGTGTCGACCGGAAATGATGGAGACTCTTGTTCCACGCTGAAAAGGAAGTACGAATCAGAGCAAGGTGTAGCGGTAAAAGGTGGCCATGAAATGTGCATCGGATTATTCGGAGAGTCGAGGAAGTGTTAAGGATAATGCAAGAGAGATCGTAGGCGACAGAGAATAGGTCCGCCTGCCGTAGCGTACATTCACTCATAAGTAGATTACGCTCCGACTAGGTACTGTCTAATTACTCCCGGCGACCTAAATACCAATCGATGAGACGCAGTCACGCCACCACAAGAATGTCGAAATTATGGAAGGTATAATGTGTAATCGATCTTAACCCGTTCATTGCCGCATCGATTTTTCATTAGGCGAGTTATCAGCCGGTATCGATACGATACTGTTATTAATAGAAATTATCCAATGAAAAGCAATATCGGCTTCTCCTGTAGACGATATTTCACCGCAGAGAAATTTTATATTAAATTCCACGTTCTTTTTTTACCCATGCAGTTATATGAAAACTTGCGAAGGGAATCAGTACAGTGATAAACATTTACCGTATTCTTATTTAATTTTCTACCGTGAAGTCTCTCTTACTGTTCTCCTTTATTTTAATTACGGTGAAATGATTTGTGAATTTAAACGAACTGATTGATCCATGCAAATTTGCATAAACACTACTGTTTATATCGTTTGGGAAGGAATTAATGTACATTTGTGATAAGTAGACTGCGGATTTTTATGCAAAATAAAAATGTTTTGCATTGATCTGGGAAACAGGAATAATTTTTATATTTTTTATGTTTTATATTTCGTCCAACCAATTTCTTCATAAATGCATAAAGATCCGCAGTCTAGTGATAAGTCTATATTTATCTGGAAACCAAGAATTTTGTAAAATAAATTTATAATAATAAAAATGATAATATTTATAAATAGAACGAATTTCTGGAAGTTTCTGTGAACAGAATGTGAGTTTCATTTGGTTAAATTACAGTTTTTAAATCATTTTTATTATCGCTTTTATTATGCAAAATAAAGATTGTCTGCTTTAATAGCACGACTAGAACGAGATTTATTACTTTTTTGAATAATTGCAATTACGTAAAAATAATAATACGAGCATTCTTAAATTCTTTAAATGTTTACTCTATTTTGAATTTCAGATTCACTGGCCAATTTTCATAAATAATTTCATTATTTCCTACATTATTTGCATATCGCGATGCAATGGTGAAATTAAATAAAATATAAAGATCGTATTTCATGCAATATTTTATTTAGTGTACAGTATGAAAATGATCGGACAGAGAAGAATTTCACGGCCTGAATATTGTGGAAAATTTGCGCTTGTAAAATGAACGGTAGCATTTCTGCTGCATAATTTTCATTATGCTCGACCGTGTATACAGTATGTCGATTATTTTACACGATAATGCATGAATGCTAACTAACAGGCTAAGACAGTCGAAAGACGAAAACTAATTAGCACGTTGTTTCTGTTTCAGGTAAGGCGGCTGATAATTAGTTGAAGCACGCGCGAGATACTTGTCCCTTGATCGAGCGTTCAGTAAGTCGTAGCACCTGTTTCGGCTAATTAAAGTTTATTACCATCCAGGTATTCTCATTGTATATATGTACAATATGAATATTCACCGAGATTCGCGGGAACGGGCTTCATCTGTCGCATTAAAACGGGAATTACGATATTTCGATCGTATAATTGTTCCTACCGTATATGTCAACGATTTTGATTGCATGTTACGTGGAATCCAATTATTCTTTACACGGTGTTAATTTATTCGGCGCTGTTTAAACACCTCGAATACACAAGGTGTCCGAAAAATGTTGTACTTCCTTAAAGGGGATGATGCCTGAGGTTATTTCAAGTAATTTTTTCCTTTGCGAAAATGCTCAACGTTAAAATGTTTAACGAGTTATTAACGAAAAACGCTTTATTTTGTCTATAAATATAAAGATATGAAATCAATTCGCGAAAACAGTGCGTCGTCGGCCGTGCGAGGGAACAGTCGGCGTATCTCCGTCGGGTCGGAAGGATTAAGGAAGTATGGTACACTTTTAGGATTTTTAATGAACTCCAGCATCGTGTCCAAATTATTTTTGCACACGATGCAGTTTAAAATTAGGAAAATCGATCAATTTTATATGCACATTGTTAATTACACGTTGTAATCGACAACCAAGCGAGCTCACCAACCCAACGCGATAACGTTATTAATTTCGAACGGACTTGAAACGAGAAAATATTTCGTGGACAGCTTCGAAATTTGTTTGTAATGAAACTGCTGCTGCGCTGTTTTTATCGTCGAACGGACGTTTCGAAACCGTACAAAGCCCTCTTACAAGTTGGACGTTAAATTAATTATAAAACTCGATCTCCTAAGAGATCCGGCTCGCTCGCCCGGAAAATTATAAATCGGCCTGGGAGATTAATTAAGCGTTCTTTCCGAAATTTTATACTACTTCTTTTGGGATATGTACTTACGAAACGAGCAAAAATTAAATTAAACAAACAAGCAACAAACGAGCTCCACCACAAATGGCTTTCGAAATTCGTTAATTTTCATTCGAACGTTAATTTTAATTACTTAATTGCATGTAACAGACACCATTTTTGATATGTCTAATAAAATCACAACAGTCGAGAGGAAATGATAAAAGTTATTTCGTTATTTCAAAATTAATATCATTTTTCTTCCGATTCTACATTTCTCAGGCAAGTAACATTTATTTCACTTCTTAGGAGATCAAATCCTCCTACTGTTATTGTTTCGAAATTAATTCAACGTTTCTTACATTTCAAAAGACTGGTACTAATCTCAAAGAATTTCTACTACATTGGAAATAGCTAAATACATATATTTTATCTCAGTAAGAAAAATAAATTAATATTACACTCTTCACCACGAGCCTGCCTCGACATACGAGTGCAAGGGGTTGATATCACTCTTTCATATTTCGAATATTACCGAGAACTAATTTGGAGGTTCGGTGCAAGCGAGACACTCTGTATATACGCACAGATGTAAGCCGTAGGACATACAGTTCTGATAATCGAGATTTCAGTCAGACCAGAGGGGTTCCCGTATTTGATAGACGTCACAGTTTGTGATCTCATAATTCCTCGGTGTCCCAAGCATCCTCCCCTGTGTTCCGTAGAATAATTAAAGGTAGAGTCGCGCTGGGTCGACATCAGTTTTAAGTGGTATGAGTCCGCTGGCCCTCGGCCTCTCATTCAGGGGAATGTAAATGAAGCAGACATTATTAAAGTTGCCGCGCTGAAAATGCAGACCGGCCTACTATACCACTTTCATTAATATCATTAAACTTTCCACATTAAGAGCACTGGGAACTCTGCCTCGTCTTCGCCCTCCCCTCCGTCCCACCCCCATTCTTTTCTTCGGGCCGAAGTTTGCATTGAAATTGCGGCTTACCTCTGCCCACGTGAAGACAACTGAACCCGCTTATGGAGCTCCTCGAACCGACGCGGGATTTACTTTCGTCCCCCCTCCCCACCTACCCTCTTTTCTCCTCTTCTCCCATCCATCCAGAAAACTTCCGTTCGTTTTCTTCCCTTTGTTTGTTTCGAGCTTAGCTGATACCCAATTCGGGAAGACCATCAAATATTTATACCGAGAACTTTTCCCTTGCCTGAAACAACAGCAACGGAAAAGGAAGCAACACCCTGAATAAGGAATATTATTCGGCGCGAGCGTAATGCGATTATCGCGCCTTAACGCTGCTGAAATCTGCTCATCATTTTCGTGGAACGAAACGAGTACTCTTCGTGTCTCACAAGTTGTCCCTCGAAACGGCACAGGGGCAAAAGGAACTCGCTCGCAGCCAATGGTTAGATCGTGACGTCACACACTACAGCCAATAATTCGACTGGAACCTAAGGTCCGTGTGGAATGACCAATCGGACGACTAGCTGCCGCATTCCTTCCGAATAATATTTTTATAAATGCATTAAAATTGATCCTTCTCGAGAATCTCTATATTGTTTACTGTGAACCAACGTAAAATTACTAAGACATTGAACCATCTAGAGGCCTGGTAATTTAATACAGTGTTCCTTTATGGTGAATGAAAATGATTCATTGTGGAAACTCTTTATGGTCGCATTTACTGCAATCGGAAACATGGTTGCTCGAACCAGAATAAATCAATGAGAAACGAATAACCTGATGAGCAAGGTTGCCAATGTCGCTTATGCGTGATTTATTCTTGAATGTGAATATAATGTGGTTCCGCCGACTGTAAAGCACCTATAATGGTGGCTACACCAGCTATAAAATGACTATACCGACTATAAACTAACCGTTACGATCCTCGAGCCGCTATAGAAACGTTATCAATAAGGACTATTTAGTGATTCTAATGTCTACGTAATAGTTATAGTCGACGAAGTAACGCTATGAAAAATAAACATGTTGTATGTTCATTGTGCATCCCCAATGATTATGCAGATTTCCTTTCAAATTTTTCACGTCTCTTGATTTACGGTTTGCGACCGGAGTCAGGCACCAGAAAAGCGAGAGAGAAACAACAGAATAAAGGCATTGTTTAGCCTGTTAATTGAATAATTAAAAATCTCGTGAGCATGGTTGCCTGTCAGACTTCTGCCTCGTTAAACATGCTGGATCAAAAATATATTATTAACGGACAGTGGATTTTATGCATTTATGGGAAAAATTGGTAGGTGTAATTTAAAACGGTAAAAATATTGGAAAAATTTACGGATACTGTTATATTATTTCCAACCTATTGAACATATTAAGAAAGGAAATAAATTTCTCTTTCACTCCAGTTTGTTGTAATTTACATAAAAATTTTTTACTTATTTTTACTTTATAATATTCGTTTATAGTGATTATTATTTAAGTGAACATTTTTCTCAGCTTCTCTGAGATGTAGCTTAAAAATAGTCTTTTAATGGCGGGAGTATGAACACTCGACCAGGAAAATGTACAAACAGTATTCATTACAGCATTGTTTATTGTTAAAATGTTCTTGCAATCCTAGCAATTACCAAGAGATTCGATCTCTCACTTCCAATTTTAAGGGCTGTTTCCACCCCATATATACAAGTATGTATATCAGCTGTTGGAAAGTATCCTACTTAATCTCAGGTTGTCCCAGAAGTTTGTTTTAAGAAAAGAAATACCGTGGCTACGTAAGAGGAAGTTTAGCAGATAATAAATACGGATTTGATGCATTTATGACAAAAATGGGTGGATGCAATTTAAAACAGTAAAGATATTAAAAGAATTTTAGAACGTCCATATGTTACTTGCAATTTATTAAAACCGTTAAAAATAGAAAGAATTTTTCATGTTGGTTTCAGTGTCTTGTAATTGAAATTTTTATTTTGCATAAAGATCTGCAGTCTAATAATAAAACATTAGCAAATAGATGACTGCAGTGTTTGTATAAGCTAATACTTTCTCAACAAAAATTGTGTAAAAACAGCCGCTTATCGTTCCACCATATTTCCTTAGTAGTGCTTTTTCATAGCCAGTAAGTTGGGTGTATAGTTGCTCGCCAGGTGCCCGAGGCTTGTGCTCATTCTGCGAATATTGGATGCGATTCATTAGAAGTGGTATTGGAGTCATTAGTTCTGGGTGCAGTCAGGATTCGAGAGAGGAAGAAGAACTTGACCTTCTCGGCCGCGAAGAATTCGTTCGGGCATTTCTCCAGTTAATGGAATATGTGTACCCCTCGGCGCGGCTTTAATGCAACAGCAAGTGACATTCGAGACAAGGTACAACGAATTTGCAAAATTAGGTCCCCGAGGCCTGGCACTTATTGATGCAGTGTAACTTAAATAGGTCTGACACTGGCCCTGGGCGTGGCTGAGGTATGCGTACTTGGTATACTCAGTGCTGATATACATATACCGGACCTAGCGGAACAACTTCCTTTACGGATTTAATCCAGAATCATCAAATCGGGGGAATTGTCACTAGCGGATTAGTCACGTGACTGTAGTGACGAAGCGCGTCACGTGATTGGACGATAAGCGTGGGGGAATAGCGTCGTAGAAGGGGAAGGTAGAGTGGGGACACAAGTCTTAATCTGGCGACTCTGGAACAGAGTTCATGCGGGTTTTCCTCGCGACATCATAGCCATAGGATAGTACGAACCGGGCTAATATCCAGTATAGCGGCGCACTTTTCAACATTTCATGCGTCGTTCTGTGGGAATGCGAGCCCCGTCAACCGTGGAAACGTCGTCGTCGCGTTGTTTTTCATGGCCGTGAACCGGGGACTCCGCAGAACCCCGGGGAAAATTGAAAAACGGAACGAGCTGATCGAATCGCGAAACGCCGCGTCGCGGAGAAAGCAGTTCTCCTTTCGCGATAAATGAGAAGAAAACGGGAGGAAAAGCGGAAATAACGAAAGCGCGGAATAACAAACTGCGCCGTTTAGAACGGATGTCATTATCGTTGCAGATACGTTCGTTGTAAAATGGATTTTGTTACACGGTGCGCGAGCGCGGCTAGAAGGAGAACCGATGAAAATGAGGAACTGTTCTTCTTGTTCCCGATTAATTCTAATAGCGCCCGGATAATCGTTAAAACGGCGAACGGTAGATGAGACCCGGTAAGTGGCGGGATAATTGCGCGAATTCGTTAAGACCTATGTTTATTAAACGGCGCTTAATATCAGAAATACTGCGCTGTGTTTAATTTCTAATACAAAATCGTGTGTTGCACGGTGTCTGTCCTATTTTTAACGATTCGGGATTAATTAAGCCTTGCTTTATGAATCGATTTCACTTTCCAATGCAGTCGGCAAAGTGGATTGCTTCTGCAGTATTCCAAGCGTAGAGCTAGAAACCCATGATCCATGTCTTCTTCTTTATTAAAAATACGGCATTGAACTGTGTTTGTCCATCAGCCGGGCAACATGGTGTACATGCGTACATATTTAATTAGGCATACGTACCCATTCTTCATACCTACATATTTACATACATCACATGCATAAATACTTATTTAGATATATGAAATATGAGATTGCACAGATTAGTGTATCTAAAACTATCTAATGTTGCATTATATTATAATGTAAAAAGAGAATATAAAAATAGTCTACAGCAATTTATAACTAAATATTATTATTATTATTATTATATATTATTGCTAAATTTCGGCCTTACAGCTAAGAAATGTGACTTGGTTTACAGTATCCTAACTTTGCAGATCTATCTTCTCTTTCTCTTCTATATTCTCTCTCTCTCTTTTTCTTTGTCTCACTCATTCCTACCCTGACCTACTCTGTTCGTATCCTAATTATTACTAACCTAATTATTGCATTCTTTTCTATTCCTATTCTTTCCGACTTTTCTGGCCAAATACCCCACTGTGCGTCGTTCCTGTCTGGCTGGCACCCCGAGGAGAACCCACCGCCTCTCTGTTCCGCGGAAAATATTTTCGACCGGCGCGCCGGCAAATAAAAAAGCCTCGTCCCGCGGAAATCTATTGCATAGCTTGAATTCCGATATAGCAATAATGATCGAGTGGAGCGATTGCGACGATCGCGGCGGCATTACCGGACGATGGTAATACTGTGCATTTCATAACGATCCCGGCCCCTCTCCGCCCCCCTCCCCGAGACTGGTCTTCGGTTGATCGTTCGGCTTCTGTCTTTCGCCTCTGTCCGCCTCTCGTTTTCTTTCTTCCTATTTCTGCTTCAATGAACTGTGTCGCTCGTAAACAAGACTTCCTAGTCTCGGACTCCATTAATTCGCCATCGCCATCATCGCTCCGAGTACCGTAGTCCGTTTTCCGTTAGGGCCCCAGTAATACTCGGCGTACCCGCGCTCCCAGTGATTATTCTTCTTCACATTTCTGGACACGGGAACTCGTTAATTGCTTATCGTTCGAATGACTGTCGCTTTTTAGCTGCACTCGTAAATTACGCGGCAACCAGCTATGCCAGTCTGCGCGCGCGCGCGCGAACGTATTCGCCAATAGAATCGCGGCGGAATGTAGATCCTCCATTGAGTTTGACTTTCCTTGATCGTCACGATCCGATCCGTTTATCTTCACTTGAATCTTACTTTTATTGCCGGCCGCTTAATAGGTGCGGAAAATGGATAGCAAAAGTTAGGCGTGCCGTTGGGAATCTCGTCTAGTGCGAAGCTGCACGCATTTCCGCTTAGAGTAACGTCCGCGAACTTTTTTGTGTGTGTGCAATTCTATTATTACTAGGTAATTGTTAATAATTTAGCCTTAAAGTAACTGGTACATGTTCCCTTATAAAAATGATAAGATTGATTTTATTTAGACTTTTTGCGGTCGTGAATAAATATGAAATATTTTTCGGAAGAAGCAGCGTCTCTTATACTAATGAATAGACTGCGGATCTTTATGCAATTATGGCTTTCGAAAATTTTCAGAAAATGCTAGGATATAAAATACGACAGAATTTAGTACGATTCTAATTTATTTCTGATTTAAAAAGACTGCTACCACGGAAAATAAGATTCTATTTGATTCGACTTTCTGAAAATTGGTCTACAAAAGTTGCGAATCGCATAAACATCCGCAGGCTACTAATGGAAATAAAATCAAGTAAAATTTATGTTTGTACATTCAAGATATGAAAATATTAACGAATGATAGTGTGTACGAAGTAACATTTACAGAATCGCGTGACTTCAACAACACGATGATTGCAAAGAGGTTTTGTCGGTTCCCAGCGGGTAAGATAATTAGGATCTTAGATTCAGCCTAGAGGGTTTCTATCAGCTGGAATTCCTCTCTGGTCGAATGGTACGCAAACGAGAGATGTCTACAAAAGAGATCGTTTGTGTATCTCTGGTGACGCGTGCACGAGGTGCAATTACAACAGTACAACCACAAATTTCCCCGTGATGGGTTTTACAATATATCAGGTGACGCGGGGATCGTTCCGGCACAGGCTAGGCGTAGAACAGAGTAGACGTATAATGCATTTTCCTGCCATCGTCAACAGTGTTTGAGAGCTTGTGTACTATTTTAATGTCATGTCCAACGCTACCGACAACCGCGAATGTTCAGCATTATTTAGTATCTGTATATTATGTCCGTATTATGGATGCCTAATTTCATTTGATGGAGACAGACGCGCGTCATGCTCGTACGCGACTCATCTAACCCTACGGAAATCATATAATAAATAGACACACTGTACAGTTCTCGAAAAAGTTCAAAAAAGGCTTACAAAGGTATGCATACTGTGCATTGAAAAATTTGCACTCTAATCGAATAGATTGCGGATCTTCGTGTAAGGTAAAATTGTCCCAAATCAATTGTCTTCCTCCGTCTTGAGTAATTATTAGACTGCGGATCTTTATGCAAAATAAAAATTGTCTTCATCAATTGGAAGACACAGAAGCCATGTAAAACTTTCTTTCCACAATTTTCAACAATTTTAATAAATCGAGAGTTACATATGGGCGTTGTTAAATTGTCTTAATGTTTTTACTGTTTTAAATTACATCCACCGATTTTTGTCATAAATGCATAAAATTCGCAGTCTCATAATTATAGTCACTGAATTCCTAATGAGAGGGACTAGCAGATGTTCAAAGAGGGGTGGCCCCGTTTTAAGAAATGAAAGTGACCTTTACTTACCTTGAATAATTATTAGACAACGGATCTTTATGCAAAATAAAAATTTTACGCTAGAACAATTCCATTCTATGTATATTAATTTTTTTCTTTGTACGAATATAAAGTTGATATAATACCTCATACAATACTTAAATGTTTAGTCATTGATTAGACACCATCATATTTAATAATGTAAACAATACTGTGAATAATGGTATAGCAATTTTTAGTGGCGATTCTGAAGTCTTAAATGTTTAGTCATTGATTAGATACCAACATATTTAACCTTCGCAAGGTAATGTGTGGAGTCTCAGAGACCCCAGCTTCAAATTTTCGATAAGAATTTTTATATGAATAAAATTAAATCTGTTTGTTTACTTTTTATCCTGTGTTATTCTCTATCCGAAATTTATTAAAAACGAAGCTATTTATGAAATTCATTTGTCACCTTACTATTTATGGGTTATTAGACCTTACCTTGCGAGGGTTAATAATGTAATCAATACTTTGAATAATGGTACAGCAATTTTTAGTGGCGACTCTGAATTACCACCCGAGTGCAAAGGGTTAAAAGTTACCCTCTCTCTGCCCGGACACATGCACGGCACGTGACCGGGAAATAGTATCGTAGAAGGGGAAGGTAGAGTGGGGACACAAGTCTCGATCGAGCTCCCACTGGCCGAGGCGAATCGTTAGCGAGGGGACAGCAGAAAAATGGTTGAAACCATTTGAGGAAGGCAATGGATCGCTAGAGGACGGGTCACGTTCGGGACGTACGTCTGTAATCAAAGATGAGGAATTACGCGAATACATAAACTGAAACCCACGCGGAAGACGTGCTGATGTAGCTCCGGCGTTACAATCTGCTGAATCCACGGGAAGAAAGCGACTCCGTTCGCTCGGTTCCCAGAAAAAAGTTAGATAAATGGATACGGATTTGACGGAGCAGAATAAACAGACAACGCGCGGTCTCGAGTTGCCTCCCTGACTCGTCAAAAAATGAGGGACTGCGGATGGGCGGTTCTACCGCGGCCTCTCCTCCACCGTCCAGACTTGTCTCCTTGTCCCTGCCACTCGCTTTTGTCCGTGACAAACATTTTTGCAAATAGGCGCTTCAGGCACGACATCGGGAGACGCCACTTCATTTTTTCTTCGTAGAAACGTCCGACCGGATTTTCGAATTAGTACACGCGACAAAAAACGTTCTGCATATTATTAAAATTCTTCATTTCTGAAATTGATATTATAACTAAAGATTATTAGATCTTAGCGTGGAGCGCTAAACTATGTTGACGTAATCTTCGCGGGCGCTCTACGCTTTTATTTATAGTCACTAATGTCATGATTTTATTTAAATTTATATTAAATTTTTCTATCTATTCCGACACTAATTTTATAACAGAAGAAATGTTGAACTATTTGCTTAAAATTTTGAGGAAAAATATTATTAATCATTTAACTGGATTCGGTACTTTATGGAGAACCTGGAGAAAAATTATTTTCTCCTTTTTAGTGCATTTTAATATAAGCGTGGTTTCCTTTTTTTTTATATATTTTATTTTCTACTTTTTAGTCTTTACATATCTTGTAATCGATTTTAATTACCATTTCAACCAAGATCTTTCGTAAAAGGGAAAATATTGTGTCATGATTAGATAATTTATTATCTTGCCTTTTCCAGTCGTCTTTTCCATTGCGTAGCAGTTTCAGTCTTTGTCTTCCCTCCGTCAGTAAGTTTGTTTGTTTGTTATTTGTTTACTTTCATTTCTGAACCCACGATTATGGCGGCAAATATTGTCATCGTAAGCAAGTGTGTATACAAAATTTCAGCAATACTGGAGTATCAGAAGTGGTTTAAAATTCAATTGCAAGATTTGGCGCATATAACAACAACACGGCAAGTTAATATAAGCGTGGTAAAAAAGAGACTGTCAAGATTGCAGCGCGCACGAAACGAAGACGCGCCAAGGGAAAGAATTGATTACCGGAAGTGCAGCACGCGGGGTCTGGCGCTGCGGAGCGACGATAGAATAACGCGAGGCAGGATTCCTCGCAAGACGGAGTCCCGTGAGATTTATTTTACACATTTCCTATAATACCATCATAATTTTTCAGTAGTTCGAGTGAAGCCAGTGAACGACTGGCGATTCCGTAGAAAGGTTTCCTCGACGTTCCAAGTGGGTCTTTCGGACCGTTCCAAATTGTTTTACGTACACCCAACAGCCGCTAACTGTAACACTTGTCAAAACTGAGAGACCGGCTGTGAATGGATCGCGTGAGTGCTCCGTGTACACGATAGAGGCGTCTAGACAAGTGTACAGCCGCATCTTCCTGAATAGATAATTCCATGTTATGCGCGCTGTGTTTGCCATATCCGAGGCATCACTCAACCGGTACAGTGTATACACGCCGGAAGTAGACAAAGGAGAGTGTTTGCTGATTTGTCTTAGCAGCCGGCGAGGAAAGAAGCTTCTTGACAGACACGTTCAATTTCGGTACACAACGGGCCACTTTAGAAAAATTCTCCACCATATCTCGAACGAGATAACACGAACTCAACGGTCGCCGGTTAATTCCACGCAAATCAAACACGCCGCGACCGGTTGTCAACACTTGACCTACCGGAAGCCTGTTAATAGGATTTTAAAATATTGAAAAATCTATGAATAAATATCTGAAGTTTAGCTTTCAATTTTAATTTACAAACGCTATTTTCGTTCCAACCCAATAGTTGCAGTAATTGTGAACAACTCGGTGATTTGACGATGTGTTAATAAATCATAGAGATTACATGAACGTGAACCATCTTTGCTTGATTATGGTTCCCGAAGAATTGGGAGAAACCGGAAACCCGGACGGGTAATGTCATCGTGTTCCAGATCGAAAATTTCGAGCTTGTTTGAATGCTCGTTTTATCAGGTCCTCTGTTTCTGTTTCTCGTGTACGGCCAATTCATTAGTCCCAGGCAGCGACCTGGTTGATATTAAAACAATTCAGAAAACAGTTCCGATGGGGCGCGCAGTGAAAACGTTTGGCTAAAAGCTCGTTACAGGGTTCGCTGTCTTTTTCTGGTCCGGTCGTTCACCCTCTTTTCGCCGGCCGGTAGTCAACGAAACGACGCTCGCCGCTCACTAAACGACTAATTAGTAATTGCACGAGGGTGCATTTCTCTTTTTCTGCGGCCGGCGATACGGACGACTGTTTCTTTCTTATTTTACGACTTATACGGCAACGTGCTAGCAGACAGGCAATAAACAGCCCGAGGCCCTCTAACAATGTACGCTGGAACGCCTGAATGCGAATGCCCGGAGAATTAATTGCGATTTAAAGTACCACTAATCGGCGGCTGTGTGCCTGCAAATTCATAATGAATCTCGCCGACGATGGACGCATGAAAACTAGCGTTCCAGTTGTACAATAGAGACCCTTCTGCTCTATCATAATATTCGAGCGTTCTATTAGCTCGCTGCGTACAGGGTGCATAGAAATTATATTGGGTTGTCAAAAAAGTAATTTCGGTATTTGAAGGCGAAATGAAACCGAATTTCTTTATTCAAGCGATGAACTTCAATGAAAAATATTTTCTTATTTATTCTTTTTGGCAAAAGATTATCGTACAAAAAGGAAAATATCTTATCTATTAATATATTATAAAATAATTGGGCTCTATATCACCTTAATTCTTTCGGTCATGGCGTCCTCATATAAGGACATACGAAATAAATGCTTGGTGTATCTAAATTCGGTAAATTTTATTATTCGTAAACGTTGCCCTCATATTGAGAAAAAAGAATAATTCGTGACCGAAAGGGTTAAAATACCGAAATTACTTTCTTGCCAACCCAATATGTCGCGATTGTCATAGCGAGATTTAACATCCTCGGTTTGATGAAAAATTTGTCACAAAATTAACTTTGATCTTGAATTTCACGGTGAAAATCTCAACAATTTCTTTCGATCGCGTTGCATTCTATTCATCACAAGAGTAGAAAGTACAAGAGGAAACTTGGGAGGAAGTTTTGAGTCGATCTTAAAAAGTGTTCCTGCAGAAATTTTTGAACATTTTGAGGACCCCAATTAAATGTGGAGGATGATACTTTTTTATAGGGGCACTTTGGATTAAAAAGAAACACGGCAACGCTGATTATCAACATAGTGTCTCGAGCATTTGCGGATGCTACCAGGTTTATCCATCGCCTGCTGCACCACAAGCGAGGCATAGCAGTACAGCAGTATAGCAGTCGACTGATCATCTAATCTCGTATAATCGTCTGTACCTCGAGTGTATAGCAGTATTGCAGTAGAAGTCTGATGCCGAATCTCCCTAAGCCAGTGAATATTCTTGTTATAAATATTTAGAATATATATGTTACATGTATTATACAACCATTTTATGTACGTATCTACAATGAATAAATAAAGTTACTGTAATAACAAAGCGTACCTGCGTATACATTTATTGAACCACCAATTTTTCCCGAACATCCTACTTCTAGTAGAGTTGTACTACTGATTTCGGTAAAAATGTTCGACCGTCTGACTTGCCGTTAAGTTGTACTACAGAATTTCATGCCACCTCCTTCGATATCATATTCTCTTAATACAAAAATAAATTTTCGAGATTTTCGAAATATTTTCGGCCGTCTGGCCTTTTTGTTGAGTTTTACTACTGAATTTCGCGCCACCTCCTTCAATATCATATTCTCCTAATACAAAGTTCGATTTTTGAGGTGTCCGAAAATTTTCGCCAATTTTCGACCGTCTGGCTTGTCGTTGACTTGTACTACTGAAAATCCGGATACCTCCTTCGATATCATGTTCTCCTGATACAAAGTTCAATTTTCGAGGTTCTCGAAAAATTCTGGCAATTTTTCGGCCGTCTGACTTGTCGTTGAGTTGTACTACTGAATTTTCGAAATTTTTCGAGCGTCTGACTTGACGTTGACTTGTACTACTGAAAATCCGGATACCTCCTTCGATATCATGTTCTCCTGATACAAAGTCAAAATTTGGAAATTTTCGAAAATTTCCAAATTTTGACTTTGTATCAGGAGAACATGATATCGAAGGAGGTATCCGGATTTTCAGTAGTACAAGTCAACGTCAAGTCAGACGCTCGAAAAATTTCGAAAATTCAGTAGTACAACTCAACGACAAGTCAGACGGCCGAAAAATTGCCAGAATTTTTCGAGAACCTCGAAAATTGAACTTTGTATCAGGAGAACATGATATCGAAGGAGGTATCCGGATTTTCAGTAGTACAAGTCAACGTCAAGTCAGACGCTCGAAAAATTTCGAAAATTCAGTAGTACAACTCAACGACAAGTCAGACGGTCGAAAATCTCCGAAAATTTCGAAAATTGAACTTTGTATCAGGAGAACATGATATCGGAGGAGGTATCCGGATTTTCAGTAGTACAACTCAACGACAAGTCAGACGGCCGAAAATTTCGAAAAATTTTCGAAATCCTCGAAAATTGACTTTTGTATTAGGAGAACATGATATCGAAGGAGGTGGCACGAAATTCAGTGGTGCAACTCAACGACAAGTCAGACGGTCGAAATTTGGCGAAAATTTTCAAAAATCTCGGAAATTGAGTTTTGTATTAGGAGAACATGATATCGAAGGAGGTGGCACGGAATTGAGTAGTACAAGTCAACATCAAGCCAGATGGCCGAAAATTTTCGAAAATGCAGAATATAACTGAACGACAAGCCAGACGGCCTAAAATTTTTGTTTCCTAAAGTTTCATTATTTTTGCAAAGTTTTAGAATATTTTAATTTCTTCTACTATCGAATGTACAGGATGGGTAAAAAGAACAACACATTAACTGTTATAACTAATATTCTTTATTTTTTGCCAAAAAGTTACAATATTAAATGTATGTATCATGGCGACGTGTATTGTGGTGAGATGAGAAGCAGGTCCGTGGCAGGAATTTGATGACGTAGTACGAATTCGTAGCCGATTGGATGAGAGTGGAATGGGGACGCCTCGCTCCACACGCATTTTCGTTTCTAACCGAAATATTGGCTAGAGCGTTCGCACATACTATGTAGCGTATAGCGTCAAACATAAATATTGGACGACGACGGGAGCGTTAGAGGTGCGGTTAGGTGAACCTGATGATAGACTCCTCTTGCCCCTGTGCTGTTGCGGGGCTAATCTTCTGATCTCACCACGGAATATGTACACTATAGAAAACAAAATAGAGTCTTAGATATTCTTGCTAATACGCCTAAATACCCGAAATGCAGGGATGTGCGAGAACCTGAAATATCGGGTGGGGTCGGGAATACGAAATTTTTTCGGGATCGGGACGGGTACCCGAAAATTTTGAGGTTCTCGAATTTATTGGGATTCTCGAAATTTTGGGGAATCCGACCGGACCCTATCAGGTTTCCAATACAGTAAAGTCGCGTTATTTTGCAAACGACTGTGTTCTGCACGGAGAAATATCGTGTAGGGACACTATTTTTTTATGACTGAGTCTACCGCGCCAACTGCGCCGAACGTAGAAAAAGACAGCATGTAAATACGGATCGCACTGTCCTTCTTGCGCCGGAAACTTTCATCGTCAATTAAGCCACTAAATACAGTTGAAATTATGTCGTGTTTAGTGTCATTTTAATCAGGAGAGTGCCAGAAATAAGTTGGTGAAAGTCCCACAAAAAAATAATGAGAAATAAAGAAGTTTTGTAATTGGATTAGTAGTGGTTCACACCGATATACCCGAGCCGAGATCAGATTACGCGGCATGTTTACACTGCTCGGAGACCGAGGCAGCTCGAGCTTCGTTCAGTGGAGGGGGTAGGCACTTGACAAATTCTGGGAAGTCGGTCGCTGAGAAATAACGCGACTGTACTGTATATTTCGGGTTCTCGCACACCCCTACTGAAATGGTACGGGTGCTGTTAGAGCCCCCCGAGGCCTATACAGAAAACTCCATAAGATACAATGTCTGTACTGATCTTATGTCTGTGGAATGGCTCTCGAACTAGAACACAATGTCCCCAGTTTGACTTCGCAGTGGTAAAAGTAATGACGCGATCCAGGAGTGGATGTTCCGAGTCACCTGCTGACTCGAAGGTTCTCCTTTATGGAGCAACTCAGCTAATCCACCTCGGTCGGAGTTTTTCTTCTCGCGAATCTATCGGAGTCGTCGACAACTGAGGACGAGTTCGTCAAACGACTTCAAAGAACAATTGCCAAGCCCTTCAAATCGTTCAACTTGTTTTCGTCGATCCACTCGTGTTCGATCGGGACGGAATTTCATCGAGCCGTACTTCGTTGTTCGGTACTTTCGCAACAAGCATCTACTCAAAATTTATTATACAGAGTGTTAACTTAAATTATTTCTGCTACTGTTCAAAGTAAGAAAAAATGACTAAATAGAATTTACCTGGTTTTAAGGCGTGTAGCTGATGAACTTTCCCCTTCAAGGTTACTTCGAGGGTTGAACTCCTCTTGACGCTGATCACCACGTCGTGTATCAACGAAGTCGAATGTCAAACTGTCCTGCAATTTCAAAGAAAGCTATGCTATTGGAAAAATTCATAACAATATAATTTCAGATTTGTCATTATTAGATTTTAGATTTAGATTTATTATTATTACTATGTACAGAGTAGGACCTCGATTAACCGGCTTGATCGGGAGACAAACAGCCCGGATGAATTAAGGCCCGATGGATAATCGAGACCCGAGGAAATAATTAAAATGTACATCATATCCCAAAATAAATTTTTTATTTTTGAAAATTTATTTCCCTTCATAATATGGAAACATTAAGAAACTGTATCTTTTCTTTTCTTCTGTGCAAAAAAAATTTCGTCGGAAAACTAGGTATGTTATGTTAAGTGGTTTGTCAGGGAAGAATATTGTGAAATTACATAAATATATAAATATTGATCTCCATATTACCTTGACGTCTCCACCTATAAAAAAATTAGTAACATTAGATTATCAGTGCATCTATATCAAGTAAGTTTGGTCTGATGCATTTTCTTCTATCTTGAAAAGCAAGCGAGTTATTCGGGTCACCGGTCTCGGGTCACCCGAGGTGACCTGTTTCTAACGCCCCACCCTGTATATTTCAGTTTTGGGAATTTGTCGCAGAATTGTACCAGGAAAAGACGGTAACCCAAATGTTAATGGGAGTCGCTGCACGTGTAAAAGTGATTGTACATTGGCAGAGAAGTTTATTCTTAGTGTCTTCTCCCACGATGCGACGGCACGGTCGATCGGCGATCTTAAAAATCTAGAGCAGGTCCGTGAGAAAGCTCCTCCGTTTCTTTCGGTCGGTAGAATGCAACGGGACGCGGCGCTTCGTTGCCTCCGATTCGTTTCTCGAGTGTTTATATCTTCACACGAGTCGTGAATTATCGACAATTATCCCATTCCGAACGGAAGCGAAAATAATACTAGCGACGTCGGATTGTTTCCAACGGTAGCGTAATGTTCTGCTGAATCGGCGGTAATCACGATGCGGCTGGCTAGTCGCAGAACTTCGCAAACCGTTTTAACACGATCGTTGCTGTCGTCGTTCTACATATGTGACTACTGCGAGCTCGCATTTTACGACAAATTAATTCCATGCGCTCTTCGAAGCCATAATTACACTTTTGATTTTCACGCATACGTAGGAAATTCTATTGAATCAGCTCTAATAAAGT
Source organism: Lasioglossum marginatum (assembly GCA_028455795.1). Taxonomy (NCBI): domain Eukaryota; kingdom Metazoa; phylum Arthropoda; class Insecta; order Hymenoptera; family Halictidae; genus Lasioglossum; species Lasioglossum marginatum. Next base: position 5,690,008 of record CM052243.1, read on the forward strand.
AATCATTTCAAGAGATTAGAAAGTAGGAGGAAGCGTTCTGTATCATTATTTTCCGCGTCGTTCTTATGAATGCGCCCGTCACTTATCCGCGCCATCATTGTCAGAATGTTTGAGGGGTTAAGACACAGTAACAAGTGCGGAAAAAGTGAATGATCGATTAATATAAAATTTCAGTTTACTATATTATGAACTCTATGATATTAATATAATAGCTTGTAATATTTAAAAAATAATATGTTTTTATCCAGATGGCCAACTGGTGTACAGGATTCCTGATTAACTATATCAAAAATCCCAAAAATGTCATAAACTGTGATAAATTTTCTAAGCATTGAAGATCCCACATTTTAATTTTTGTAAAAATTAACAAAATGGCAGATATTTTAAATTTAATGACTGAATTTCGGTAGAAAATTTGTTAATTTTTGATTTATATTTGACAAAATAATGGGAAAATGAAAAAAATCGATAGTCAATTATAAAAACTTTTTTTTGCATCGATGTGCGGCTATTTGCCATTCGACGATTAAAATACTCGATCGGGGGTGTGTGGGAGAGGGTTGGCAAAGTGTGATCGGGATGGAAAAAGCAGCTGTAGCAGGTTAGTTCAAGTGGAGACACACGGTTAGGTTCTCCTCAGCTATCTGCGAGGAAGCAGCTCGCGCTAGAGAGATTTATGGCAGCCACATAAGAAGTTCTATAGCATTTACTTGCGCCGCGGAATCTTATCAAGATTCGAGATTTCCGTAAGTTCTTGTGCATCGAAGCAATAAACGTGTTTGCAACCGATGGAAGTACGTACTAATTGCCGGCACTTTACTCTCTGACGGAATCCGTGGATCTTGCCGAGAAGAGAACCACCGACGGCAGATATTGTATCCCAATCAAACACTAAGAATTTTGTTCACGCCAGGTGTACAGAGAAACCGCTCACGGTGATAAAAATCAATTTTAAACGCTTCCACTGACTGGATGTGAATGTGTGGTACTGAAATGTTTCACGCGGCTGGAATTTGATCGAGTTTATATAAATTCCGTTGTATATGCAGAAATTTTTCACTTTTCGATCGTTCATGGACAATGACTTAAACCTTTGATGATTTAAATAGGACTATAACAATATATATTTTTTTAGACAAATTTATTTAGTGGCACGACATTGGTCACGGATAAAAATAAATAGTTATCTGCCGTTTCTAAAAAATTTCTGTTGCTAGTCGTACATATTTAATAAAATGTCGGTTCCTATGGAATTTTTATGGAAAAAGGTATTGCCCCTAGGAAATTCTTTAAAAATTGTTCTCGTGAAATGCATACTTCATAATGTGTGTAATAAAAGTTCCATGAATTTGTTTTACGTTTATCAAAAGAAAGGTTCTCCACATGTGAAACACCGAACAATAAATTATTTTTGTACTCAGAATATCAACTTAACTGTGATAATTATTTAATATTTACAATTTTAATATTTACGGACAAAGTATGCATTACTTTTACAGCTAAATGTTTGTTTTCATATTTCCTGGATGCCATTCAAACTAGACCTTCTAATAAGAGAACGTTTTTAAACAATTTCCAGGACTCGTGTGTTAAATATCAACAAATTCTGGACCTCTCTTAATCCCTGGTATTAGCAACTCCAGTTGCTTAGGACGCTGACCTTCATGCTTCGTAGTTGTTGAAATCGATGAGGCTGGAGCCTGTATAATTACCGGAGCAATTAGACAATGCGATAGGAAGAACCCGATCGTTTTTTTGGCGTGTTATATTGTAACGCAATTTTCCGTCGATATTTGAGCAGTCGAAAAGCTGCTCTCTATTATTAGCAGTAACAGCGAACGCGGCGAGAAATGTACCGGCCGCTAACCTTTTTGCATCTGTTTTCAGGAACGTGGTAATTTGTTCCACGGTGATCCTGGTATTAAGAAAATGGGGATTAAATGAGTGATGAGGCTCCGGCAAGCTTTCCTTTTGCTCGGCCCGTGTCAAAAGCCAATTATAAGAGATTTATGACAGCATGGGATTAGAATGTTGGCACGCACTTGCAGCTTCTCGTTAATTATTAAAACACCATCTTCCGATCGCTCGGTATCGTTCGATTTGTTCGTCTTAAGCACCGGTAGCCGTTACAACTTTCGATCGTTTTGTGCGTGCAGAAATAACAAAAAAATGGAGCATGTTAATTAATTGCACCCTGCGGTATCGGTCCGAGTTCCTTTTTCCCCTCGATTCGTGCTCCTTCCCCTCAATCTGGCGACTCTGGCTGGCCAACAGCTTCGGTAGATGAAAAACGAACTTTTCGAATTGAAGTTACATCGATTACATTGGAATTCTAACTGCGGCGATGAAATTTAAATATATTTATATACGCTGCCCGACCGGATTATTCAATAATGTACGCGTTACATTGTGGATTCAGCTTAAAATCACGCGAAAGATCGGATAAAACGGCCATGGAAAATTTAGTTTACGTTGAATAATCAATATTTGGCCAACGCTGTGTTCGGCTTGAACTGATCCCTTGAACACCAGCTGTATCCGCGTCTCTGCTCTGTATGCGGAATTCCCTGCTGATCTTTCATGCGACATATCCGTTCTGCGTCGTAAGACGATTTACTTTAGGATGGATCAATTCGAAGACTCCACGGGTATTTGGTCGAGCAATCTTAGTATATTAAGTTGGTAACTTTACTTACAATCTATTTGAACAATTTTTATTTTGCATAAAGTTCCACAATCTAGTAGTAACGATTAATAGATAGCGGATCTTTACGAAATATCTTCTATCTATCTTTGCGAGATAAAAATGTTCTATCTGAATTACAACAAACTTGAGTGAAATAGAAATCCATTTTCTTTCTTGATATGTTCAATCAGCTGAGAATGACATTTTTCTAATGTCTTTACTGTTCCATATTACACCTACTCAGTTTTGCCATACATGCATAAAATTATACGATAATGATTGACTAATAAAGACGAATGATTAATAAAGATTAATAATTAATATAGACTCGTCTAATGATTAATAAAGACGAATAATTGTTCTTAGCACCGTAACAAATTAGCAAATCGTTAAAAATGTTTATTATCAAAATGACTGATTTTACAGTTTCATTCTGAAATTACTACTTCATGATACATTTTTTTTCGCAATGATGTGATGACTTTTACAGCGATAATTCAAGGTGTAATATATAATGAATTTTATTTTTGTTTTATTTATACAGAATCAAAATAATTTTATGTCATTTAATTACTTCATTTAATTTCATTACTTATACCAATACCAGTCATTTTGATAATACCAGTCATATATATACATTTATATATTTATATATTTATAATTAGAATGTATTTATAATTTAAATAATTAAAATATACCTAAAATTAAAATAGGTATATTTTGATTGCCGGTAAATCTAGTGTTAAGTTGAAAATGCTCCCTTGTATTTAGATTGCATTTGAAAATTTGATTGCCCGGTGTGTAATTCAATTTTTAATTGGTCTCGAGTGGAGCTAGACGGAAATATTCACATTATGGCACCGCAGTAGGTTCACGGTAGTTGCATTCCGTCGCGTATCTAATAGTGTTCAGTGAAAGTTCCCCTTATGCATGGTCGGCCATGTTTACAAGAGTGAGCTCGCACACATGCCCGCCGTTACACTGTCGTTCCTTCATTTGACGATGCCTACGCGTCGATACACTATTCCACGATTAACACAAGGAATACAGTACGCGTTTGCTTTCGCTGCTGTTTCGTCAGAGAGTAATTTCCCAAGCGGTAGCTCGCATTTTGTCGCCGTTCATTAAAAGGTATCGTTACGTCGCAGAATGCATCGGATTCGATAATACTTGTCCTTAATTTTATTCATCCATGGTTGATATTGTCATCGCCTATTTTCTTTCGAAATCGTCACACGTTACAGCTGAGCACCCTAATCTAGAAGTTTGGAGAAATTTATTTTTTAATTAGTACTCCAAGTTTGATTATCAGACATTTATGCATTTACGTGAAATATGAAACAGTTATCGACGTCACCTTATTAAAATTATTAGCAAGAAACAAATATTTATTTAATTCGTTTAAAGCACTAAATGAATAATAATATAATTTTTTTAGTTCCAGTGCCTTGCAATTGATGAAGAACATTTTGTATTATGTTTGATTATTACGGAATTTCTGAATTTCCTATATAGTCACAAAGAGATATTATGTGTATAAAACTGCATTAAAAATTTTAATATACTCTATTTCAAGTCTCTACAATTAGAAACATAAAATTATATAGTCACTATTCTTTTCTACAATTAGAAAAATAAAATGATATAGTCATCATTCTTTTCTACAATTAGAAAAATAAAATGATATAGTCACCATTCTTTTCTACAATTAGAAAAGGACATTATCTATGAATGACGGACAAGCGACAACGAGGAAGAAATTGCCTGGTCTACATGATTACTACTTCTCGAAATTGGTGCAAACAATTTTTAGCTTGCACAAAGATCCAGAATCTCCACGTGACAAATATATTTTTTTCGTTCCGATAACACGCACGAACTATGGCTTGGATGAAAATATTAAACGCTAATTGGAACAGTAGCGCGACACAGGCGGTTGCATGCGAGCTTACGTAAACCCCGACGATCCAATTGATTAATTAGAACAGTGAAATTTAAATTCAAATTTCGGGAGGGCGAAATTCGAATTCAAACACAGTACCGAAGGGTCGAATTCAAATGCCAACTGTTTGTTAGTCCCGACAATGTGATTGGTAACAAACGTGTAAGTCGAATCGATTTAACAGCATCGGTACCGAACGAAGCAATTAACGCGCGAATAATTTCAATAGTCCGAGTCATCAGCCCCGTCGGCCACGTGCAAATGTCGCAGTCTACGTGACACACGTACGTTACGTAATCATTTGCATGATATCGGCCCACGTACCACAGCCATACGAAAACGATTCAACGTTATCATTCGGTTTTATCCTAAACCCTTATCGATAGAATGTACTCAACGGGAATGAAAATCGTGTACGCTCAAGGACGAAGAAAAAAACACATAAAGTTCCATCGCAAGTTTTGTCCTTTTCAGCTAATTTCGCGTCCGCTTTGTTTCGGCAGAAAAATCTGTGTCACAATGAAATTCATGAATAGAATAATTAATGATTTTTACCGTCAAAGAGATTTCCTCTGGAATTTTTCAAATCGTTTCGCTGCACGGGGTTATGCATTTACCTCGCATCAGTGCACCGCAATAAATCAAATCGTTAACAGTGCGTAAAAGAATTCCTACTATACACATTTATGCCTCGTCGACAACCATCGCTTACAAGACCTAGATCCAATCGCGCCGAGAATCTCTCGGTTGGACGCAGCCTTCGTATGAACCACAGGAAAACTGAATTTTGCAATACAAACGTTTTTGTTAATTTTCCGATTTTATTATCCAAACATGCCGCAGGTATTTGCATGAATTTTATCACTGAAAAATGGTGCAACTGCGGTGGATTATCAATAGGCTCGGTGGCCCGGAGCTACCAACGTTCCATCCAAATTCGAATTTTCTAATAGCCAATTTAAATCGTGTACTATTTGTATTGGGCCCAATTCTACCTTCGGCTGTTTCTTAAACGCCATGGTGCAAAGTATTGTTTTTCCAGGTTATGTACCAATCAGCGAAAATTTATGTAGTGCGTTTAGTAGAGTAAAGTTGACGCTTTGAAACCCCAAAGCGGCGGGAGAAAATTTTAATTTGAAAAGCAATCATAGTTGAATATATGTAAAGGCACCGAACTGATTTGTATACCTAATACAATACAATTTCTATATAAAGATATTATTTGTCATTTTATCTTATAATTATACTGGGTGCTTCTTTCGGCGAACGTTGGACGCTTTGCTTTGATACTGTTGAAGCAAACGAGCTCGCGAAAATAAATGAGCTAAATCAAGTATGTATGTATTCTGCATGGAAAATATGTGGTGTACATACGATTAGCCTCAGGTTCAGATTGGTCCGTCGTCGCAGAACGGAATGGATTTGCGCGGACGTGTGTTCGTTGTTTAACTTTGTTTATAGAGTATTCAACGGGGCATCGCATCGAGCGAGAAAGGGAATCGCGAACGAACGAACGAACGAACGGGCGGGCGTAACTCTCCCCCTTTATTCTTTGTTTGCACAGACTGGAGTCGCGCGGCGCGGCGGCGGCTCCAGGTCACGGGGAACTCGAGAAAATCTGAGCAATGCAACCTTTCGAACGTTTGCTCTTTCTCTGCTTCTCGCCCGTTGACCCCTTCCATCTTTCTTGATCCGCACTGCGCCGAGTTTCTCACGCCTACCCACGCACGCGAGAGAGTGATGAAGCAGTCACACTTGTTGCACATTTCCCTTACACAAGACGCCCGTACAATCACGATTCCAAGTATTTCGACTCGGTTGATGCAATTAACCAGCATAATAGCTACGTCGATCCGCGTTCAACTCGCCGACGTGTCGAATGAACAATACGCAACGCGAGCTATAGCGATGGTGTACGGGCAACGAGGAGAAAGAAACCTTCTCGATCACTGTTATGAATCCAACGGATCTGGACGAACTATTTGCTGAGGAACCTAGTGGGACTACTCACTATTTTATATTTTATAATTAGTTGCCAGTTCTAGTGTAAATTACTGGGGAATTGTGGTCGATGATATTTTCAGTCCAATTTTCTGAGCAGTGAGGTTGCTATCTACTCAATAGAGGATATCGAGGTGTCGAATGAACAATACACAACGCGGACTATAGCTATGGCGTATGGCAACGAGGGGAAAGAAACACTCTCGATCACTCTTATGAATCCAACGGACCAGGACAAACTATTTGCTGAGGAACCTAGTGGGACTATTCACTATTTTATATTTTATAATTAGTTGCCAGTTCTAGCGTAAATCACTGGGAAAATTGTAGTCGATGATAGTCTCAGCGCAATTTTTTGAGCAGCGAGGTTGCTACCTGCTCAATAGGGGATACTGAAGTGACAAATGCATAATACGCAACGTGAGATATAGCAACGATGCTTTAGGCGAACCCCCCTATTTGGGTTAATGAAAAGAAGCTTATTAAAATTCTTTACACAATGCCAATAAAATATTCAGCGTCCTTTTTATGCTGTGGAGCATTTAATATAGAACTTAACACTAAACCTACAGAGCCTTAAAAGTAACCGGTACATGTTTCCTTATAAAAATGACAAGATTGATTTTGTTTATACCTTGTGCAGCTCCTATTCTAATTTTTCTTTGGAATTTTCATTTCTTATGAAATTATTTTTATTATACTAATAATCGTAAAATAAAGAATCTGGAACTGGTCGTTTTGATCGGTGATGGTAGGTTTAGTGTTAATATAATAGGAATTGATTATATCAATTCAGTAATATCTGATCGTTAACCTTCAGTTACTCGCCACTTACTTCAGTTACTTCCACTTACTAAATACATAACTGATTACTTTATATGACTTATAAGGTGGTTCGGAACCCACCGTAATAAAAAGTAGGTCCCGCTGAAATTAGGCGATAGTGAGGGTAGAAGAGGGGGAGAGATTTGAAACCCTGAGGGGACCAAATATCATTAGACATACTTTATATGACTTATATAGCTTTAAATAAAATTTTAAATAAAATTTTAATGAAACTCTTTTAAATATAAAGTTTTAAGATTGTATGTACTATATGTGCGAGTATTTAAAAGTTAGGGACGCATCGAGACGAATGTAGGGCATTGTGAACCACGCATAGGTAATAAGAGATTGATTCAGAATCCTATTACATCTTCGACCGGCGATCGGTTTTTAGTCCGACTACGTAATCTCTCTTCAACGTCGATACACAATGGCGACCACATTGTGCGGACTCATTAAACCTAGAAACGTTATCAAGGGTCAGATGACGCGAATGTATACACAGCAAATGCTGCTCCCGATTTAGATGTAGTTGAATTAGAATGCTATCTGCGCGACATAGAACGGCGTACAAACGTTTCCAATTTATATTCAGCCGCATATCGGATACTTAGAATATACCTACCCGTCTATGGAATTTAAAATTCAGTATAATTAATGCATTAGGGTCGCGAATCAACGTATCCACGATTCACGTAACAGAAATAGTTTAGAAAGTTCACGGAATGCGAACACTTTGGCCATTTGAAATTCTGAAGGTCGTCCCTCAAAGACACACATGATAAAACCGCGAACTCTATTAAACTTATCCGCCTATCGGTCGAAACTATTAGCAATAGCCGCGATACATTAGGAGACTTTTGCCCAAGGGACGAGACTTACGAAAGCTTCACAATGGGAATTTAAAGCGTGTTATGCTCTAGAATTGAATAATTCCAAATATTCGCGCAATTATTGCGCACGACAATTTCACTTGTCGCGTCGTTTTAATTAACAAACACCGGTGTAAAAGTTTTGTTGGGAATTATGTAATTGCGTGCTCATTCTAGTAATAATCATGCTCCCGAAGCGACGACGCACTAATGATCGATTTTATAAATAATTATGAGCGCACTCCTTGCGCTTAGATAGAATTTCTATATTTATAATTAACGATTTTCGAAGCTCACCGAGCAGAACACCGTAATGAAACTAAATTCGACGGAGTTTTATTGTTATTGATCCGACACAATTATCCTGGGAAACGAAGCTCTCATTTAATTACAAGTACTGCGTTCTTCGTTTTTTATTAAATATCTGTAATTTCATACAAGATTCGTTTTAATTATGCATATTTACATATGCATATGCGTAGTATATGTATTCATACACTATACAGGGTGAGTACCTGAATAAATGTTTTAGACAAAAGTTGTTCGGTTTCGAGGGACCATCGTGTGGTGTGCATAATTTTTTTTCTGGTAGAGATTTTTTAAAATGGAACCACATATTTTTGAACTCCTACTCCTTCTCGAGACAATTTCAACAATATGATCGTTGAAGGTCGTTCAAGATCATAAACGTAAAAAGGATGAAAAATATAAATTCACACGAACAAAAAATATGAGAAATGTAAACAAACATAAAGTCAATTCAAAATGTAGACAAAGTGCTTGATTCTAAAATAATCTGCTACAACAGATGCTCAAAATGACGACCTTAATTGACCATTCTACATAAAAATTTTAAACAGTTTATAATATAAACTAGATTTTAACACTAAGCCTACCATCACCAGTCAAAAATTACCGGTTCCAGATTTTTTATTTTACGATTATTGATATAATAAAAATAATTTCATAAGAAATGATTGTATAGATATCTTATAAAATCAATCTCGTCATTTTTATAAAGGAACATGTACCAGTACACTTCTAAGACCCGGTAGGAAAAAGTATAAAACTGGAAGACCCTTTGGATTACCTAGTATTATATCAATTGATATTATTATTCAGTAAATAATAATTAGGTAATATTATTATTCCCTTGCTAGAATACAGAATGATTCCTCAGAAATTTTGAAAAATCAATTTCGTCGAATATCTCGGCAAGGTGACGAGACAGAATGGACTAAATAGTAAGAAATTGTTTGCTTCTGTTGATTGCAATGTTTACAGGTAATATTATTTCACTAAAACGTCGATTTATTACTTGAATTTCCGAGATCTCCGAGAGGATTACGACGTGACGCGTCGCGAGATGGGTTTTTGAAGACCAGCGGAGTACCCATTGTTTTATTTCCGTCAGTCTTGCGAAGCGGGATTTCTGGGCAGCTGCAGGCGGCTCTACGCGCCACGAACAAACGTGATCCTTTTTCTAATTTTTGTAATAAAAGTTGATTCCGAGGATCCCACAACTATATACACGTACGGCTAAACAAGATAGCTTTCCTCTCTGCTTTTACTTACAACTCCAAGATGATGCCAGCAGACTATCAATGAGCTTGGAGACATATTAATTTCACTGAAAAATTAGTCAATGTTTCGAGAGCTGTGTTGTACCTAATTGCTAGCTCATTCTTCAATTTCCCAAATTAATTAAAACATTCGTTACCCTGCGGAAGTTAATTTATATTGGCACTTTTATCGAGAAATTTCAGAAATGACAATTTAAGTAATAAATTGGAATTATATTAAATTCCATACATTACTGTACTGTGTAAAATTAAAGTTCTTGTGGAATGTAATTGCATACGGTTGAACAATCCACACGTGCACAGAGAGATTAATATTATGTATTTATGACAGAATTTTTCAATCAAAGTTTTATTAAGCTTATTCGTAAAATGGACTGGTGAACTCTAGCTCTTTTTGCCTTATTAATATAATATTTATTAATATGCCCTACGTTAATATACACTACTGTGCAAAAGAAAGAAGCACCCGGTATAATTATATAATGACAAACAATATCTTTATGTAGAAATTATATTGTAATAATGATTGATTTATTGCATTTAAACTATTAGACAATCCGCAATAACACATACTCTCAGTACACTACTCATACTCTCAGAACTATTCAATTAAAGAGCGGAATCCTTTTTCAAAATTTACTGTGTTCTTATTTGATTTTTTACGCTTTTCTATTAAATATGGCCGGGTGCGTCTTTCTTTTGCACAATAGTGTATTTCAAAAAATAATAGAATGTTTGCAAATAAGAATGATAAAAAGAGTGTTAATTCGAATTTATTTCTCGTAACTTCATAAATGACGTTGAAACATATATTCATTATGTTGTGAATCTGATTGAGATTTCTAACTAATATTTCTTTTTCTTAATATTATTGAAATATTTTTGAATCTAGCGTTATGCGTTTCGCGCCTTGAACGCTCACAGTATTTGCAAGCATGACGTTTCTGTATGTGATTAACGCGAGTGACAATCGATACATAACATCACATGTGTTTCGCTTGTATGTCTCGTATGTTTATTTACTCTAGCAGTATTTACTCTAGCAGTATTTACTCTAGCAGTATTTACTCTATTAGTACAGAGTCTGTGTTAATTTACTCAATAATTAATATCTTCGCAACGTTCAGAAATAACCGAATACCAATTATCTAAGTACTGTAAGTTCGGTGCTGAGTTGTTCAATAACATTCCAGTTATTTTGCATATAATTATAACAGTTGTATGTTGCATTATAACAGTTCCTTCTAATATCTTCATATAAATATAATGTAAGTATACCGACACTCTTTCGAAACATTATTTTCATAAACGAAATAAATAATTATTATTTATTAAGATGACTTATTTGTCTACTGAATTATTGACTTTATCTACTGAACTATCGACATTGTCTACTGAAGTACACTGGCACTTTCGAAACATTATTTTCTCAACATTATCGTTTAATAAATAATTATTATTTCTTAGTGGACAGACAACTTATTTGTCTACTGTATTATTGACCTTATCTACCGAATTATACTGACACTTTCGAAACATTATTTTCACAAAGCTATCATTTAATAAATAATTATTGTTTATTAGTGGAGAGACAACTTATTTGTCCACTGAACTATCGACATTGTCTACTGAAGTACACTGGCACTTTTATCGGATATTATTTATTGATATCGTTGATATGGTTTCTCTTGATTTGTTGCATCGGCTAGAACGCTTATATTTGCATTTCGGACGTTTCATATGCAACAATCAAGTATCCTCATATATCATCGAAATCCAAGTATAACGTGAATTTACAGAACGAATCTGCAGCAGAAAGCACATTCGACCCTTTTATCGACCTACTTATGTCACCTGCGACATTCTTAAGCTAGATGAATGAAGGACACCGTCTTTTTTCCGTTTAAGTGGCAATTGAATCTTTCCCGTTCGTCAGTGACTGGTTTTATAGCCCCATAAACTTTTCATATAAACCAAATGATGTTGAATATATTTATCTCCCATTCGAAACGTTCAAATGTTCATAATGTTATAGCAGGGTATACCGTTTTATTTTAGCAAGTCTGCAAAATCATTTTCCACAAGATTCACTGGTCTAAGAAAAAATTATTAACTTGAAAATTTTACTTTTTCGGACACCGAAGTACATTTTTGGGACACTCTTTATAATAACTTGTCGAAAATGATGGTTATCATACGTACCAGTGAATGCATCCACTGCACTGTTATTTATGACAAAATTAAGTAGCTGAGATTTGGAAAGGAAATATAATATTGGGTTGGCAAGAAAGTAATTTTAAGCTGAAATAAAAGCCAATTTTTCTCTATTCGAGCAATGAACTTTAATTAATAGAATATTAATTAATAGAATGATCTTTTACCATCTTTCTGGTAGCTTCATAATTCCGCGCTCATAAAACTTCAAAATTTTCCCAAAATTGGGTTTTATTGATATACCGAAAGTACTTTCTTGCCAACCCAATATAAAAGACAAAGATTCCTCAATCTTATTTAGCATGAATGAACAATGATAAATGAAAAGATTTATTTTGTATGAAGGTCCTCATAATGATCAAGCAATAATAAGCGTATCTGTATCTCAATTATTTGTGTGTATGTTTGGTTAATTATGGCGGAGTATTTGCGAACGAAGACATATATTTTACATAATTCTCTTTCAAGGGGGGTAACGGGTATGAATAATAGAATGGCTCTTATTAGCTCGTTCTGGTATTAGTATAAAGCCTCGAGAAACTTCTAACCTTCAACCGTTGATAAGAGCCGCAATGGATTTTCGTTCTAGTTGGAACGTGGATTACTGAAAGGGGTATTATAGACTGTGAATAATAAACAAGACAGTCGGTTCAAGAGGAAAACAAAAATGCAACCGCAAAACCAGAAGCAGCAGACGGTATAAAAGTGACACGATATCGTGACACGATGATTCAACGAACTGACGCCCTCGCGGTTATAGAACACGAACCACAGCGGTTATTTTCTGGAATTCGTTTCAAAACCATCAACCGTCATGTGCATCTGTTACACAGATCCATACACGTTCATGTTATTTGACCCAATTTCGTAGGTATCGATCATCCCGCGTTCACAGTGATTATATAAAGAATCGCAATCGTTACGATCGACGTGAACGTAAAGAATAAATTTAACGACGTCCGATCGGCGTTGTAGTTACTCCCTCCGATTCCCAAAGTGACATCAAGTATACTCGTGGAAAATTATTAATGGTTATACTGGATAAAAAAAGAGTCAAATGTCATGTTTCAAAATCGAGCGTAATCGATACAAGCTTTGTTACGTATTTCTACCATACCACTGGAAGTTACATATATCTTCCAGTTTATTTTTAGGAATTTTACATAAATTTTACATAAATTATCTCTCTCTCGTACAGAGTTCTTTGGTTAAGTCTACCTACGTAAATGTTTGCTTGAATTATGATGATGCAAATCATTTCTTTTATGTAAATACATAATTGTGTGAATAGTATCAAAAGACCAATTACTGGCAAGGATATATATTTAATTCAAGGTCATTGAGATTAGTTTGATGAGATCACTTTTTCCAGAGTAAAGTTTTCCAGAATACACATTTGATTAGCCAATAATAATATAAAATGAAATATATTAGTGTTTATATAACATAAACTGAATATTCTAATTATTGTAATAATTGTAATAATTATTCTAATACTATTATTCTAATTATTGTAATAACATAAAATTAATACTATCTAAACAGACTATATGGCTCGATATGAATTTATTTTACACATGGATTTGTAAAAGTATTGTGTAATTACAATTAATTGGATTTTTATATCGTCTTCACCGGGAAGAGTCTTATATTGTTTAACGAAAGAAATAGTTTCCCTATTGAATTCATTATAAAAGAACCTACCTAAGCGGGAACTCACATAAATATCCACAGTCTATACGAGTGAACATTATTCGTTAATATCGCAAAAATGGAATTCATTGTGCAAGTAGTCCCCGGTGTCAGCTTTATCTAAAGATTACCAAAAGTCCCAAGGATGGCCTTAGCGTATACGAATTGCAGCTGTCTAGAAAAATTCCGCCTCGCTGGGTTTAAAGCATTGAAACAATTAAGATTCTGCAGGTCTTCAAGGTGCTATTTCTCAATGTGACCCAAACAATAAAATGATTAACACGTTGACTGCCGAACCGGCAACCACGAAAATCGCGCACAACCGAAAGTAATCTATTTAATGAAACAAAAACTGAAGAGCGCATATTCGTCATGGCGATTGTTAGACCGTGGATTTTTATGCAAAATAAAAATTGTTGTTATTAATCCCAAGGTGCAGAAGCTACTTAGACATGTATCTCTTTTCTTAATAATTTTGTAGAATTGAAAACGATGCGACAGTATTTTGAAATTTACATTGAATTTATTTCCGTTTTGTAATTATTGTAATATTTTTACTGTTTCGATCGATTCATTTTTCTGAATAATTTTGTAGAGTTGAAAACGATGTAAGAGTACTTTTAAAGTTATTTTCAATTTATCATAATATTTTTACTGTTCTGATTGATCCATTTTTGTTATTGTGATATTATATTCTTTCAACCGCATTTTGCGTCAAAATTGATTTTTTCAAATCTAGACGAATCATTGTATCGGCCACACAATGCAGTCATTGAACACGTACTGTGAATAGGGAGTCCTCATATCAGGAGTGTAATCGGTTTAAGGTATAGTATCAATACGTGATGTAGAATTCTTAATGCGTATCTTATCGGTTTGCACATTTTGCCCGATAACACATAAAACGATAAACGATAAACGATATCGGCGTTTCCAGGAATTTACATTGCCTCCCCCCTTTGTGAGATAATGTTCTGCTGCAATTACGATGCAATTTAAAATGCTATCAGCAGCGTAATGCATCGTAACGTTCCGATCGTAACAAGATATTTAACCGAAACACAACACACTGATAAAAAATTATCGTCATGCTCGTGCAACTTGTACATACGGTAGAGCGTCAATTATCCGAAACAGTGAATAAAAGATCTCGAAGGTCTTCGAGATGGTTCAAAAACAAATTGAAGATTACTTTAACAAATAAATTTTGTTATCATTAACTGTATATTTATAATTATTATGTATAATTATTAATATATATATATACTGTTTATTTTCGAACATGCCGGTGGACATGATAATTCCAATAATTGGGTAGTTCATAATAGGAGTTCACTAATTCTCCTCTCCACCTGCACTTGTCAGTTTGAGTGTATACGTATATTATATTTGGAAGCGGGCATGGTTTTGTTTAGATGAATATGGTATAAGTGAACGGTGTTCCACGAAATTTAATAGATAATTACATTGTCCAACGTATAATTAGAGAATTAGATTGCGCTTTTAATTATTCGGATTTCATTTGATTTTATTAGCCGTGTGGGTACGATGCACCTGTTATAGCAAATTATATAAACGGTCAGATTTGTATGAATAACAATTATTAACTGCGGTCGACACTTGTTGGTATGTTAACCGCAAGTCTGTTTTGCTGGTTTTAAAAATTCCACGAAACAGATTCGAACAAATCTCGAACGTGTAATTAAATCGTGTAGTAAATCGTGTAATTTAATTTAATATCATCAGTTCGTACATATTACAATCAAAATTATAGATAAGAATTGTATTTTATTTGATAATATATATCAGCTCATTCAATGAAGTGCAACATTTTTTCTGTATGGAATAAAAACCGTGATTAGAAAGTATCAACATATTTGAAAAGGGCTAAAGGGCTAAAGAAAACAGAAGAATTGGACTAACCGCTCGAAATGAATTACCAGAGCGTAATCAATTTCCAATCTGATTAGCCGGATGAAATGATGTCGTCGAGGCTGCATAGGGAAACTCTCGCGCATGTCTTACGATTATTCGCACTCCGATACCGGGATATTTAGGAGCGGCAACCCTCTAGCAATTAAATTATCGCAGTTTCTCTCGCCGAAACTTTGAAAAATCTGCGCACGTTGTCCTGGACGGAGGGCGTTAATAGGATAATTAAAAGGCCTTTGGGCGTCTGGTATCTAATCTGGCTCGTGTCAACGTTTCGCGAATAAAATCCAAACAAGATACCTGGCCTGTGTTCGCGATCTCTGACTCACCTCCAGCCTGTTATCGCTGGTGTGTACTTAATATTAACGCATCTCGTTAAGAAGGAAACCAGTCTGATACCTGTTTTCAGGAACGGCCCACTTATTCACTGAATATACGGTAAGGAAAGGTGTGTGCGAGAGAGAGGGAGAAGGAGAGAGAGAGAGAGAGAGAGAGAGAGGGGGGGGGGAAGGGTGTGATGAATCGCTTTCAGATTAGCAAGTCTCATTCGACAGGTCATTTTTCATAGGGCTCCTGGCCACACACTCGTTTCCACTGGGGAGCACGCTGCCGCGTTTTTGCAGGCAGCACGCGCGCGTTTCTGCACCTGTGAATATCACGGACAGAGTCCTGTCGATACACGCATGTATTTAATCAGCACGATATTTCAACTGGTTGATGTATGGCAGGGCGCGGTGTTCTGGTATTGTACGCAAAACGTGCCTCGCATGCCTACACCTCGATTCGTTTAAACAGAATATGAAACGCCCGGTCTATGCTCTTTGCCAGCGTGTCGTTTAATACTCGCGACGACCGACGACCGACGGACTACGATATGTGATTACAGCCACTATAATCTGCCCGCAACGAGCATTAACGGGAAGGCATTAAACTACGATGAATTACAATTTTTTTTTTCTCCGGGGTGAAAAAAATCTGTTTTTCTTGAACTGTTATTATATTTGGTTGGCAACTAAATTCGCGACCTTTTGTTTCGTAATTCTTCTTTTGTTATTATTATAACCTCAGTCAGTGATCATTCCTTTTGAACCGTATGTCATTGGAAAGCTCTGAATTTTGCGATTAATTTGATATAAAATACTCGTGCTTGAAAAATATATATAAATAACTTTGTTTGAGAAAATGTGGAGGTCGCGAACTTAGTTGCCAACCTAATATACATATACTGATTTTATGCATTTAAAAGAGTTTAACAATGTTGATATATTATTTTGACCATATCAAAATTATGAATGAACAAAATAAATTTTTCCTTAGCTCCTATAGATTGCATTTGATGTAAACATATTTTATTTTGCATGATGATCCGCAGTCTAGTTATATACATTCGAGAATATTAACTTTTATAACTGGAAATCGTGAAATTTTCATGGAAAAATTCGAAACGGAAAAGATTTTCCTGCCATTTCCGTCCGACGCTCTTTAGAAAAACTACTTCTACGGCAAACTTTCACAATTTTCATCTGAAACCAGAAAACTGTTTTTAAAGCAGGCTTGTAGAACTAGTTTTCCACACAGCATTTTAATATGTCAATACTGTATTTCTCAAATTAAAAAATATTATTTCGTATATAAAAAATCAACTTTCCACGGTGTTCAAATCAAAGAAAAATCCACTCATTGTTCACCATAAAATATTAGGTCTCAACTTCACTTCGTTATTAAAATAACTGTAAAAATGGAAGTTTGCGTAAACTTTCACAATTCACTAATCACGAAGGTTCTGTTTCGTTACTGACTCAGCTCATCGCGTGCCTGTCATCCGACAAGCACAATAGACCAGACACATGGATAATAAATCAGATAGAATATTAGCTGTTGGGACAGCTTTCGTGATGTAAAATTAACGTTGGACAGATCCATCTCTAAATTGCTAATGCGGCACGGATATTTTCTCATTTCCACTATATTATTGACGAACTTTCACCAATGAATTGTTAAACATGTTCCCAATGAAATGAGATCGAGCAGAACAATATTAGAAAATTTTCCGATCAAATCTATAATTAGGCGATTTACACTTAACGACTGGAATTATTAAAATTATAGTTCATAACTCCTCGAGTCCAGTTTCGTCTTTAGTAGTAACCGTTATATCACGTTAGTGCTCCCCTCGAATCATAAAATTACAGATTGCAATTTTCCCGGTAATAATTCAGTGTGTATGACCCTATATAAGGTGAATTCTCGACTTGCTATCGCGTTCCTATTATCGACTAGTTGTCCCATTCATTTCATTAAAAATTATACATCAATATTTAAGATAACGGTATTTTAGCAGTTAGCTTATTAGTGGACAATCGGTACACCCAGCAACACGATTAGATAATCTTAAATGCACTGAATTAAATTTCGTGATAAATATAACTGCGGTTGCATATATTATTGTATAATAAAGGTTCCAAGAGATATACATTCATTATCACGAAAGCTTCAATTGCCAATTACAACAACAGATATTTCCTCATTTATTCTTCCTTCAATGTTTCACTTATTTAGCTTGACAATTTCATGCGAGCTCGAACGTAATTGTTATCGTAAATTTGTTATAGATTCATTTTTCAGATTCATATTTGAGATCTGAATTATTCGATTGTTTCAGCGAACATTGCTTATTATTCAATTACTTATTATGCAATTATGTTTTTATTTGCTCGATAACGGGGCAATTTCATTCGCTTCGCAATTTTTCATATATGTATTGTCTTTATGCACCAGGATTAGGCTAGGATTAGTTATCGAGGAGGATCCAAATAAAGCACACTAATATATTAGTTATTTGGTTATTTGTAACCAAAAACTGCAAAAGTCGATATTCTTTAATCATTTTTCTTTACATTTTGTGTTCATTATCTGAAATTTCAATAATAATCAATTTTGTATTAATGATTTTTATCGTACAATATTGTAGAATAACTGTTATTCCTGGTCACAAAACTATTTTCATCGAAATCTACGGTATACACATTATTTATTTTGGAATACCTAATTTGTAAAAAGCAGAAGAAAGCCACAGAATATAAATGCAAAATTTTCTGAATGACTAAATATAATTGGATTGAATCATTACATGCACATGAATTATGAAATGCACAGAAACCGATGGTACGAAAGATATGATATTATCCAATAATCCTACGTAATTGTCTTTTAAAAGTGTGAAAAGACCCACTAAAATCATCAATACGATTATAGAGAGTGCTGGAATCTGCAATAATGCGGATTAATTAATTATCGATTAATTAATCCATATGTAGATCTGGATTTAAGTGTTTGAAATCCTGCTCTAGATCTCAATACACGTTCAGGTACGTAGAAATTGATTTGTATAAGGAGAGAAGGACAATCAATATGATTATTAATTAAATTAAAAATAAAGCTACGGTCGGATACTCTTCTTCGAGCAGACAATTATTGAAAATCCTATTAATAGGCTTCCAGTAGGTAAAGTGTTAAAGTACATTTCGAAGGTCTACTTAAGAGTTGCACTGGTGAAAATAGCAATTGCTTGTGCACGAACCTAATTTTTCGCAATCTTTTCTCTAGCCGGTGTGTGGCGAATATTAAGTTTCGAACGTCAATCAAAGCAGCTCGATCGATCGTGTCGGCTACGCGACAGAAATGGATTACAGACGAGTGGCGTCGCTGAGATTTCACACCATTCAGACTCGGGGGGATTTGCAGAGCGCGGCCGTTTAAATTTTTGAAACGTTAATGGAAGTCGAAAGTTGCATTCCAGCCTGCCCGAATATTTCGGTCGGATGCGCGTGCTATTGTCAGAACTTGTACCAATTCGAATGCATCGAATCTTCCGATGGAATATTAATGATTGGTTTCCCATTATTCTTATTTTATCGGGCCAATGCACAGTCAGATAACGCGCTTTTCACGCGATAGAAGAAGCGATCGTTCGATGAAAGTAAAATACCATTTTTTTTTCCCCCATTGAATTTCGATTTGTTGGTGTTATTAGAACGCATCAACTGCAATTTCGTTCGATTCAGAATGCAGTTTCAATTCCTCCATGTAAATTCGCATCGTCGTCACTGCGTGATAATAGTTGTTGTTACTGCGTAGTCATTATTATACATATGGGATTTGTTGAATTTAGCACGTAAATATCGTGAACTACATTTTCCTTCAATCGTGAATATAGCGGTTATTGTTGAGTAATTATTGTGTATAAATTCACTACGTTATAATAACTGGTTTGTTATGTAGAGTTATTATTAAACCGCGCAACGCTTTACACTCGAAGCGTATAAATATCTGGAAATTGTTGTTCCGATAGAGAAAAAAATAACATTTTTATTACAAACGTATGCGTGCACTGCGAAAGTTCATAACAACAAAATCAACTGTGAAATCGTTCAATATAATTATTTATATTACTTATTTATATTAAAATATATAGTGCACAAGAACAATATGGAATACTTGTGTAGTAGGCGAGCGTTTAAAATAATTAATTTCTTGATCGAAGCAACTATTCACTGCCATCGCGGTGTACCTATCAACATCGATCTATCGATTTATTTACTCTTTTACAGGTTGCGTTTCTCGACTATCCGATCGTCAGCTCGACCTAATTTATAGCTTTATAGTCACTGTACAGTTGATATATCGCATCATAATTTTACGATACTAAGCACAATTACTCTTGGACTTGACTCTATAACATACACGTTCGGTTAGGTTTAATAACAGGTTTACAGTGTACTTCGCCCTTAACGCATTGTGCTTCACGTTTTATCACTATTAGTAAGTCAGAATATAAAATACGGCCGGCCGAACAATTTAGCATTGTTATTGTAACAGTGATATCAAAAGAAATTTCAATTTAACTCGAATTTTTGTAGACCATTATACCGAACTGGATTTTTAAGGACGGCGTGTTTATCAATTTAATTTTTGTACAAGGTTTACTTTGGTTTAGATTATGATTAGACAGCGGATTTTTTAAGAATTCATGATAAGAATGATAAAAGGTTAAAATATATTTAAAGACTATAAAACAGATGTCTATTGTATACCATCTGTATTTTGCAATTAATTCTGACGATTCTTATTTTCTATAACGATCTTCAGTCTACATTTTACAAGAAAAATGGGAATGCCAATACTCTTTGGACACACTGTATAACTTTAAAACGATCTTCTCCACTGTCTATGCATTTACTCAATTTTTCATGTAATCAATATAATGATTGAATGATTCAAAGTAAAATTACAACTGTTTAACATTAGAACTACCGGATGAGTCAAAATGACTTGCTCGTGATTTGTTCGTTTAGAAATATTGAAAGTATAAATATGTTTTTCTGAGAAATTTTTTTAGCGAACTTCTCTATTGAAGTACATATTTAAACAAAACTTGTACGAAATCTAAATAAATGCAATATTGCCATTATTATAAGGCAATGTATGTCAACTGCGTTTAGTGCTCGGTAGTTCTAGTGTTAGCTATGAAAGCTATGAATTGATTTGTGTTGTATTGATTGGTGGTAAATTTGAAACATTTGTTTACTAGTTATACTGATAATAGCTAAACACGTGTTTAAGCATGCATTACATTTTATAATACTAATGTTTTCGCTCTGAGGTAATCAATAAACACGTATTTAGCTATGGCAATTTAAAAAGTGAACAGACCTGCGATTGTTACATCAATAAATGATCTTGAGTTACCTTGAAGCACCAGTATATTCAGATCAATGAATCCATCACGAAACAGGTTATCAGCTAAATGAAAGCATGCGACACCATCTAAAAAAGAAGAAAACAGAGATCAGCAGGATTCAAAGCGCCTCTACTTAAATAAACCAGATGACGACCATAAGACATTCCCCTCGAATCGGAACAAGTTTCATGTGGAACACTTTTGTTTTGTATAATTTAGGTGACAACCGTATGGTTAAATTAAAATGATCCAGCAATAACATCCAGCATAAAGGAGAAGAACCTCGATTCTGTAAAATGTAGCTTTTCGAGTCCAGTTTGAGCGGGGGCTAGTTGTGACATTTATCCGACGTTCGATCAGCTCGCATCGGGCCAGCCCTCCGCGGGAGGTCAATTTCCAAGGCGAGGAGCCAATCGTGTTCGAGCGAGAAGGTAGCTTTTAGAAGAAAAAAAAGGGAAGAAATAACGCACACGTGGATGTTCCTTTATAGAGACAAAGTACACAGCGCGCTGTGTACTTAAGAGCAGTTCTGCGATACAGATGGACATCGCTATCAGAGATGGGAAAGAAATCTAACTCTCGGCGTGCCTCCGAGAATCTTCGGGTTCGCGGACGAATGAATTTAAAGCAGATCCGCTACGCGTATGGAAAGACTAGTACCGACCGGCTAGGACATAAAAGAGAAAAGGCAGGCTACGGAAAACCTGAGGGGAATAAAGAAAGCACACGCCGCGCATCACCGCGCCGCGCCGGAAGGCTAAGGTGTCGATTACGAAGGATACGACTTTTACGGGCCCCCATGCCCCGGCATTCTTTCATTGCGGAACACCGTCTATCTCTTTTATGTATCTCTCATCTCCCGCTCATCGATTCCTCCCTGCACGAATACCATTCGCTCGCGCGAAAACTTCCGCTATGTTTGCGACACCTTTTGACCTTTGTTCACGGCCTTTTCAGGGACAATGACTGTTGCGCTGTTGCGTGGGCTCAAACACTATTGCCATTTTTCTAGGTGATAATACTGCAAAATCTCTGTTATTAAAAAGAATCCTTCCCTCGCCTCTATACAATGTTGTTGTTCACTTTATGAGATTTTACAAGCCCGACTAGCTCAGTCGGTAGAGCATGAGACTATATTACAGCCTTTTTTTAGAGAATATGCTTTACTAGTTTCTAAATAATCAATAAATTCACGATCAGCGATATCCACGTATTTCTACACCTCGAATACATTTCGAATAAAACGCTTGAAATTACAGGGAGTTGTACAAAATAGAAAAAAAAATATTCGAAGCGCAAAGGGGTTGAAACTTGAAGCATCAAGGCAAATGAGAAAATGGATTTGGTTTCTCGGAGCCGATCGAGCGGGGTATCCCTTTAAGAGAATGATTCGCGGCGATCTGAATAAGCTGAGTATGGTAATCGAGAATGGTACGCAACAGGACACGTGTGACAGGTTGACGGGATGGGGCACCTGTAATAACAAGGTAGAATTCGGAAAAAACTCGCGGGTAATGTTGAAGAAGCAAGGTAGCCGAGCGCAGTATTCAAGGACTGATGATGTCTTCACTGTGGGATGTATTAATCACACCAACTTCCTATCGCTTTTTCGCATGCGAGACAAGTTTTTTCGTTATTAAATCGTCGACTGTAACCTGCAATCACGTGTCTAAGGAATAACGCAAGTATGAAGTGTTAACGTCAGGGCAACGGATGCAAAGAAAATAATCGAACGATAGTTACCGTATCGTGACATATTCGATTAAGCAAATGCTAATGCGTTAACGATTGAAATATACAGTATCCACCCTCTTTAAGGGGGTAGACTCGTTTCCAGGATTGCAACGGTGCGAGATTTCTGTAGAAAATAGCTACAGCTTAGGAGCATAACTGATCACTAGACAGCGGATCTTTATGTAAAATAAAAATTTTTTATGTGAATTACAACAAATAGAGATTTATTTTCTTTTTTAATATGTTCAATAGATTGAAAGTATCTCTAAATTTTTATAATATGTTTACTGTTCTAAATTATACTTTAAATCAGAATAACTTTTCTATGAATGGACCAAATTTCAATTTCAATTTCTCATCAAGATTCTCATCAAGATTTCAATTTCTCTGCAAGGCTAGAAGAATTAGTTTAGTAACTGACGTCTAATAAATATGTTGAGAAAATGCATTTGAACGGAATTGTGAAAAACAATAGTAAAACTTTTTTAGCTGGGCCAATAACGTAAATTTAAAAGATGAGTTCTGTAAACTCGTATAAATTATATACGTTCTGAAAATTTCATTGAAATTGGTTAATTGGTTTACGAATTATAAACGATCAAAAGTGGTAAAAATGGCTGTTATAGGTCGAAAATCATGAAAAATTGCAATTCTAAAAGGAAAAAGTACTTCAAATTACCTCAGGAATCCAAGGAAACACAAGATTTTGAACATTGTACGAGTTCAATGAAAATAGACAATTTTCTATACACTTACTATACGAAATTTTTAGTTGAATTTTGCTATAAAGACGTTTCGCTATTCGTTTTTGTAAAAAATCGACGAAATTAGTTTGTAGAAGATGATTCGTCTAATTTGCCAGTTTTAGAGTTGACATGACTGAGCAGCGTAATGAAATGACATAATTAAGGTGGTAACAACAGATATCCTATATTCCAGTGATTTCAGCATCGTTCGATTTGTGAGATACTAATTCGATTATTATTTGAACCGTGCGAAGTTAACTATATTTCGCCGAACCTCGCTGCTTATGAATTCCTTTAGCAGAACTTACGTCACGCGCTCTCACGGGGAGATCACAAATTCTACTGCGTCTATCGAATGACGCAATGTTTGAATTTCAAATGATTCCCGGCAACTTGTGCAACTTTCGTATAATTTTTCTGCCACACTGATCCTTCCTTCAGAACGAAATCGTGGCATACAGGGTGTCCCTGGTAAGTCTGCCAGGCTGTATACAGGTAGAATTTCAAACTCAAAAATCATATATAGAAGTTGCACAACGTAAAATTAAATGGCTTCTGGTAACATTTTATATGTATAGATCGTAAATATTCGGTAAAGGTATCCAGAAGCAATAAAATTTAAATTTTGACTATACAGCAGAAGCATTTTTACATTTGATTTAGTGACAATAGACTGAAAGAAATATACATGAATTTTTATTGGCTTCTAATGTAAAATATGACTTGTTCAGTATCTCTTTTTACTTATTAATAAAGTACAACATTGTTTCAATCAAATCAAGTTATAACTCAAATTTTCAACCGAACGAATTTATGTTACAACCCAATGTATGTATAATATTTTTATTACTATGTTCGTTACCATAGATAACTGTATAAGTAGAACAAAATATATAGAACCAAAAATAATCTTCGAGTTATTTTGATGTTCTGCTAAAAAGTTTTAATTATTAGCAATTTTTATTCTGTAGTAACAACTTGCCCCACAACGGGGCAAAAAGTTCCGCTTCGCCCAACGGCAGATAAATGAAAATATATAAAAGACCTATTACAATATTTTAAATTTGAGGTCAGAATTTTAAAATATAATAAATTTAACAATACTTTACCCGTTAAAGATGAAAATATCTATATTATTTCTTCCTCATTTTATGTTTTTTCAAGATCAAAACTTTTAGCTCCGGTCTCCCCTACAAGGATATTAAAATTAGGATGATCTATCTCTTCGCCGCTGACTGTAGCAACTCGAGCAGTACGAGTACGGACGATTACCTGAAAAATAACAAAGACCGTTGTACTTGCGATATAAAGTAAATCCGCGAGCTTGTTTAACGGAAGCAGCGTGTGCCCGATTAGGTAACATGTTACGCTAGCCCCCCAAGAAGTTACGGGTCTTAGTAGAGCGAGGCAACCTCCTGTAAACGTGCGTACACGATACACGACTTGTCGAGGCGTACGCTACATCACGTGCCTATAGATACGGCAGAGTTAAGCCAACAGTGACGTTGGCATACACAGATTAAATTCACACGGCGCGTCTAGTAACAGGGGCCTCCCCGAACTATTAGCGTGCACCAGGCTAGACGCGTTTCTTTCGCAGACGCGGGTTCCACGAGCGCAGATAATACAGGAACACGCAACACAGCTGCTTCATGTTTCAATTAATCGCGGATCGCCGCCTCTGAATGCGAATCAGAAACTCATTCCTATTACTAATTCCGATTCTTAACACTAAACCTACCACGAGGGGTCAAATGACCCATTTTAGATTTCTTATTTGACAATTATTGAAATTGTAAAGATGTTTTCACATGGGAATTTATTGAATATATTTTTTGACTCCAGTATATATAATATTATAATAAAAATTGCACAAAATATAAATAAATTTAACCCCTCGCCTTACAATATCGTATCTGACTCGTAATAAATATTTTGAATAGATTCTGATAAAAATGTGTGTTAATAATTTTCTTTACACCGAAATAATATACATCTGTTGGAGAACGTATACAATTTGTATCAATTTTCTCATTTTTTAGGAAATTAAGAATTACAAAAAAAGTTTTAATCACTGAAACCGTAAAATAAATCGTAGGGCAAGGGGTTAATCTTGTTGCTTTTATACACATCAGACAATTTTAATGGTCGGTAGGTTTAGTGTTAACATTTTTTTCTTATTTAGTGCCATCGAATATACTGACAAAGTTTGATCCTTAAACCTTGGGACACCCTGTATATGTGCATACGCTCATGGTAGAAAACATATGCAATATGCAAAATAATATTTGCATATCGAAATATGTATTTACATAAACATCCGCAGTCTACTGATCACTGTATATATTTCATTTCTCGTTCCAATATTTGGTATTTTCATAAACTTGATGGTCACTTCACTTTAACTTGTAAATAACTGACTGAAACAGTCAAGCGACTACTGCGATAACAATTATGAAGAGTCCTTCTGAACAATGAAAGTGAGAGTCATAAACAAAATTCAAATTCACCGTAAACTATTGACCTTCAAAATATGCATTCATGTAATGTCGAATATAGTTAACAAAAACACGGAGAGGATTCAAGTCGACGCGAGTTTTCGAATTTATGGCGTACCTGATCGGAGTGGTATATCAATATTTAGAGTTCCCGTTGATTGTTCTATGCTCTATCGTTTTCCAGCCAGCAACGTTCTCATCGTCTCGATCGCGATCCCATTGTGGTCGCACTGTTCCCATTCCGACAGAATGGTGTCCTGGTTTGGCGCTTAACGATGTTTCTTTTTAATTTGAGGAGGATATTGCGGAATTGTTTCAAATTTTTGTGAATCGTTTTGAAATCGGAGAATTATTTTTTTAATCGACTAGAACCGCGCTTCTCAATCTATGATTGAAATTCCAGAAAGTGAATAAGTGTTCAATGAAATATTGTCGAAATTATTGTGAGCCTGGCTCACATATGTTTGGAAAATGTCTACATAATAAACAGATATATACACAATAAACATAATAAACATAATAAATATATACATAATATTCAATATAATATACATAGTATTTTATAATTATATTATAAATGCATAAAGATCCATAGTCTACTATGTATGTTATGCTTCCCAGCCTTATGCTTACTGTACAATTGAGTTAAGGGCTGTAGTATGAGTGAAAATATTGATCGAGGTGCTGACATAATATTACTTTTAACAATAGACTCGAGAAAGACGAGTTTTCTCAAAAAATATTACCGATGAATGGTCTTCGTGGAATTCTTTCTTCACCAAATGTGCATGCTCTTTCCATTACAGTCGAGAATCTACATGTAGTTCAGATTCAATCCTGACCTAACTCAAGATGGGGTTCGCCGTAACGTAGATTTAGTTCGGATCGAACTTTGATCTATACTGGATCTAACTTGGTTCAATTTTAATTTAGATGTAGCTGATCTACACGTACCTACTACTGCATCTACATTAAATTTGTTTTTTAATTAAGTATATGCTATAGTGTATTTTTAATTGTATTTTAAACTGTAGTCAAATAAGATATGATTTATTTTTGCTAATAGAAAATATGGACTATAATACTATGTAATTTCTGTTATCATTTTTCTATTAATTGGCCAACTTTTTTATATTTTTTTCAGAGATGAGTCCCATTTGAAAAAATTTTGGACATCTCGATATCTCGTAAGAAAATGACTGTGAGAAACATTTTTTGTCTATTACAATATTTGCCCCCTTGAACTAAACAATTTTTTCCTGTTGACATTTTTTCCATCACCAAATATATGTGAGATATTTAAGATGCGCTAGACAAAGGAATCAACGGAAGAATAACGAAGCTAAGCAAATTAGAGGAAAGGAAATTACATAGAGTGTTTAGATAATACAAATAAAATAACTAAACCAAAATGACGGAAAATATGTAGTATCTCCAGCTATCATATTCTTAGGAATATTCTCGTAGCAAGTCCATTTAATTTACGAAACTTTTATATAAACTTAACTTGCCTGTTCTTAGGCTATCTGAGAGCAGCTACCCGAGACCACGCGAGCAGCAATGGACAGTAGGGAGTACTGACATATATTTTCTTTTGCCCAGACACGCGAAGAAATACCCGCGTGGGTAATACGTTACCTATGCCTGGCCTCCAACTTTTTATCAACTTCCTAAGGTTCTTTCCATTCTCAACTTACAATTACTGTTTTAATGAATATTCTATATCTCCAACCGAACCCACTTCCTTTAATAACATCTTTTACGATACTGTTAGAAAGTGGATATACGCGAATCTACGGCGAAAAAGTGAAAAATGTAGGGCAGCAAAACATGTAACGAACATTAAACATCTGCTCGTGTGTTTGTACTCATTGCGAGTAGAAACGGATAGCAATAGCCAGACTCTTATTGTACAGGATGTATAAAAAGTGACATCATTCGTCAGGGATGTATCTACACGTCTGGATCGGTCAACATTTGTAAAAGAAACTTGCTGCAAAATTATTCATACCAAAGAAAATTGTTAAAGTCTTTTTTACATCAACACGTTCTACCTGTCGAGGGGAGAAAAAGTTTGAAAGGAACCATAGGACGCAAATATTTATTGAGATATAAGCAGTTAAGTAAAAAGGACTATAACAATAAAAAGAAATCAATTTCCACCGTGATACAGTCGAGAAACGTGTACTAAACTAGTAAAAACAATAAGTTCATTTAGAAAAATCTGTGTTCGTTGAACGCGACTGTTCAAAATCGGATATCTCATACGCGACGACCTAGCACAAAATGATTAGCATCAGGACACGGTCGTGCTCGACGATTTCTTCGGTGGAACATTCATTAGGAGGCTAATATTAATTTCGCCGAGTTGCATTGTCTCGGTCAGGCGAATATTCCCATTGTGTGTGGCACAATAACGCGGGCCACGCACAGTGTGACGTTTCGATCATTTAGGGGAATTTAATTCCGGAGATGAACATTTTTTAAAAATTGCATATTTACTCTTACCTTGAAAGAAATACCTCCGTAACCCAGAATCCTATTATTTTTAACTTTTCATCGCATTCAGATAAGAAAAATAAGCCTCAAGTGAACAATTCTGCCTATACAAATGATGAAACTACATCAATCGTCAGCGACGCTTTACCTGAATAAAAGTGTGTATTTGAACTTCAATTTTTATAGTATTTATTTCAGTGATTATTCAATCCTTTGTACTGTGTTTTCAGTATTTTCAGTTTTTAAATATTACACATATAATTTATTATAGTTAATAATCATATAGAATCGAAGGACTTTTCAGTATTCACCAATGTTCTACAGAGTAAAACTTTATTATATGGGCGAATCTGGACTTCAAACTACACTGAATGTGTACGTTGAAGTCTTGTCTAATCGGATATGAAAACAATTTTTGCGTTTGTCTGCATCTATGGGAGTTTTCATTTGTCTTCAACAGCCTTGCGCGGTCACCTCATGCTTATCGTCTAACAGTCTAACACGATTTAACCGAGCAAGAACGTGTCTGTTATTCATAAACTGTTATTTATTCGTTATTGTTTAACTGTTGTTGTATTTTATTATTATTACATTTGATAGTTTTTGCCTTTTGTTTGACTACTATTATTTGACGTATTGCTTATTTTGGCGATTATTTCATACCTTAAGGTAAGTTTGCAATATTCTTGGCTTAAAAATTTGGTATATACTTTAGAGGCCCTACATAATTTATGACTAGTAACAAACAGTTACCATATAAAATTGAAGAACACTTTTCATTGTTTAGCGAATATGAATTTCATTCTTCATTGAATATCGAAGTTGTGATTTTATGTAGGCAGAAATGAAAATAAAATTGTATCCCAAATGTATTTGATCGTATGGGATCGTGAGAGTTCTCTTTCGTTTTCAGAATGTGTTCTAGTATTTCTAGAGCTTGTTCAATGCATTTCTCTACATGTATGTAGTTTATTAAAACTTTGAATATATTTATGTAAGACTGTGTTTGCAACTTTCTTATATCATTTAAATTAAATACCGTTTCAAACAGTAATTTGCAAGAGTAAAAATACGTATTTTCGGCCAATACAATGAAACTCATGTTAAAGTGATTAGAAATCATCATATTTTGAGTAGTTTTAACAAAATACATGATAAAAAAGAGAAACAACATCATTAAGAATTTAATGCCCCTAAATAATCGAAATGTCACACTGTGCCACGGCTGGCAACCGTGTCGGGACATCGATTGGCTTGAAGTATGGCGATCGTGTGCGATGCTGAAGGACATGCATCTACGGGTTGCACCGGCGCGGTGCCGTAGAAGGTGACCGTTCTTGGCTAGGATAAATTGGCGGATGTCTCCTTTGAAATGGCTCTCGTGGGTGCACGTTGTCGTGTTATACCCTCGCAAAGGTGATACGAAGGCGCATCCACTTCCGGCGCCGCAACCGTTGTTAGAAATATAGCGGACAACTACATCCGCTGGAGAGTCGGAACACATCTCCTTTTCCCAGTTCGAGCTTCCACTTCCTACGCTGCTGTATCGTATTCCTCCCCCCCCCCCCTCTCTCTGATATTTTATACTCGAGCTCCGCCTTTTTGCATACATTTCTTTGTGTTTTCAACATTACCTTTCACCTTTCTTTTTTCTTCCTCCTTTTTTACATCGTGTTCTTCTGCTCGTTTACGGCTCTCCAATTCCCAGCGCTTTGTGCGCACGTCGAAAATCGCCGAGTTAAGTTCCTTCGGTTCTCCAACGCTGATACAGTAAATTCTCTATAGACGCGACAATTTCTACACGATAGATGTGACCAAGAATATCCCCTCCAACTAAGAAATCTCTCAAACGCCCGTCCGTCATCACAATGTAACACCAATATTTAATCTTTTTTATTATTATTCATTTTCTTATGAGATTTTCATCTATATATTCGTGGCATTTTTCTGATTAGAAAAGACCAAACACGATATAATTTCAACTATATTTAGTGGTTTAATTGACGGTGAACGTTTCGAGCGCAAGGAGGGACAGCGTATGGGAAAGAAAGAGACGCGGAGAGTCGCAGTCGCTTCGGCCTCGCGCGGTCTCTCTTTACACGCGCTGTCCTTCTCTACTTTCGGCTCGGCCTTTGGAGATAAAAAAATAGTTACCCGTCTGAAGTAAACGCAAACAAATTCCGTCGAGACTGTCGCCTCGGAATTTCCTGTATGACCTCTCTCCGTCCTAACAGCTATTGGCGAACATATAGGCGTCCATTTGATATAAAGTTTCCCCTTTTTATGGAAATTAAGAATTACAAAAAACGTTTTAATCACTGAATTCGTGAACTAAATCGCAAGGCAAGAGGTTAAATATCTCTTACGTGACTAATGAAACGTTACACATTACGAGATCAGTGAAATACTAACCGGACTTTGTATTATACAACTGTATTATACAACTGCACAGTCGTCCCCTTATCTACATGAGACCGAGTGGGAGTTCAAGTAGGCATGTCTCACACTCGATCTCCACCACGTACTATTCTACTTATGCGTTCCCGCAATAGCTGGAACGATGAGAGCGCGAACTGTACCGACTCCCATTGCGTAACGCATTATTATCAAGGTTTCGACTATTCGAAGCATAAAACCCACTGTGATCTTGCATAGATTACTTCAACAATTGAAGAAACATTGCAAAGAACACGCAGTGATCTTTTGCCATAAATCGTTTGCTAATGGGCGTGTGCAAAATGGAACGTCACGACAATGAGGTCATCAGCTTGAAGAAATTATTCTGAGAAATCTGAAATTAATATTGATCCACTCTTGAACATCCTCTTTACTGTCTAAATTTCTCATCGCGTGATTACTACTCTAATCACTTTAACAGATATTTTAATAATAATGCGAAGATGGAGCATTCCATCAGCAATTAGCTTTGGACCCTATCGTCTACTAATAAATTACCAATCCTCTGACAAAAGTGACTGTAGCGAAACATAACGCTAATTAATTTTTACGTTAACAATTTCTACACGCTGTGCGACTGTATATTTCTCCATGATAAAATTGCGACCAATACCCGTCTCACTTGAGAAATCTGAAAAGAAAGATGAAAGAAATGTGGCTGTAGTAAGCCGTCCAAGATCTATTTTCTGATAACTGGACTCCAAAATAAAAATATTCAGGGGAAGAAGTAGTTAAATAAAAATTCATTTCACCCCTTAATAGCCTTTCTACGTTGAACACAAGATATTCTTAGATTTTTTATATTTTTCACTGTTTTATATATGTCACCAATTTCTCCATAAATGCATAAAAATCTGCAGTTTGACTATGACTAACATAAATAAACAGTCTAGTTCCAGCAGCACGAACGATCTTGCGAACGCAACGGTGAAATGGTCCCCAGGCAGATCGATATCCACAACCGGCAAACTTCGGTGAAGTTCCGAAGGTCCGTGAGACCTTTGATGAAGCGGATGCTCACCCACTGGGATTCCGAAGAACTCTTGGTGCACCTTCGGTGCTCGTCGTTTTCATTTTATTTTTACGGGTGGGGGATACCAGTCTGATGATCGTCCGAGGATCTCTGATGAAACCGACGCTGATCCCCCTCGAAGTCAACTTCGGGAAATTTTTTTGCGGATTGGGATAACGACTCGAAATTTTTTCAACGCCATTTTAAAACTAGAGGTAGCCTGGGACCTGAACTTTACGTACTCTAATCTCTTTTTTATTACATCGGTGGCCATGCAAATCGCAGTTCGTCATGTAAGTGTTCGAATGATAATGTTTTTAATACTTTCAATTGACAATTATTGTGAGTGGCATTATTCGACAAATTTGTTATTTGCTAAATTGCCAAAAATTTAGATGAACACTTCGTTCATTCATAAGAAGCGACACAACTCAAAATACATTTCCAAAAAAAGTGTAACAATAAATATATAAATTCTGGTGTACTTTATAACTAAATTTTAAATATTCTTGTTATTTTGACAAAGTAATGTAAAACAAGTCATTTTTTTAGTGCTCCGTAAACCGAATTTTATTTTGAGAAATGAGGTCGCGAAAAATTGCGAGGAAAGGAGGTACACCATGTACATGAGAAAATAGAAGGACTGGTTCCAGACGTGAAATATCAGTATAAATAATAAATTCTTTTTGAATGAATCATGTATAAGGCTCCAATTTAACTTCTTTATAAGCTGCCTGCGGATTTTATGCATTTATGACAACCTAAAATGGATGCTGGAGACGGAGAAAGATTAAAAGTATTTAAGAACATCAAGATATGATATTCAACTTCTTAAAATAATTTTAAAATGTTGATATTTGGCTTCTGTCTATTGCAATTGATGGAAAGGTTTTACTATTTACGAAAATCCACAGTTTATAAGACTTGCATGACTCCTGCGAGTTCTAGACCACATTTCACTAAGACAATGTTATTCATAGAATGTGGGCCATATCTCTTTAAAAAATGATTTTTTCACATAGGTTAACACTTTCTCGTAAAGAATATCAACATGCATTAAGTGTTGCAATAAAAAATATATGCTTCCATTTTAAAAAAGGTGAATGAGCTCTACGCGCCCTCCCACAAAAAACTATTCATGCCGGAATGTGCCCCTCTTGATGCAATTCTGCGAACCATCTTCCCCTATGAATAATAATTAGACTGCGGACTTTATACATTTATGATAAAAATGGGTAGATCTAATTTATGGCAGTAAAAATATTTGAATAATTTAAACATACTACTATATTATTTTCAACCTATTAAACATATTCAGCAAGAAATTAGATATTTATTTCATCCCAACTTGTTGCAATTTAGGTAGAAAGTTTTTATTTTGCATAAATATCCGCAGTATAATAATAATAGTCAACAAAATAAATAAAAATAAGTGATAATATGTGGTGATCCACCATCCCTGTATATTTTCATGCTTCGTTAAGATTTAGTTTTATAAACACAATGAATTTCTCTCATTATCCAAACAATGAAAATTCGAATGTACAATTGGAAATTCCGCATGCACGGAGTCTATATTACATTATTCATTTCTTTCTTTCATAGGCTTTTCGCTTCCACCTACGAGTCTCATTCCCGTATACCACTGTCCGAGAGCGTATAATCCGTTAATTAGCGATGTCAAGTACAAGGGAGTCTCCTGTCAGAAACGGGACTGGTGCACATGCATATGCATAGCACATGGACAATGTGTGTCGCTTTTCTTTTCTTTTTGCAGTGGGTGTTACTGCAAATGAGTTATTATACTTCCCGTGGGCTAACTTCGTGCAAGAAACCGTTCGTGATATTAGGCTATCTTGATTTTCTTTGCTCGTTCATAGGTTCTCCCGGAATCTATAGCGTTACTCAGACTTTGATTAGGAAAGTTTTGTTGGCTGCGAAGAAATCATCGTCCACAAAAATCTCGTTACATCGAAAAACAATTTATCGAATGGAACTGGAATTGAAAAATCCAGATTCATCATACCATTTTATTTCAGAATAATATTTCGTTCGAAATATGATGTACGTAATACGAATGAAAAATTGAGCGACCTACTAGCCGTTCATTAACCGAAGTGATTAACTCGAAATTAGCTCGGCGAAACAAAATGTAAAGGGAATTGGTAAAACGCCATATAAATGCTCGAAAAATATAATATGTTCCGAATAATCACAGAATTTAAATTATAAACTTGATTAGTGAAAATGTAGAAATAGAAAGAAAATTAAGATCGTCGGATTCAACCATTAGTAAACTATTATTATAGAAAATTATAAAAATATTTCTATTATTATATTATAGAAAAACTGATTGCCATGTATTTTGTTGATTTTACGATTCAGTCATAATGAGTCATATTTTACAACAATGTAATTAGGCTCATTTTAAAGCTTGAAACTTCTACATCCATGTAGTCGTCTTTTATTTATAGTCACTGACGTCATGATTTTATTTAAATTTATATTAAATTTTTCTATCTATTCCGTCACTAATTTTATAACAGAAGAAATTTTGAACGAATTGCTTAAAATTTTCGGGAAAAATATTATTAATCATTTAACTGGATTCGGTATTTTATGGAGAACCAGGAAAAAAATTATTTTCTCCTTTTTAGTGCATTTTAATATAAGCGTGGTTTTTAAAAAGTTTTTTTCTAATCGATTTACTGCTCTTTAAATGGAAGATGTATAGTCCCCACGCTTCCGGGACGAGTCGGTCACGTGACTAATCCGATACTGGCAGAGAGAGGGTAACCGTATTCCCCTCGTCTGACGCCATACGAACGACGCTATAGCAGACAGCGAAACTTGATTGTTAATGGTATTCCAACAACCGCCGTATAAGTCTAGGTTGATAAAAAGGATGCTGCAGCGCCTCTCTAATGAAGCGCGCGCGTTCCGAAGCTTGATTTCAGGCTATTCAACCTAAAATATGAATTATTACGAGCACACTGTGACGAAACATTTCAGCGTAACGAAGCCCCGAGAAGTCGTGTATTGCAATCGATATGACTGTGCAACGTTTCAATAATAAAAGCAGTACTTCGTTGTTGGGAATGTCGCAGAGAGAAGCTATCCCACGAAAAGTTACAGATAAATATATCGTAGTAACAACTCGATGGAAGGAATAATTGCTATATATTAACTTGAAACGATGAATGTCCTCGGGGAATACGAAATGTCAGAAATGGAACGGTAAAGATCAAATGTCGATTTCTTTTTCAAATTAAAAAGCTGCCACACATATTTCTCGAATCATAAATGTCAACGAGGAAAGGGCAGATGTGTCGAACATTTTTATGAGAACTACTTTCGATGAAATGTACTGATCGTGCAGGAGGTGGTGGTAGTGAGAACCTTGTAGGGACCACGTGATAAATTCTGGATCGATTACTTTTCTAAAGTTGTCCAAAATAGATGTAATAAATGAGCCAAACGTACAATGTGAAAATGCACTAACCATGACACCTGTTTTTCGAGACGCGGCGACATTTAAAAATGTAAACTAACTTTCCGGCCGAATGCCAGCACCCAAGTGTCATCTAGAGCAGGCAAGTACAGAAATTTCCCTGTGGGCCACTGTTCTGGCTCCGTCAAAATTCAGAGCACCGGAGCAGTCGCAGCTATTCAGGCCGTTCTATAAAGAAGGAACAAGATAGATAGTCTTCTATCTCTTTCTCGGATGTCATTTGCCCCGAAGTGTTGCCCCTGGGGGCAATCTAGAGGGTTCTCTGCCCTGGGAGCGCGCACTGTATTTCTCTCGGTGTGGAAGGCTTCGGGCAAATGACGTCAAAGAAAGAAGAGACTCTCGATCTTGCGAGTTCGACATCGACGGCGACAATCTATCTTGCTCTCCGTGTGCAGATTGCCCCCAGTAGGCGTGGCTCCTCTAGATTTCAAAGGCTCTGCCGCGTAGGGGAATCTTATTAGCCTAGAGTCTAGGCTGTCTATACCATTGAATGCGTATTATGCAACTAAACATTCAAGTTCTCGCGCTTAGGAATAGTTGCATTAAAGATCTTGGGATAATAATTTATCACCTAGTTATTGACAGCGGATCTTTAAGCAAAATAAAAATTTCCCACCCTAATTGCAACGAACTGGAATGCAACAGAAATTTATTTTCTATCTCAATATGTTTATTATGTTAAATATAACAGTATTTTAAAATTCTTCGCTCTTTACTGTTTTAAATTACACCTACTCATTTTTGTCACAAATGCATAAAATCCGCTGTCTAATAATGACTAAGAAATATGTACATCGTTCTGCTCGATTGGCCAGCAGAAAGTCGAAAACATAAGACTTGTCTCCCACTCTACCCTTCCCCTTCTACGACGCTATTCCCCACGCTTCCGTCCGGTCACGTGACGCGTTCCGTCTTAGTCACGTGATTAATCCGATACAGGTGGAGAGAGGGTAACTTCTTCCCCTCAATTCGTGTTCCCTTCCCTGATCTGGCGACTCTGTTCGTTAATTGATGCATCCCTCCGAAAAACAGATTGCAGTTAACGAACTCGGCGGATTTCTCACCGAAAGCTCCCGTTTCCATGTAAACTGTTCCGTGTAAACGGTTAGTTGGCAGCGGCCGACCGCGTCACTCGCGAATCACTTTCCCACGAGAACGGAAGACCTGTGCTACGGAATGCTTTCCGGCGACGGACAAAGGACCTCGTGGGCTCGGGCGGTCCTCGGGTTTTGTTGTCAGCGGGATCGCGATCGGCCGTGTCGATGGTACGTTTGAAAGAGCGCGGGCTCGCGATATCATCAAACACAGGACGAGTCGCGTACTTACACGCGACGATTTAACGCGGGGCACGGGGGGAGGGACACAAAGAGAAAAAGGGAAGAGAGAGAGGGAGATAGGGCGAAACGTGAAACGAAGCAAAGACGATTTGCTTTGCTCCCGACGCGGTCTTCTCCCTACGTCATTATCATTTTTCTACGGGCGTTTGTTGGCCGGCCGCCGCGGTATTTCTCGCTTGGTGGATTTTCGCACGGCTGATGAGTTTTCATCACGATTCTGCGGTCGCAGTCTCTGAGTAGTCTGCTGCATCGTGGAATGCCAACAGTCTTCCTGTGCAGCACTCGCCCTGTCCGTCTCCTACACCCACAGGGTTCCGCGCGCGGGTCAGCGTGAGAGAACCCACCGACGAAAAAAAAAAGTATGAACGCTTTGATGGGCCCGCTGCTAGTAGTAATAAAGGCACGGGAAGAGAGGAGAGGCTCTCTCCCGCAATTCTGAGACTTTAAAAAACTGGCCTCCGGACACCTGTATCATCCATGGAAAATTGAATATTCTGTGCCACGGACGCACGGTTTTCTGCTCGTTACTCGCCGCGATGGTAACCGATCGTCCCGTAAAACACCGGGGCTCGTAATCTTTCCGCTTTTCTTAACTCTTGCGTAACCCTCCCCCTGCACCTATTTTCTGTATTTTCCTTGTGTCAGATTACTCGCACCGATAAGGCAAGTTTATACCACTGTATACATCGGCAAGGTCTTCAATAGAGAAGTGTTATTAAAAATTTTTTAAAAGCCCTGTTTTTTCCACAATTTTACTAACCACGGTATTTGCGAGCCATTTTAAGATCAAACTCGTGGTTACATGATTGAAGGACATGTTTCTACAGGGTCATTGAGAAATGTTATTTTAGATGATAAAAATGTGTTTTTTTTGCAATTTTTAACAATTTTACTAACCGCGTGTTGTAGTGTGACAACTGTAATCTTCACAAATAAGAAATATATATAATAGCGCGAAATTTGAAATTACACGTTCACTGATATCTGTAGCACACCAATCTCATTTTTACGCTTTCTTATACGCGCGTATCAACGGCTCGACGAATTAAAAATAATTTGATCTGCATTTAAAAATATATAAATGTCTATATTCATTGTTATTATTATTATCTCTCTCTCTGTCCCACTCATTCCTACTCTAACGTACTATATTCTTACCCTAATTATTATTGCATCCTTGTTTTCTCTCTTTCTCCTTATCTTCTCAAACTACTTGTACATTAAAAATGTCTACTTAATAATATTTAAAAATTTAGAAATTTGAATTAACAGTGCTTGAATGTATTGTCGCGTTGAAAAATACGCCAGCTCTGGTAGCACCGGAGTCACCAGATTCGGACCATCTACGACACTATTCCCCATGCTTGCGCCGCGGCCCGGTCACGTGATACGATGTCGCCCTCGAGCATGTACTGGCAGAGAGAGGGTAACTTTTTCCCCTCGATTCGTGTTCCCTCCCCTCATCTGACGACACTGCGGAAAGAAGATGGTGGCTTTCATAGGGGAAGTACATACGTAGAAGGGGGTGTCGTCGTTATTGATCAAGCTTTACCCTTTCTACTGACACAAAAGAGGATAATTTTCTTACCATAGTTAATTGTGTAAAACCGTATAATTAATTTACCAAGCTGTATATTTTCTTTCCATTCCATACGGAAACGCAAAGAAACGTGGGGTGTCCCATTTTTTGTCCTTGACGGTAATCCTCGGGGTTCCCGGTAGCGACGTGAAACGAGATAAATTTTCCGGGACACATATTCCTCCGATTCGCGTCTTTTGCTTCCCGTTTCAATCTCCATTTTTTCTCGCATCAGCTCCGCTCCCTTTTCCTCGAGCTTTCACCTCCTCCCAGCGAATTGTTACTTTTCTATCTAGCGAGACACACGGCCGTTGTCCCCTGTCCCCTTTGCCCGCTGGCCGGTCTTTGGCCGCTCGGTGCCAGACCCACCGTATATTCCTGTCGTATCTTCAGTTTTCTCTGCGCACCCCAAGAGAAATCAAGCTTGCCCACGGGCCATTTCCACGGCCGTGAGCGCTCGCACAGACGATCTCCTTCTATCTCTCTCTTTCTCTCCCTCTTGCTCGGCTCCTCGGGTTTCTTTGACACCGCACTGCGTCATTTGAGCACGGCCATGGTTACCGTCGGGTGCTCTGTAACGGATGACACTGGTAAACATT
Organism: Lasioglossum marginatum; assembly: GCA_028455795.1. Lineage (NCBI taxonomy): Eukaryota > Metazoa > Arthropoda > Insecta > Hymenoptera > Halictidae > Lasioglossum > Lasioglossum marginatum. The sequence continues at coordinate 5,729,467 of CM052243.1, forward strand.
CTAATCAGAGCCCCACGGTTTCGCCTGGCCGCAATTTTTCCTTACCCGTGTTCTACTCCCCGCGACTGGGAATCTCACGCGCGAAATTCCTCTCCGCCCTTGACTACGGTCGTCCCGCGTCGACGGTGTCCCTTGGCACTCCTTTGATAGCCGCCTCATTTGCTCTCGAAATTTGTCAACGCGCCGACATTAATGTCGCTACAAAAACAACTTGACTCAAAGCTACGGAATACCCCGCGGCGTTTACATCAATGAATCCCCGCGTACACAAGTATTACCGCGTTATTTTGACACGCGCGAGAGGCCAGGCAGCGGGATGCGCGAAATGAGTTGTAACTGTTCTACCCGGGTCGCTGGAACATGTTAACCTGTCCTTTCTGTGATTCCTTCATGCAGAATTTCCGTTCTAGAGCTTTGCTGTGTTCGCATAATCACACCCGCTATATATAGCTCTCTTTCTCTTTGAAACTAATTCTTTCGACTGCGTCTGCAGAACTCACTGGGGAACCACGGGGTTGTCGGTAGACTGCAGATCTGTATGCATTTATGACTTGTAATTTCTGCTAGAATATAAAATTCCGCAGAATTTAGTACGATTTGTGGTACTTCACTATCTTGGACCAGAAATGTTGCACTTTTTTTATACAAGCCTGTAGATTCTGATGAAAAAACTCTAAAGATATAAGTTTTAACCGAAAGTTATACGCGTTTGAAGTTGAGCGATTTTAAGCATTTTTGATACCGAAGGGCGCCGTCATATTAATCCTAATTATGCACATTAGCGTGCATCTGACCGGTGAAAAAATATCTTTTCTTATTTATTGTTGTCTTCTGTTCTTTCGTACATTTTCTAATAAATTATGAATTTATCTTTCATTGATATTGAAGGATTATTTCAATTCATTTCGATCTAACCCTAAATAACTAAACTATCATGAGTGGATACGATGACGTCGATCACGATAATTGGACTCTTTTCATTGAACTTTTCATTGAAATTTTATCTTGCAAAAAGATAGGATATACAAGCTTAAAATGGTTTTATTTGGTATGGAATTAAATTATTTACGGTTGACATTGAATTTGCCTGTCGATTTAAAATAAAAATGCTTGTAACCCTAGTATACTGATAATTCTACTCAATATTAATTAGTATAAGTTCATTTTTAGGGTCTTGAAACTATCATATAGTTTGGACAGGATGATACTATTTTTTGTATTAATTTCTATAATTACTAAGAGAGCTGAAATACCTTTTTCTGCTATTTTCAATCGTTTTGTAATCATTTTATAGACACCTCATACAGAAAAAGTTGATGAATCAAAAGTTTGCGGTACAAAAGGTATTGTTCTTTTGTTAGCCTGTTTGCGATTATTGTACGAAAAAGGACCGCAACAATGCGCGCACAGTTCGCAATCGCAGTGAAAAGATACAATGTTTTTGCGGATAATTATTGACTCACCCTCGCACATGCTTATCCAAAATTGAAAACCGTTTCTCCTTTCGGTTCCTGCTTCCGGGCCGAAGTCTTTGAGGTGGGATCCCAAGGTGCATCATCGCGAGCACACGAAGGAAGTGAATTTTCAGTCCTTTGAGCCCTTCAGGTTCCTCCGATATTCACTGTAAAGAGCGGATATCAATTCCCTCGAGTTTTTTTGTCGCATGATCTGCGGATCGAAAATAAACTCTCGGTGCCATGATAACTCGTCGTCGTTATACAGTACTGATTAAATTTAAACTGCAATTATAATAATTATAACGTAATTTAATAATTTTGTTGAGGATTTTTTGTGTAAAAGAAAATTATTAAGCTTCCTCTTGGCATAGCACAATTATTTGTAAGCCTGTCGATAAGTTTCCGATGGATAAAGTGTTACGATTAAACCACTCGTATTGTATCGAGAAATAGGATAGCAGACGTGAAAAAGAAATTTTAAAGAAATTTCAATTTTAAATTATAATAATTCATTTAAATCTTTCAATGAACTATTATAATTTAAAATTAAAGTTGAAATTATATCGTGTTTAGTATCATTTTAATCAGAAAAATGCCAGAAATAAGTTGGTGCAGGTCCCATAAAAATATAATGAAAAATATAGAAGTTTTGAAATTGGATTAGTAGTGGTTCCAATTCATCGCCGCCCTGCGGCGTTGGCCGTCAGTGGAGTGAGTAGGCACTTGACAAATCCTGTGCAGGCGATCGCTGAGAAATAACGCGACTTTATTGTATTATACTGAAAACTATTCGCACGTGGAATATTCCCAGACAATAAAGAGTTCAGATATATTGAAGGTTCGGATCATCGAAGTTCTACTACGACATGCATGTAAGTGCTCGAGTGTCGCATTGGCTCGTCGATTTATTCCTATTGATGTTAACGATTACAAACACGGGGAGCGGAATGAAATTATTGGGCTCCTAAAATACGTTGATATAAATTGATAGTTATGGAGTGGTAAGATCGATAGGAAGCACACACCACGTACCCCACCATCTATATTCAATATTAATGGACACGGTAAGTGATCGATAGACACATTAGCCCGTCGCATTTGAAAGCACATGCGCCCGACCAATTTTCACCGTAGGAATTTTTTGAAAATTGTGTGTCCCGCGCAAACAAATTTCATTTCTTTCAAAATCTCTTCTGTTCCCTGCACGTAGAAACATCTTTTGTTTACAACTTCGCCACATGCGGCAAACACCCACACACAAACACACATGCACGCGGTAGATTAAAAAAGTTCCCGGCGTTCTTTTAATACACAATGACACTATTCTTACGGATATTGTATTTCCGCGGAAATAGCTTCCTCGCGCGGCCAAATACTTCTGCTAACAATTTCAGTTCTCGGGAACATTCTTCGAAGCGATGTTTCGACACGTCGCCCGACTTTTCCCGGTGACTTGCAAGAAATTTCACTGCCGTAATTAATCAAAACGAAAATTCCCGAAGCAGCATTATCGGGAAACGATGAGCGATGGCGTCGTTTGTTCTAACTTTCGAGTAAGACTACGATTTCTGTCGGGAACGGAATACAGTGTTCGTAACAGCTCCGCTAATGCAACCGCCGATATAAATTAATGTTTATTCCCCACGATTAGACAATTAGTAGCTTTGTTTCCAATACAAATTTGTTACGGGGTTCATCAATTGCCTGTAGCAGGCCTGAACTGAGTTGTATGCAGAATATTATGCAAATTCGCGTTTATTTGGGCAAATGTAGAGAAACGGAAATGAAGTAGTCTTTCATTCTCCATGTTACCAGTATTAACTTTATACGGTGGTTGAACATTTTTACACTCTGTAAATGCATAAAATTTTGTGGACTAACTGTAAGTGCGACTATAAGAACGAATGCACGTCTAGCAGTGAAATTTTCAGTGTTGGCTAACTCATAAACGAAGCTTACGATAAATAAACTTTATTTTACGTTTTACAGCTTGCCTTTCCACATAGAACTAACGTGAACGGTTTCGACATTGCCTGCAGATCAACTAGAGGAACTATATTGTTGCTTATGAAGTTTTAATAACCAGAAAATATGAATCGATGAAAGCGCAGCAGTTATTCGAGCTTGCGAGCTACAATATTAACTTGCTATTAAGTATGTATTAAGAAGTTGGTATCAGAAGGGCTTATATTGCAATCGCTGCCGTACCTTCTGATTTAATGATTAAATAATATCAAATTCCGATCGCTTCGGGTTTTTCTTTATAGTATAAAGTTCAATGTAAGAACGAAATGCATTTTATTTTTATTATTCGCCATTTGGTTCAACGATTTCCCATTAACCACAACGCAATTTACTAATGTCAACATTTATTCAATCCCTGTATTAAATACATTATTATTATAAAATATATAACTATATTTCGTTCCTTTTGTGTCTGAAAAGTACGCATTTTCCAGAAAAGCAAAGGGCTCTGTAGACAAGCGAAAACAAGGCAGCTGATAATTAAGTCGCCTCTAAATAGCAATGAAGTGAGGCGCGGAGTTACGAGCTGTTTCTCATTGTTTCGACATCTGTATTCATATTATGGAGCACGTGTAATCAGGATGCAATCATCAAGTTGGTACCTCGATGTCCGGAGGCACTCGCGGAATTTGTCAAACTTGCTCCGTTAAGGGATCACCCAGTCTTTGCTTTTCACCCTTTCTCCACCGTTCTTCCCATCGTTCCCTCGACACACTGGAGCGGAGGGAAGAGAAATCAATATAGTCCGGGGTTTTCCTCGCGAAATGACGTTGATGTAGCCCAGCGTATCTCTCCGCTTTAGAAAGTTTCCTTGGTAGGTACTCGCCTCAACGTCTTTCGTATATCCGCCTTCGCATTCACGCTGACGCTTTTCAGTTCGCTCAAAGCCGTCTCCCTTCCTTTTTTTCGGGAAGACCGTGCAGGTTGCCTGTTACAACTAACGTTACATATTTACTGTATCATAGCGGACAGCGAATTTATTTCCAGCTACCTACCAGCACATTACCGTTCGAGTACTATCTCTCCCTCTTTCTCGTCGTTCGCCGAGTGCCTTTATCGTGTGAAAATTAATGGTCGGATAGGAAATATACATTTTCTAAAAAAAAATAAAAACAATCGCGAGAAACTTCAATATCTGTCACACGACTTTGTTCAGATTTATTAAAAAAACTAAAGAGGCTGCGATAGGATACAGAAAAAAAGAGAATCGTCTTTAACGAGTACGAAGAAAAGATTATTACAAAATAGTTCGAATGTGCAAGAAAATTTAACTTGCACAACATTCCACCTGCTTGGTGGCTAAAATCGAAATTGTATTCGAACTTTAATGAAAAAGTCTCTTTATTTAAAATTTTTCTGTCGAAGCATAAATACACTCATTGAATTTCGCGACTATAAACACGAGTAATATTCCTCTAGATTGAAAAACCCAATTAGCATGTACAGAAGTTGCCTGCTCGTGAATTATAAATTCACAGGTCGTAGCGGTGTTGCAGTTAAAATTGGCGAGGGATTACGATGTTAGGAGGTCGTTTAACCAATTTGTAATTTCAGTGAAAGTTGGGAGTTTGTTTGAAACTAGCGCGAAGCAGTGGACAGCAGCGAAAATGAAATTTTTAATTCATTGTACAAATGTGTTATGGATTTTTCCCGGTGCGCGAATGCCGTTTAATTAAACACCATCGCCGGTCGATATTCCGGCGTGTGTTTAATTTCGGAAAGATGATTAAAATTCCAGCGAACATCTTGCGGTTTCTATGAAACAACGGTTACGATCGCCGTAGACGGAAACTTCTCGTACGATTATTTCAGTTTCACGATGCAACGTGATGTTATTTTACAAAACTTCTTAGAGGAGTTAATTTTTAATAAAAGTCTACGGCAGAATTTTACACTTTTTAAGAATACTTCGGGGCTCGAGGGCGTCTTCTTCCTCTGATAAAAAAAAGTAAAACATTGATACACTGAAAGATCTAATTCACTACCAGTGTACCAGTTCCCTTACTATTAACTATTTTTTAGTACATAATATTATTGCTTACGTCAATACGAGTTTAACGACCTTGACATGATCTTAACAATAAGGCAGGCTTGAGTTGTTGATATTGGTCAAGATATCGATCTCTCGAAAGAAATATTAACAACTCAATCCTACCTTACTGTTGAGACGTCACAGTGAAGCTCATATCAAGATCATAGTATACTAGGCCGTTGAACTGGTCTTGACATAAGCAATAATATCATGTGCTAAAAAATATGCCATTTAAAAACTGAAGGTGACTCTAAAAATAATTAATTTTGTTCACTCTGTGTATTCCATAACATTATTACTACAATAGGACCTCGACTAACCGGCTTGATCGGGAGACAAACAGCCCGGATAAATTAAGGCCCGATGGATAATCGAGACCCGAGGAAATAATTAAAATTTCTCTAAAATCGTGTATAGATTCGTTACGTGAAGGAGCAGAAAAATCTATATGGATTAATATTTCCAATATCTGCACACTTTGTATTAGTAGTCATAAAGAAGGATTTGTCCAGCTAGCACCTCGAATCGCAGGACTGTGCGACGTGATCGGACGTCTTGTAATTACTATTAATTTCTGGGTTAATCTCGAGGCGCTTTGAGGGTTCTGCAACAATGGGTACAAGGCACAACGTGAACCCTAGTGTCCTTCCGAAAGCAATATCTGCTCGGGGAAGCTTTCTCCTAGAAAGTTAGGTCCAGAATAGATCAAAGTTCGATCTAAGCGAAATCTGGGTTACGACTAATCTTGTCTCGGGTCTCTCAAATATTCTCGAATTAGGTAAGTAGAGGGAACGGCTGCTTCGTGACGGTCGGAATAATACGATCGGTGTCATCGGTTAGAAATCGCCGACTGGAAAACTGTTCTCCGACTCGGCCGATTCAGAAATTATCGTTAACGAGTCGCACACAGGCAGCGCGCAGCGCAGCGGATCCGCTACCGTGAGATTGAAAGGCACGATCATGATTCGCCGAGGTATTGAACCGCGCCCCGTGTTCCAGAGTGTCGGGTCTTAAGTCGATTTACATGGTAATTGAAGCGGAAATAGACAAAAGCAGTCGGTAAATCGGAGTGAATCGCTCTCGAGGCCTTTGCCTTCCCAAATTGTCGACTATCGTCCGATGATTCAACCCGTCTCTCTTGTCTCGTCGCGTTCATTTTCCCTGATTCGACTTTCGTTCGGCTCGATCGAACGATAACAGTAATTGATATTCCGACAAGCCGACGGTTTTCAGGTCGTGTATAATGATTCTTTTGTGGCATCGTTATTCCCTATTCATTAAGGATTCCATCGGTACGTTGTCTTTAGAAATGAATTAAAAATTTGTGAAAGTTTTCCTTGGAATTATTCCAGTAGGGGAGACCGGGGCTAGAAGTGTCGATTTTGAAGAAACATATAAAATGACGTAGAGATAGTATAGATATTCTCATTTTTACCGAGTAATTTGTTATATTTTCAAATTCTAACCTTAAAATTAAAATATTGTAATAAATTTTTTTATATTTTTTCATTTATTTGTCGTTGGGTGAAGCGGAACTTCCTGCCCCGTTGTGGGGCAAGTTGTTTCTAAAGAATAAAATTTGCTAATAATTATGTAAATAATATTGATTTATTTAGGTCTATTTATTTTTTTTTTTAATAAAATACTAACTATATAATACTTTCTTAAGACTGAAACACAACAAAAATTATATACATAAACTTACGACATTGCCATCCTGTGTTTAACAGTTTGACAGTGCCAATTTTGTGCAACATCATTTGTCGAAGTAAAAGATAATAATTTACAATATTGTATATTTTATTTTTTAATATTTACCTTTTAAGTAAAAGTCAACGGATCCACGATACAAAGTAAGGGACTAAGACGATCTAGTTCTATCTGTTCGGCATTACGCGGAGATTAAATTCCGAATTGCAGGATAAAGTTAAACAGGTAATGATTTTTGTAACTAAAGTGCATATAAAATTGTTTAGAACAGCGCGGCTTGCCGGCGCAAGGAAAATGGCGCGCATCAAAGAGACAATGGCCCTCTTCCGGCCTCATTAAAACGAATCTAAGAATTAAACGAGCAAATGGAGCATTCCGTAGATCAATTCGTCGGAGGGAAATCGAGATTAAGTACTGGTTGTTAAATTTACGAGACGCAGTAAAATACGCAACGATACCAGCGAAAAGAGAAGAGAGATAGAAAGAGAGAGAGAGAGAGAGAGAAATGGATCGATCTGACGGATCGAGTGGTCGCTGAACAAAAGGGCTTACAGTCATATTCGTTTCATATTCATGAACGACGAGTCTCATAGTGCTGCTCAACATGCTCCCAGACATTTGCGTCCATTTCAATTTATGCCATCGCTAATTGCCTTCGCACTCGAAAACCAGTCTCCACTTTACATTCGATGAATGTAGAATAAGGAGTTACTTTGAAGGCGGAGCCGTTTTCCGGGAGAATGAAAAGTTTCGATGGAATCGTTGAATCTTTTCGACGGATTCCCGTTTCCCTGCCGGGACCAACCAATTGTCCCGTTTGCAACTGTTCCATCCCACCTCATGATACCTCGGTTTACACGAAAATTGATACAAAGCATTTTTTCAAATAATTAGTTGTGCATTTATTAAGACAGGGTTCCAAAAATCTCACGAATAGCCCACGGATTTTCATGAAGAATAAAAATTTGATCCCTTAATTTGAAGACATAGGACAGGACCCACATAGAAAAGGCTTGGGCAACTTCCGGCTCACCAGCCACAGACAACTCCTCTCCCTACTCCTGGGTCCTCGCCACCATACTCCAAAATAGTGGGGGAACTGGTAGTGAGGGAACCAGTGCACTGGTAGTCAGAGTTGTGCTAATTTGACCCCTTGCCTTACAATCAGAGTTGGGCAAAAATTTTATTTAAATAAAAATTTAAATAAAAATTTAAATTAAAAAAAAAGGAGAATATTGATATAAACTGAAACCGTAAAATAAACCGTAAGGCAAGGGGTTAAATACATTGGAATTGAATTATTATGCTTTCGTAAATCGAATTACATTGTAATTTAATTGAGTAAGAGACCAGAATTACAAATTACACTGTAATTTAATTGAATGTAGCGATTGAATTTCGAATTACGAAATAATTGAATACAATATAATTGAATTACTTTGTAATTATAACTCGTGAAGTAATTTAACACAACTCTGCTGGTAGTGAGAGTCGCGAAGCGACAGCGTAGGGATGCTTGCCGCCGGAAAGTGTGTGAACAGCGTCGTAGAAGAGGAAGGGTGGGAGAGACAAGTTTTAATCTGGGGACACTGCACATAAATGAAGATTTCCCGAAGAAATAATTTGGTTCGCTTTTGCTCCTCACTGTACTGTAATCTCGCAAATACATCGCAAATTATTATGGAACACCTGGTCGATCCAGCTCGGCATACACTTGTATTCCACGTCCATTTAATCAAGACTCGATCTGATACTGAATCAAATTCGGCTCGTATGCCCGTCCCTGACTGCACGCGTGGCACGCGTCTAATTGAATTCTGGCTGCCGGCCGCGATTCCGTCGCGCGGAAAATTTTCATTATTGACTGTCGCAAATCAATTCGCGAGTGGCCGAGGATGACGGATTCTATAATGGCTTGTAAAAATGTCCTTAAAGTCGATGGGATCACTTCTGACGCTGGCTCGATGGAACGGGTCGCGTCAGCTTAACGGCTACATAACTTTTCCGATTACGACTTTTCGAACTGCACGACCTGCATCAAGTTTAATGCTACGGAGCATCGTGTATGTGAGAGAGAGAGAGACAGCAAGTCATAATCTAAAGTTACGTGTCGATAAGGTTGTTCATCCATCCGGTGTGCGCTGTTTATAATTCAGGGATCCCATGTGTGCAATATTTAACTGGTTGCCGCTGGTACCAGATGTAAGAATTAGCTGGCAGCGTGATTACTGTTTATAGTGCCAATTTTGTTGATCGTAGCACAACATTTATCAAAGTTACAGACCTGTTATTAAATAATCATTTAGTTGATTAATTCTCCAGATAATTTCAACACGCCTCTTTTTAGCACTACACCTATCGATCAAAGAACTAGTTTTATTCATTTATATATTAAGTGGTTTACTTAACAAGTATAATTATTTTCTTCTACTATTATTAGACAGCGGATTTTGTGCATTTATAGAAAAAGGTAAGTAGGTGTAATTTAAAACAGTAAACAAATTAGTAGAATTTTAAAAAATACTGTCATATTATTTACAACTTATTAACCGTATTAAGAAAGAAAATAAATTTCTATTTCACTCCAGTTTGTTGCAATTCGGGTGGAAAATTTTTATTTTGCATGAAGATCCGCTGTCTAACTATTATTGAAACTACAAAGATCTTTCATCGGGAAATAACTGAATATGTTTTTTTATCCAACGTGTTTATGAAAACGATTTTGTTTCTGTCTTTATAGAAACGTTTACAAACGTTTACAAACATTTAAAATCCAAACGATTCAAATGGGATCCAGTTAAGTACTAATTTAGAGGATAAATTAAGGAAGAAATTAGTGGATTTGATGTGCTGTCTCGTTAGGCTCAGAGAGTATTAACAAATGTTGCGACTGCTTGAATAATATGCATATCTGTTCGAGTGTTTATCGCCTGGCATGAGCAGCGCGGTTAGGAAAATTTATACTAAGTTATTGTCTAATTTACCAAGATGGCAACATGGACCATTAAACTATGACATTATGGTGCACATGCTGGCGAATATACCGGTAAAGTTGGAGGCCATAGAGACCAATTGTTCACGGAACATAAATCCCCTGAATCAGAGGTATATTCGCGTAACGTTTAATCAACGTTCATAAGTCCTCAAAGTGGTGTGAATCGTCCTCATCGGTATATCATTAATGCCGAGTTAAACGAATCGGAAATATATCACGATTACCGAACGGTATCGAATGTACGCGTATTCAGTCGTTATTCATGCCTGCTATAACACTGAAGAAATTAGCCAGACATATCGCCGTATTGAAATGTAATCACGAGATCCATTACCACTAAAATGTGAAAGAAAATTTTCTACTGTTCAATCGTTACCGTGGCAACGGCTTGAAACTGACGGAACTGAAGGCAGATTAAAGAAACACGAGTTATTGTTCTTTTAATAAAATTATTCTTTACCGAGTGATTATTTACAATTACACACCGTGGATCATTATGCAAAATTTTCTGAAACAATTCTAATACATAGCAGCTAGATAAATATTTACCTCTTTTCGAAAGAATTGATAGAATTTAGGGATTATATAGATTTTAAATTATTTAATATAACAATGATAACTAAACTGCGGATCTTTATGCAAAATTTTCTGAAGCAATCCTAGCTAATAGGAGCTAAATAAATATTTATCTCTTTTCGAAAGAATTGATAAGGTTTAGCGATTATACAGTTTTTGAATTGTTCAATATGGCAATGATAACTCGTAAAATAAACATTGATTTCGTCCCTTAATAACTTTGTTATATTACATAACAACATTAGAATATTTTCAAATTTTTCTAATCTTTTACTGTTTTATAATTGACTCAAAATTCATAAATGAAATCATGACAATTTTTCGCGAATAATATTCCGGGACAGCGATTCAGGCAGTTTAATCAATTAAAACTTGGGAAATAATAAAACATTAATAAACCTGACTGTTAACATGCTGTTTATATATACTCTTGTTGCTTAACAACAACAAACACGGATATTGTGAAAAGAACTTTTTTAACAGTTCAATATAATTGCAATATTATTATTTTAAAGCGGGTATTTTAAAGTGGTTCGTTATTGAAATGATTTTATGTATTGTAAAATATTCAATAAAATATTGTGTATGTTTATAATACTAAAACGCTAAATTTGTTCTGTAGAATTGGAGAAAATTGTTTTTATTATTTCCTGTTGTTCGTTTAATATCATTAAAGTAAAAATGGGGGAAAGCCAATTTGAATGATTTTATTGAATGCGTTCCAATGACCATGAAACATCGAAAACTGTATGTAATATTAATCAATCACTTGGCAAATGAACGAACAGATCAAAATTCGCCCAAAAAAATTACCTTCAAAAATTATTTTACTTCGGACTACGAAAACTGACCGTAGATTATTTACACTGTAGGGTGCTCTGTCTGTCTGTGTACAATGTTCGTTAGTACTGAAAATGAACGGCATAAATCCTGTTATTTAAAATTCCGTTAATTTTTAAAATGTAACACGTTAAATAGAGAATTAGTAATAACAAAAAATTACAATTTTTGCAACAGCGATCCTAAACATTCCATGTTCATAAGTATCTGTCCACCGGTGTATCCATACATGAATTGTAAACAAACTTTAACTAAAAATTAAGTAATTAACTGGTTGACTAATTTAACAAAGAGAAAAGATTAAACAACTTTAAGAGTGTTAATATATTATTTTCACTAATGATACTAGAAAGAGCACTGGATATTACTCAATAGTATGTATAACAAAATCGCCAATAAAGTTTTATAATTAATTTAAGTATTATAACCAACGTAAGAATTTACACAATTTCCTTAAAACACTTGAAAATCTTCTCAGAAACTTTCGATGAAGTAGAATACTTCACGGGTGGACAAATGAAAAAAAAAGGTACTGAAACGGACAACAAAAATTGTACGACTTATGCAAAATTTTGGAATCGACCTTTTTCCGACTTTTCGGGTCAAATACGTGCAACTGTGCGACGGTGGTAAGATGGAAGTTAGAGTGACGTACCCTGGTGTCCTCGAAGCTTTACGTAATAAGTTTGAAAAATGAATCGTGAATAATTGCTGGCTCAAAAAAGAAAAAGAAAAGAAGAAAGGGGGGTACGCTATTCCTCGGCGGCTACACGACTGCCCTCAATTCTCATGATTCATCATGTCTGTCGTGCGGCAGTCGCGACCATAAAAATCCGGCCAGCCGCAGGCCTGTCAACGCAGATTGAATTCATCCCGACTGTAATCATCGGATCACAAGGATGGCGTGTCTCACGGTAGACAGGAATACAACTGTAGGGCTGTTTCTAACGGCGAGTCGTCGCCGCTGTTGGAGTCTAGGTTATGTACGTCGCAACGGTGGATAATCGTGGCGACGAGGCAGAGGCAGAACTACAATAAGCACCTCCGGCAGAAAAGGCGGGCAAAGACGCGAAGAGAGCAGCCCGGGCACAAACGGCCAGGATTACAGTCGCTAGTACAATTGCGAAGCCACGCGCAATAAATAGCAATTATGCTTAACAACGAGGACGAGGTCGGACCAGGAGCTACGCCCCTCTATAAACCACGTCTCCCGGCCGACGACTTTAACCACCGAATTATGCGACTGATTCAATTCTTAGCGGATACTGCACATGTCTCGGCCCATTTTCTCCGGGAATATTACCGTGGCCACCACAGTACCACCACCACTATGCATTTTTAATGTAGAGCACACCAGAACAACGGTCGATATACTGTTTCCGAAATCATGGCACAAGCGGTGCTGATTCTGTATACAGAGACAAGTCGAAAAGAAGGAATAAAAGATTTTTCTTTGATGCTTCGTTCTCGAGTAAATTAACGTTATATTATAACTACATATACTATAGTAATGAAAAAATTTCACATTTTATGCAATTGTGATAAAAATGAGTAGACGTAGTTCAAAACAATAAAAAGATTAAAAGTGTTCAACAGTGTTGATATACTATTTTGACCATTCAATATTATTAATGAGCAAAATAAATTTTTACGTAGCTCCTATAGATTGCAATGGATGCATAAAGTACCTGGTTATTGGCAGAAGGGTTAAAGGGACATTCGTCGGTAAGCCCGTACCAAGTGATCGTCTCCCTGTCCATTCAGATCATAAATTTAAAGCTGCAAAATATAAAAGAGATTATAACCCATTGTTATAAGAACACTAATCCTACATTACAAAAGGCTGATGTACAGTATACTTACAAATGATTCCGAACATGTTTCGTGGGAGGATGATAATCCTGGGAAAGAATAACGATCAATTAGAATCACTCCCATCTTATGGAACATTCCGGAAGAAGCAGCGGAGGGTCAAGTTAAATGCGCCATTTGATTTTTCAGTGCACGAACTCCCATTAATTTTGCATCGATCTTAAAGTTCGCCGAGTATCCGGGGGGTGGGAACGGCGAAGTTTCGTCTCTCGGAGAGCGGCGGCTGCCGAGTTGCCTCTCTCGCCGTGGCCGGAATTAACACTCGCCGAGATTTGTCTTTTATTTCATAATTACATCACTAGTTCGGAATTCCTTCGGACCCGCCAGAAAGAATCCGCCGTTGGAGGAGAGCGTCCTTGAATAGTTTCGAAGTTCCGGGCGACGAGGAAAGCCGAGGTAAAAAAGGAACAAATGACAAAGAGATAATGACATTAGCGGCTAGCCGAGAGCTTGCGGCGTGAGAAAATTCGCGGAGAATTACGGCCCGGCGAAATAAAAGCGAGACGAATTAAAAGCACCCCGCCGCGCCACCCCGCGCCGCGTCGCAGTGCCAAGCCCCGGCGTATTTGAGAATGCGCGATGAAATTTAGTAAGCTGTTAGTGCGTGACAGTGTTGGCCAGCTGGCATACCCAGTCACGAATTATAATTCCAACTGACCACCGCGATACTCTTCGGTTTCATTTCTCAGAAACTCCAACGCAAACATTCCGCTTAGCACGTTCCTTATCATCCCTTATTTCGAGAAGAATTTTCAGCCTGCGAATATTTTATCAACCGCGCTGCGCAACTCTGTAGAAAATAGTAGGGGAGACCGGGGATGGTAGACCATATGCATATTAACGCACACATTTAATCCAAATCACTGTTGTGTCGACTATTGTTTATGTCGATCATTGTTTCAAGCGCTCATCATTGCTTCCTTTGGCTCGAAGAATATTTGATTTTAAAGCTTCGTTTCAATTCCATGCTTCCTGCCATGCCTACTACGTGCTAACTAATTAGTAGATTGCGGCAGAGTGGCCAGACTGGACTCCCATTCTACCCTTCCCCTTCTACGACGCCATTCGCCCACCCTTCTCACACAGCCCGATCACGTGACTAATCTGGTACTGACAGAGAGAGGGTAACTTTTGAATTGAGAGAATTTCGATATACTATTTTTAATTCTGTTCCTTATAAGTAATGCAGACCATTTTTATTTTGCATACAAGTCCACAGTATATAAATTAATAAAATTTTGCATGAAGATCAGCTGTCTATTTATAACAATGTTTCTCAACCCTTGAGCCATAAGGGTGTCACGAGAATGCTTCAGGTGCATCCTGGAGATATTAAATGTTTTTCAGAATTTCTAATAAGCTCATGTTTAAAATTTCATTTATCTAAACGAATCTAGATTCTATCTTAAAAGAAGGTATTTACCAAACCACCCTTGTTTTTAAAAAATTATGCGCCTCCCAGAAATCTTGTTAAACTCAAAGTGTTAATCCAAAAAAGTTGGGGAACACTGCGACATAAAATGATTGATGTATTTACTATCTTCGACCCCCCACCCCCGTTAAAACATTGATCGGAGGCCACCACTCCCGACAAGGGATGGAACATCGGAAATCGAAAATTTTTATTGAGCCATAAACAGAAGTGTATTACGTTCAATATAGCGTACGACGTCGTAAAAGTTGCAATCATTATAGGAATGACCACAGTATGAACAAAATTTCGATTTTATCTCGACTATAATCGTTGAAATTTTCGGAAAAAATCGGATGGCAGATAGTTTATCAATTATACATTGAAGTGCAGTACTCTGAAGAAAATTTTGCCGGAAACTCAAAAGAAATAAGGTAACACTTTTCTTTGATAAAACGTTTTCGAGGAATTTTTCGTTGAGTCGTGTACTGTGGCACCATTTTGTTTTGAACAGTTCTTCAACCATAATTTCAATTCAATCTTGTACTACCTTAATTCAATCTTGCCCCAGTCCAGATTTATCTTATACATTGTCTACACCTAAATTGGAGTCAACTGACTTCAAATTCAACTCGCGCCTAACTCAAACCTAGTCTGGACTTAGCTGATTGCAACTTGTACCAAACCTGGAAAACGGTCTAGGTCGAGCTTGAACCTAGTTTACATTTAATCATGGCTAACCTAGTGATCAATTAATTTATCTAATTTATTTTTTCTTCTGTTACCTTAAAAATGAAGAAGGTTTCGTCACGCCTTCTGTGCAATGGCTATGTTTATTCAGTGATTAGCCCTTGTAAAAAGAACTTTTGTTATATCAGAAGAGCTTTAAATTATTGTTGCACATACCGAATACTATTTAATGAATGATTCCATAACAATATTAAATAACTATCACATTAAATCGATGTTCTCAATGTGTTATTTACTCGTAACATTTATGGAAATAATTCAGACCTCAAAGATTGCTTGTGTTTCTCTTGTAGAAGCTCTTTCAGTAGATAAATGATCGAAATAATCGATTCTGTTGTTGTATGACCGGAAAACGACAGCGCCATCTGCCGTGTTTCGGTGCGCGGGGAGAAAAGATCGTGGGTAACAACCTAACTTCAAATTCTCTACGGTATACAGTATACAACAGTGATGGGAACCGTAGGGGCCCCTGAGCCCTGAGTTGCCTGCTTCTTCCACCAAGTTCTCTTTCGTGCTAACAGTTTCCATACATCTTTTATTTGTACAAATTCTAAAACATCGGTTCCAATAGTTTTTAAAAAAGTGCCGAAGATTAACGTTTCTTCTATCAAAATTCCACTGGACCAGATATATTCTAAATAAGCATGTGCGTTCGAGCAGAACTTTTTAAGAAACGGAAGATGAACAAAGAGGACGTATGAATTCAGAGATTTTACAAACGTAATGAAATCCTCGGACCCGGAAGCACGGGCGATAACGTAGTCCATGATTGCTCGGCATGTAGATGCATTAATTACGTCAATCGATCTGATATACTCTCCTGCCGAGTACACTGCAGCACGATCACAGAATCTCGATCGCGCGGCCAGTATCCGTAGTCCTTGATTTAGCGTACGTGTCTAAGACTGGGAAACTATATCGCGGCTTTAATAGACATTACCCCATAGCATACTATGGAGTCAATACTGACAGCTGCAGGTGGGTCAGCCTCCATAAAGCTAGCGCCGCGGCGCCGGCGAGAACAATAATTTCTCCATTGATGCGAGTGACGTGAATACAGCTTCTGCCATTATTAATCGACAATGCATTATCAGTGAAATACAAACAATCACTTTATATACTCACTTTTGTCCTATATAGAAAGCAATGATTTTAATTGCGCGTGAAACATCGTTAATAATGTCAACATGGTTCCGCAAAAGAAAAAGATTAATTTTGTGAAACTTGTTGTCGTGAATCATAATGCGCGGTGCGGTGACATTCAATCGATAATTTTAATATTTCATGAATGTGATCGACAGAATTTCATAATGAATTATAACTGTGGATTTTTATGCAAAGTGTAAAAATGTTCTGTCTTCGTTTGAAAATTTGGGAGGTTTGTAGACATTTATTTATTTTCTTAACACTAACCCACCATTAATAGCCAAACGACCAGTCCTAAATTTTGTGTTTTACAATTATTGAAATTATAAAAATGCTATTGTAAGAAATAATTTAATAGTTTTATTAGAGCACATGTTCTAAATCAATTTTTGTCATTTTTATAAGGCATGTGCCTGTTACTTTTATAGGTCTGTACGTTTAGTGTTAATTTTAGTATATAATTTTAGTTGGAAATAATGCAACAGTAATTTTAGTTTCTTTATATCTGCAGCTTAATTATAACTGTGACAACTACCACTGAAATAAGCAGGGTACAATTGTTAAAGGATTGAATATGTGTTATGTATGTATGGGGGAAAGTTCACTTATAATAGATGTATATGTAATGAATTCATTTTGTTTGTTTCAGGTGAGTGAGCAACTAATCTTTTTGTGTCTACCCATTGGTAAGTTTTTAGAAATGATTATAATGTTATAATGTATGTTCCAAGAAATTGATTAGGTTTTCACAGGAGTCCTTGGATGTTGTATCTTGTTCTTTCTTGTTGGTATTTATGGCAAGATGTAACCATGTTTATTGTGATGCAGCTAATGCACTTGGGTTTCTCTAGGTTTTTTATTAAGTATGTCTCACTCTGTTAATTGTTACTTGCTCTTTCCTGTTGAATGAGTATGCTGTCAGATTATCTGTCATCTTAAATTGCGTGAATTTTTATATAATGTAACCACATTTATCATCGCAATTGCATCAAACATTTCATTAGAATAACGTTTATGCTGTGTCGAAGCTATCATTACAGTAAAGAAAAATGTTTCATACGAAGCGTTCGAATATTTTTGAAGGAACTGTAGGTCAATTTTCCAATATTTTCGCAGGTTCGTTAATGTCGATTCAGTGGGCAGAGGGTCGGACGAGAGAGCCGACCACAGGATATCGTTAGAATTGAGTTACTCCGTATCGAAAGAGGAAATGACAACACATAAAATGTCTGGTATCCATCGAGTTGTTCGTTGACCTTCGCGAATCGATAAACGAGCAAGGGATTCAGCAGGTTGCAGTCTCCAGCCAGTCAGGCGAATCCGAGACGAGTCTGGCTCGGCCGCAAGTTCCCATGCCATTACTTTACCTTCCCTTACTTTTGCATCCGACCAGGCAGAAAGGAGGCCACGTATTCCCAAGGGTCCCTTTGTGGAGAAAGTTTATTTGATCGTTTGACACGTATACGAACCCATACATGCTGTGCACCTTATGAGCCGAAGATTCGAGCTAGAAACACCGGAAACCCATTTGGTCGTTTTCTTACGTTATACTGTCGGTCGTGCACGGTAGTCGTTACCCTGTATCCTTCTTGTTTCAACAATACCTCGTGATACTGATTTTTCACCGCCGGTCTCCTTTTTTCACCCTGCAGTATACACAGTGTTTCCGATGTCGTGACGCTACCGCAAAAAGGGTGATTCTACGTGGGTAAAAATAGTTCAGAGGCATAGCAAAACTGGGTTCACGTGGTACCGTCTTTATGGTTAAATAACGTTATAAGTAGACTGCCGATTCTATGCGAAATTTTCTTCATTGATTGCAAGAAAGAAAAGCCAGATATCTTCCTTCTTTTAAACATTTCGTAGAGATTAAAATAATACGCGGACATCCTTAAATTTTGATAATTTCTTCACCATTCTATGAATTTATGGTGATAATAAGTAGGAGAAAAATTGCAATTCCAAGCAATAGATTGCAAGAATTTAAGAGCTGCAATGTTCGTTGCGAATTTGTTCATGAAAAATGGAGGTCGCCTTCATCTTTTTTAAATGGATATCTTATATCAAGACGAGTTCGACGGCCTAGTATACTATGAGCTTGACATAACTTTAACAGTAAGGCTGGCTCGAGTTGTTAATATCGATCTCTCGAAAGAAATATCTATTTCTTCTCTAGATAAATTTATTTTGCAATCAGACGGTTGAATAAATAGAACTCGAGCCCCGACAAATATTCACTGAAATAACTTTTATCCTGTAAACAAAAGTCTGTGGAGTATCAAACCATGTAACACGAAGATTGCACAAAGAAAACGAGTGAAATAGTTGGGATTGTCCCTTGAGGCACTGCCCTGGCTCCGCCGAAATAGAAAGCAACTATATCTACCGAGGGCATACTAAACAGAGTAAGCAAGAGAGTCTTTTGTCGCTGTCGAACTCGAAAGATCGAGAGTCTCTTTTTTCTCGGACGTCTTTTGCCCCGCGGGAGCAATTCAAAGCGCTTCCAAGGCAAAGAATGCTTGTTGTCCATGGCTGACTTGGACTTAAGATTCACCTAGAAACTTCACATCAAGTCGGTGATAGGAAATATATGAAGAGAAATAAGACAGATACGCGCCATTATGGGGAATATCAATGAAGAGCTATGCTCAATCGTCATTTTCTTTTTTTAGAGTTATAGTTGTCCTCAATAGAAAGAAAATTTATATTTACCACTACATTTGCTCTAGTGCTTCAATATCGATGTTAGAGGAAAAGGTTTAACCCTGTATCTAATTTTGTAGTCCCTAAGCAACATCAATTTCAAATTCCAATTTCAAATCCCATTTTCATATAATTCTGCGCATCCCCACGCTGCAGCCCCGTCACATGACTAATCCAGTACTGACAGAGAGGGGGTAACTATATTCCCCTCAGCTCCCCTGGTCTGGCGACTCTACATAAGCCCCTCAGTTATTAAAAAAATGACAATAGATTCTACTATTTAACAGATTTTAAACATTTCTTATTCACAACTGAAAATTTCTTGAAAACTGAATCGACATCAAACTTTTCGTCATGAACCCACAAATCACACTTTAGAATATAGTCCAATAATTTCTTTCATAAATATTTTCACGTTTCTCTCGTCATCACAAAAATGACTTTCATTTTTTGTTAAAAAAATTTATATTGAAATTCGAAAATACCCGATTACATTGCATAAATCCAAAAATACATAAAATCCGATAAATAAGAAAAATATTGGAATATCTGGATTCGGTGCAATTCGAAATTCGTGATCTTCGAATCCGGGATAGTTCAAAGGCTGAAGAAGCATTTGTGATTTGTCACTCGTCGCGGCTCCAATTAAGATTTAACCAGAATTATCCGCGGCGCTAACCCAGATCTAATTTCAAGTAAATCGAGCCCTAATCCGAATAAGGGAAAAGTTATCGATGTTCGGCTGAGAGTCTTGGACTCTCTCTTATTGGGACGCGTAGGAAATAGATTGCGAGGCGGGGGCGAGGCTCTAATGAAACGCGCAAGAAAAACGAATTGGACACGAACACAAACTCGAGACTTTGTTCTATCGGCGCCGGTGGCTGGCCCGCGGAAGAAGCCTAGAAATAATCCGTGTATAATCCAGCGTAAATTATTAACTCGTAACCGCTCTAAAGTGTTCGTTAGAAGTCCATCGACGTGGCTCGACTATTATCAGTTTAATAGCTCGCTCTATCAGCATCAACGTATTCTATGCCTTAATTAGCGTGAGATAGGAAAACGTTCCACTGAGACACTCGCGCGTCCTTTCCAGCCACTGTCTAAGTAGAAAACGCAATAACACGCGTTACTTCCCTATCAGAAGTCCGCACACATCCTCGGACACTGACACGAGATAGTCCAGCCACTAAATCGTGACCATAGGCAAAGAAAGTGCTCGATGCGGAATTCCAGGCATACACCAGCTCCGATTCAACGATACAATTAGATCCACTTCTGCGGAAACGAATCGTATCGCACAGACTATAAAACTATAGAACAGACTATAAAACAGTGAGTTGCTGCACGAGACTTGTCGCTTGTGTTTCTAGCACAATTTTATCTTCAAATATCTATTAGGTATGCGTTTCATTGCTGTTTTACTGTCTCATTTTTCGTCGTTTATGTGCGTCTTGAAGCTTTTTACTTTGGTTAAATTCTCCTTTTATTTCAAGTCGAATGTTTCCCTGACCTTTTATTGGGCTGTAACAATTTTTGGTGTGTTTGCTCCTTATAGAATTTTACAGTTTCATTTTTCGTCTTTTAGACGCGATTGAGATTTTTTCATCTGGTTGAATGTCTCTCTTATTTCGAATAGAGAATATTCCCGACATGTTCTTTTATTGGATTGTAACATAGATAAGTTCGATTGCAAATATGAAGTATTTCTAATTCCAACGATTCAATTTTGATTCATTATAAATGTACATAACTGTGATTGAAAATAAGCAGCTTGCAGTCAGAAATTATTCAAGCGATTAAATATAATTCTGTGCTTTATTAATATAATTCTGAGTCTGATTAAAAATTAGTGCCAAAAATTTTAACGCGTTAAAAATGGTTCCATAACAGAAACGTAGACAAAGTTTAACTCTCCTGAGTCCGCCGGGTCTATTTTGACCCAGAAGAACAATTCAATTATCCCAGTTTCTGGCGAAATAATTCAATGAACCTGAATTAAGAAATTGTGAACTATCTACATAAAAATATTGCGAACGTATAATATACTAGGGCCATTTAAGAAGAACGTGAAAAGAAGAAGAAAGTACAAATTTTTCCCGAACTAATACAGTAACAGAGTAACTGTAGATGAAAGAGAGGACTTAAATGCCGCACCCTTTTGCTAAAGTTTTCGAAAGAAGAGAATATTCATGGAATCGGTGAAGGTCTTCATATTTCTGTTCGGAATATTCGTTGAACCGGAGGATATAATCGGACCATTAAACGAGTAATACCGAGAGGAAAGTCGAGAGGAATGGTAAAGGAAGCTGACTGTACCGCCGCGATCACTATTCCACTGTTCCCAGGAACACGGAATGTTTTGTAAATCGTGAAAGTTGGCGAATCGCGGGCACCGAACCGTGGAATTTCGCCTCCTGGATCAAAAGAAACGTTGTGGAAGGGGGAGGTGCAGGGGGAGGGGGAAGAGTATATATTCCACGGTCAACGAATTTTTCTGGGAAAACCGATTTCTCGGTAAAGAGGGCCGAATTTGCATGACAAACCACGCTTGGATCGCTTGACAATGGCATGGTTTAATCTCGGAGACTACGCGGCGTCGTTACGCTTTATTGCGCGATCCAAGATCGAATGGATCCGATACGAATGAAACTGGAAACACGCATAAACAAGGCAATAAAGAGACGATATTTTCAACTGCGATACAAATTACGATAAAGTTCTCATGCCAGATCTGCATACGTCCCTGCACAGTTGCATTTGCGCGCTAGTTATTAGCAGACGGATTTTATGCATTTTTGTGACAAATATGAGCTGATGTCGTTTAAAACAGGAAAAACATCAGAACGATTTTAATATATCGTTATGCTATTTTCAATCCATTAAACGTATTAAGATTGAAAATAGTTTTCTATTTTGCTCCAG
This sequence comes from Lasioglossum marginatum, assembly GCA_028455795.1. Lineage (NCBI taxonomy): Eukaryota > Metazoa > Arthropoda > Insecta > Hymenoptera > Halictidae > Lasioglossum > Lasioglossum marginatum. The sequence goes on from CM052243.1 coordinate 5,751,906, forward strand.
TTTGTTGCAAGTCAGGCGGACAATTTTTATTTTGCTTAAAGATCCTAGTTATTAGGTTCTAACATGACAAAATTTAATCGAAATTTGGCGTTATTTGTTGTATGAAATAATCACAGCAACTAATGAGCTTTGAAATATTTCTTTTATTTCAGATACAGTGTCACAGATGAGAAATGTTTCACATTTTGCTCGGCAATTTTCCGTCCTTGTTCGAAATATTTATTTTTATTCCATAGGAAATAGGAAAACGAGAAAACTTCTCAGCTCACTCAATATATTAATGAGCTCGCTGCCACCGGCGTGACATATTTTAGCGACGACCGCCATTATAAATTCCGCGCAAAAGGAACCAAATTACTTGTACGCGCGCCGTTATTTAACGTGTCGTTCAGAAAGTTAATAAGATTCCTTCGTCGCCATTTTTTAATATTGCTCGACGGCAATATTCTTCTTAATAGAATATTGTACAAGCGAAGACCGTCACTCGAAAACAGTGCCAGTAAACGCGTTCATTTTATAATTTACAGTAGTGTCTTGGTGTTCTACGTTCTAGAGGTATATATATTTAAACTTTTTATTATATGAAATTACACGGTGTAAAAATATTATCTAACCCCATCGTTGGTGGCGTTAATTGTTGATTTTTCTCGATAATGAGAATCGGTAATTTTAATTGAAATGGCGGGAAATAGCCGCAGAACCAGAAGTTTACAACGCGTCAGCAGCCACTTAAGTGTAACATGGCATAAAGTTTCGCCGGTTAGTCCGCAAGTTAACTGAAAACAAAGCCGTAGCGACTATAGGAAAGACGAGCGTGGAAGTTGGTAACGAAGTACGAAACTTGGATACAATCTACTTGCATACAGGCTAACGTACCGCATAGACGCGTTAGTTAGACGGACTACTTTGAAATCGTACTACCTTCGAAACGTGTCTCGCATAATTTCCGACGAAGTTAATTTACTTCATTGTACAAGCTTCCTGTGGTACCGGAACTTCTTACCGAATCCTTCATATTCATTAATGTGGAATGGGCATTCATTATTCAACAGCTGATCGTATTTTGTAACGATAAATTTCGAGTACAATCATTGATAGGGTCACCTGTCCAGGAAGTGAACACTTGGGCTGCATGCAGAGTCGCCAGATGAGGGGAGGGAACACGAATTGAGGGGAGAAAGTTACCCTCTCTGCCAATTTTAAAACTGTTTGGTTCTCCTAACCATCTCAGTCCCAATTAGTTCGGATAATTGACGCCCTACTGTATTTGCAAGTTGCTGTTTAATTTCCTGAGTGCTATTTCTATAAAAATGTCTATAGGAATGTCACTTTATTATCTCTTTTAGACTTTGAAAAACACTAGCAAGGAAAGTTAAGGGTTTCGTAAGAAGTTTGCAGTTGAAGTGCTAATTTGGGCTTACTTTGGGTTTTGGTTCTTGCAAAGCACTGATACGGAAAGTTAAGAGTTTATTGAAAAGCGCGAGGTTATTAAGTTTATTATGAAAATTGTAAAACTTTGTGTGCAAATGTACTAATGTACATTTCATTTGGGCTATAATATGGTCTTAGGGGATGAAATTACCCGCTGGAGAACATACAGAATTTTCTTTCTGCAGAAATATCTCAAGAATGTGAGAAACGTAAAAAGAAATGTTTTACACGAATTAAATTTTGTCACATATTTATAAGATTCTACAAAAATAATTTTCGAATAAATCTTGTTTTGCATATCTTGTTTGCAGACAATTTTATTGTATATTTTTGTAAATTAATTAAGCCTCTATGACGGTGAACAAATTTTGACCAATGCAGTGGCATTGTTTTTGAAAGCATACAAAACTTGCGGTGAAATGTTCAGAATGTAAAGTGCACTATAAAGATCTATCGTTTCGTAATTGTCCAGCATGAAATTTTCGTGCAGCCACATTTTAAAATAGGTCAATAATATACATTAATTTATTGAATTACAATCAACGTCTATCAAAATTCACTGCAATTATCAGAATTGATTGCAGATCCTAAATTAGATGTAATGGTGCTTTATAATTGCAATTTTAGAGTGAATAATTACTTACGGTCGTAAATGAGTTTGTTCTGATATTGTTTTCATCATATATTTCCATAATGAATAATAATATCAATTAGTGTATTCTCTTGTACACTTTTTAGATAGTTATTATGTACATCATAACTTAGACATTTTATATCATGAATATATTCATTATGTATACGATTAACCAACGTGGATCATTAGCATCAATTTGTACCTTACTACAGGTAACATGTCTTCATGACGGTGTAAACATGAGGTCTATCAATCCTACACTTTGGCGACGGTCCAAAGAAATCATCAAGTATCTCTTATATTAATGCAGCATCTAGTATTCGTTTGTATAAATTATGCATTTATGGCTTGTAGAAGTTTTTGAAAAATGTTAGAATTATTAAATAACGTATGAAATTGAAAATTGCATAAATATCCGCAGTCTAATTATTACACGCAACATTTTTAACACGAGCACCAGAAGATCCTAATTTTATTGTTTTTCTATTCACATTGGATGCCTGTTCATATAAATTACAATCTGTCCAATTAATTATTTAACTCTTGTGTGGGGAACCAAAATATATATGTAGATAACTTTCGAACTTTGGTATTAACATTTGTGCATTATTTACTTTTTTAACTCTTTATAATTATGTGGGTTAAAAACTGTCTCACCTTTTGCTTAGCTTTTTATGCATAATGGGATATATTTGAATCTACCTCGAAAAGTTGAAGTTATATTGATATGGGCTTCTATTTTTTTTTAAATCGTGTGCCTCAAAGAGTTAACAATGACATAGTTCAAGGTGGTAATATCTATTGCCCCACCTTGTATACACATTGCTAAGGACCAATCGTATACTTCCTAGATTCTTTTTACTTCTTTGCGTGAAAAAGCACAAGTGAATGGGTGTCTGGAAGAAGAGCCTATGTCAGGTTTCTAAAATTTTATAGATGCGCAATTTTGAATTCAAATGCGAATTGCAACAATGAAAATTGAAAATGACACAGTACCTTCTTCCATTGGAGAAAGACTGGAAACTGAAAGACGTTTTCACGGTTTATTTTATGAAATGTTAAAGCAAAATAAGTTGCTACTTGTGCTCCTATAAAATTTTAAAAACCTGACACAAGCCTTTCTTCCGGACACTCATTCAGATGTGTCAAACGAATGCAACTAACGTTGCTATGATTAGAGTACGTGGCAAACTTTAACCAATTAGCCAATAAACGAAGACGAAAGATATTGAACTCGGGACTTCTCACCGGAGTTTCACTCCCACTCTACCGAATCGCAGTCAATGGCGAAAAAAGAAGCGGGCTGGAGGTATAGCCTTAGCACGGTTATTCCCTACCACCTCTGGTTAACCTTCCGGTGGCCGTCTGAGCGGTCTTCCGGGGATTGTCTCTGGTTCGCCACTCGGTCACGGTCTATTTCCGGGGCTGAGCGATCGCTTAACGACGCATTGTACGTATGTATTTATGGTGGAAGCGATAGAGAGACGGTAATAAATACTGTTATACCGTGCATTAACGCTAGCAACGGTGCAGCTCTCGGCTTCCTCTGTCGCGTGTGGGTAGAGAGAGAGGAAGAAGGTCTCCGACAGAATAATGAGAGAAAAACGAGCACGAGCCGGAAGAGGAGGGAAAAGGAAGCCGCGAAGAAGCCGTACCGACAGGAATCGCGAACGTGTTTTCGTCTTAGGCGGAGGCGGAGGCGGCGACGTCGTTCGTCGTCTACGTACACACACGCTCGCCGCGCCGGCTTCGGTTTCTGGGACACGAGAACGTGCTCCCGTTACGCCAAACGCTCGTCAGCAATTAGCGGGTGAAACAAACGTTGCCCTGTTGTACGCTAGCCAACCACGTATGTACAAAGGTAATAGAGTCGCATTCAGCTGGGCGCATCTGCCGCGAACGGGAGTATGCGCCGAGAGAGAAAGAGAGAGAGAGAGAGATAGGTATGTGTGCCGGAAAAAACGACACGCTCAGACGAGCAGACCGAGAAAGATGTCCTGGTTCCTTTCCACCATTTCGTTTCACAGCATTCCCAGATCATTCTTTTATGATGGACGGTTTAACAGGTGAACGAGGCGCGAAGGGTTTTACAATCCATTCATATATCTCTCTCTCGCTCTCTCTCTCTCTCTTTCTCTCTCTCTATAGTGTTTTCTGGTACGAGCAGTGTGCGGTGGCTCGGAAATCCGGAAAAATTGGCGAAATTCTGAGCACGCCGTTTCTCGCCAGCAAACGATGTGTGATGCATTAGTAGCATTCGTAGAATGCTCACTTTTACTTTTCGTGATGGGATGCGACACTCATCGTCAAGTTGTTGCATTATTTATAGTGAATCACAGTGATATTCGGACACTTTTAACATTAGAACTAGCAGATGAGTCAAAATGACTTGCTCGTGATCTGTTCGATTAGAAATGAGACGTTTAGTTTGAAAGTGGTCCACGTCCACTTAAGTTTAAATTGAGATATTTAAGAGTTCGCGTTTCAATGAAATTAAAAATATACGTATAGGATACCAATGTATCACACTCCTTAAGTGTATCTAAGAGAGTTAAATTTACAATTCCTATTAAAATAATAGCAATTATTAAGTGAATAATATGCGTCTTCTTACCAAGAATGGACTTTTGATTTATTTCTGTCAGAAACGGGTAGATTTACTCTCAAACAATGAATAGATTAAAAGAATGTAAAGAGACAAAAATTTTATCTTCAATAAAAATGATCTCAAGTCTATAACGACACACTATCATTGATCTGTGATATTTTGTATTTAATACTGGAGATAAGTTACGAAATATTTTTCGGTATTTCGCGTTACACCACGCCGAGAATAAGCGACCATAATCTCGGTGGACCACCCGGTGTAGGAGTTTTAAAGCGAAGAACCGGCATGTTAAAAATCTTCCGGTTCCGCGGAAGAGGAGGGGACAGACAACGTAGTATCTATTGTTACTCGATAACGAACGCCCAAGAGATTCCTGAGATTGTAACAATATGTTAGATCGTGGGGAATGGATTTGTGGATACTTCTATTTATTATCGGTCGACCGTGAAACTGAAAACTTCAAAGGTACGGTTCGTGCGCACGCCTGGTCTTGTTTCGGCCCGTACATCATTCGATATCGTAGCTTTCCGTGTTCCCCGTGTATTTGCAGTGATTTTCTTCCAGCAAATACGCCGACGAATAAACACGCGGCGGCTATGCCTGTTTTCAACTTACAATGCAATTTATTCTTTTCATCGAACAATAACTACACTTTATATTGTGCCCGAGCAGTCCGTAAAACACGGTACAAGAGACAGTCACGTTTGTTCGACTGTCTCTCCAACTAAATCGCCGCTTTGTGCTTCTCGAAATTAAATAGAGCACACACTGCTTTCAAATGTTTTTTCTAAAGCTGGTGATCAAATTGCTAGAACTATTGGGTTGGCGAGAAAGTAATTTCGGTATTTTAAAGTGAAATAAAACAGAATTTCTTTATTCAAGCGATGAACTTTAATCAATAGAATATTTTCTTATTTATTCTTTTTGGCAAAAGATCATCGAACAAAAGCGAAAATATCTTATTCATTAAAGTTCATTGCTTGAATATAAAAATTAGGCTCTATTTCACCTTAAAATACCGAAATTACTTTCTTGCCAACCCAATATTTCTGAAAATTGAGTTCACACTGACACGTTCAATTCTTTTGCTTTACACTGAATTCTTGGTATTTTTGTAAAGTATTTTGAAGTATGAAAATAGAAACTTCAAATTACCGTAGGAATCACCCTTTCCAAGGATACACAACTTTTTTGGAACACCCTGTATTTTTCGTACTGTCCCAATAATTCCCCACATTTTCTATGACGATCAATAACACTATAGTCGTCACATACCATTCTATTTCACCTTAATGTTTATTATCTTTTTGTAATTTTCCTTGCCCCATAGTTCTCAGGAGACTGTTTTTCAATTTTGCGATATTACAGAAGTACTAAATTACCGTAGCAGGCAAATATCGGATGCCCTATCATAGTTTGGTCGATCAAACACACGCGCGTAGCATCCTTTGGTCGATAACAAAATACCGTCCAACTATGGGACCGCTGTGAAACTCATCGCGAAGACGCCGATGACGCTGCCAATGCAATTACAAGGTTCCGTTTAGAGAAACGTTTTTGTTCGCAACGAAGTTACGCTACACGCGTATGGACCCTACTTTACATTGCTTACAGCACGTCACTATTACTGCCATGAAAGGCGTCTACTTCTTTTTTCCAGCAGCGTGGTCGTGCATCGCGGGACACGTAAAAGATAGAATATTGGATCATGAAAGACCCTAGCAGAAAAGATTGCACTTCGAATCTCTCGCGTAACGTGAGATGACCCTATTTATGCGGTCCTCGTTTTCATACCGTTTCAATCGTTCCGTACAGGAGTCAATCAAAAATTAATGAATTTTTCTATACGTATAATTAAGTGCAATAAATTTGATGTAGGTGTTCCCCTAGTGCCGGATACTAAGACTTTTCTTTTCAATTAATTTCGATCTAACTCTAAATAACTAAACTATTATGAGCGGATATGATGACGTCGATCACCATAGTTGGACTCTTCATTGAACTTTTCATTAAAATTTTATCTTGCAAAAAGATAGGATATACAAACTTAAAACGGTTTTATTTGGTATGGAATTAAATTTCTTACTGTTGATATTGAATTTGCCTGTCGATTTAAAATAGTAAACCAGCCCCGGTCTCCCCTAACCTTTTCCCCCCGAGTCCGAGTAAATTCCCTTTATCTGGCGACTCTGGTCTTAGTTAGTACTCGCCTTTCTAAAGTTGGTATTCGAAAGTGATCCGCAGCGCGTCTAATAAATTGGCAGCGAAAAGAAAAGATCGCGAGGACGCTTCATAACGGTGCCCATAGGGAGACAAGCGACACCGGCTCGGGGACAGAGTAACGAAACGGTGAAGGAGCACGTGAAGACGGCTGGATGAAATATATCTTCGGTGTTAAGCGTGGTTCATGGTCGTAAAGGAATCTCCGATTACTCGTACGCGTACAAAGCCTCGACGCGACGCGACGGAATGAAACGTCACATACCGCGTCCCTGTTGCCTACCGCGATCGTATAAATTACCGAGGACGTCCAATTAGCGATATTCACAGTTGAATCGCTCGGCAAAAAAAGTGCACGCCTCCTGTCGCGCCCACGCATGTTTCGGGGACGCCGCGCCGCGCCGCGCCGGTAAAAATAGGCACCTTTAGAAATGGACGAATTGTTGCATCGGGTCTTCGTCGCGCGCCTCGTCGCCAACAATGGATTAGCATTGACAATGCTAATGAATCAATAGAGATTTCGAACAGCTGCGCGTTACAACTAGCCCGGCGCTAATTTCCTGCGACGTTACTGCCTCTCCCGCCGTGCCACATTTAAATTCGAATTTCACCGTGATTGATGAAATTCTCGTCGAAATTCGTAATATCTGCATGGAACATTCGGCCCGGCGCGGGAAAGAACCTCCATTTTCAGATTTTAAATTATGGCGTTCCAGGGTAATTGGCTGTTCACGTTCATGTAATTCACAATCAATTATATTTCGTAACAACCTTGATCGATTTCAGACACGATATTGTAAGGCAAGGAGTTAATAGATTGAAAATAATATAACAGTAGCGTTAAATTCGTCTACTTTGTTTTGTTGTTTTAGATTAAACCTATTCATTTCTGTCATAAATCCGCAGTCTACTGATTAGAATAGCGAGATTTTCAAATCCTGATTAAAACAGAAGAAGAAAACTCGGATAGCTATCGCACTAGACTTTCGAGAATTGGAACAGTTGCTAATTAAGCAGCAATCCATTCCTATTCTGCATTTGAATTTCGGTAGATGCTCACTGTACAACGAGAACAGGTTACGGTGCACACTAATGGCGAACAAAGTTAGGGACTTACAAGATACCCATTGAACGATTCCTGAAACTTCGAGGTTGCGACGGATACATACGTATGACTGTGTCAGTCTCTAATTCACAACAAATAGTAAAATAATTTATTATTTCTTGTTATTAAGTGCAGAAGCACTTTTGGTGTTCGACTGGATCGATTTAAATGGGACACCCTTGTATACAGTAATACTTTAATTCAATTGAAAAGAATAATTTCTCTATTGATTTTGTTCAAGTTCATTTTTCTCGCCTATTTGGATATGAAAGCGCATTAACCCTTTGCACTCCTTTGTCGAGTCGACATCAGAGAAAGGAAAATGTAAATAAAACGTGTTTTTATATGTATTTGGTTCTTGCTTTATTTATTTTAATCTTACCTTTTAGTTAAAAATAAATATAAGTTCTGCAAATAAAATTACAACAAAGTTTGAGAGCTATATTTAATATAATTAGTAAACAAAATTGTTTAAAATAAGTCAAGGAAGCAGTCAAGGAATTGTCCATTGAAGTAAATTTCAAATAAAACACTTAAAATAGTTGTTGGCAACAAAATCGAAAAATAATTCAGAGTGCAAAAGGTTAATAGGGTAGTAGTAACAAGTACCCTAAATGTTTCCGAATAGGCGAACAATGATTTCCGCGAGCGTGTTTCGAGCTCTGATTAGAAGTGAAACGTTGCCGCGAGAGAACCGTCCGTTCTCATTGGCACTTCTGACGTTTTCCGCGGGGAACACGCGGCCGTTGGAAGTGGAGGCAAGACAAACCCGAGAAAGTTTCTTGTCGAACGTATACGCAGTACGTAATCCGTGGGGGCCATTAAGACGGTGCTATCAAGGGGAACCGTGATAACGAGCGCGCGCACTTTCGTACACGGGGGACGGCACGGCATCGCACGGCGTAACGTTGTCGCTCGTAAAAGGAGCCTCCGCGTTGTCCGTAAATTCCATAAATTTCTCTTTGGTAAACGACAGCGTCCGACGGTAGTCCGTACCGAGGTCAGCCGAGAGTGTATCTTTTCGACGACATTTGCGGGATAGCGCAAATGAATTTGTTCGTAAACATCGGTGACCTTCGGCCACGTCGCCGGACCCGCAAGTTTCCGGATGGACTCTCTCTCTCTCTCTCTCTCAAGAGGAACGTCACCAGAATATCTACAGAGAGATGCGGTGCAGTGAATATTTCATTAACCTTTATCCTCGGTTAATTATTTACAAAGAGGTACTCCTCTCCGATTTTGATAAAATTTAAATATGTTATGCAGCTACACATTCTGAACAACTTTTTCCTTTTCTAATATAAGGAAGTCGCTTTTAGTTTTCGAGATATTCGGAAAAAACTATTGCTAATACTGTATTGAATTTTCCGTATCCTTGCACGCTCCATTAATTCATTAAAGTTCATTGTTTAAATAAAAAAATTGAAATACCGAAATTACTTTCTGGACAACCCAATACTATTACATCTAGCACTGGACAGTAGGAAGAAAGCAATACGACTATCCGCAAAGGGAAGTTACTACCGCTCAACGATCTAAACGTTCACCCTGAATCTATAGATCAACCAGCAGATCACTGGTGTTTTCCTATCGTGTTCGCTTGAATTACAATTATTATCGGCCAGCGGGAATAAACAAATATTTTACTCGGCACACACGGATTATGTAAATAACAAAAATGATATAGGGAGTCACGTTTTCAGAATGCGAGATAAACATTGGTATCGCAGTCGTAGCTGAAAAAATCGATTTTTCCGGTTGCACAGCCGAGCCGCGCGCTGGTAGAACACGGCTTGTAGCTAGAAGGGTTCTGGTCTTATCTGATCGAAGATGGACGCCTCGTCGGAGATTCTCAGACGTTGTACGATCGTCGGAAGATCAGCTAGCAGAAGTATCCGGTCTATGGACAAGCTTCCTTACTGGACACGGCAATTAATCTTAATGGCGCTGGCGTCGGGCATGTCTGTCACCTGGCGATCTGACGCTAATTAATCTAATATGCTATTGATATTATAATTAGACCGTCCGGATGATTCACGGGCTCTTTCGTCGTCATTTAAATCACTACGAACTACGGGATACTTGTACCGTGTCATTTTCATTTGCTATCCGTGGGGTAGCTACCGGTTTCAGATATTCCAGGTCAACTTTCTGATATTTCCGACGTGAAACTACGGAAACGTCCACTGGCACAGTTTTCTGCACACGTTTATTTAAATTTCATATATTTTTACAGGACCGATAAAATAAGTTTAACCATTTGTGAAAAGAGAAAGTATCTAGGCGATTGCTATTCCTCTCCGATTTCAATGACCTTGAAATATGTTGTCGAGGTTATTGGAATCGGAGACAAGTTTATCTAGCTCTTTATTTAATATGTAGCAATTAAAACAAGGCAAATAATAGAAAGATTTCAATATTATTTAAATCTCGTGTTATTGTATTTAAATTATATAAATTTAAATATCATATAAATTTTAATATCGTTTTAGTATTATTTAATGAAAATTGCAAGGGAACTTCGACGTCTATCAAATTTCTAGGCTAGAGTACCACCTTACATTAATTAAAGTGCGGTCTAATTAAAATTTGTGTTCTAAATGTGTGTGATCGTACTGGACAAGAGATATGACGTCACTATCAGTCGTAACATCTCCCTATTGTATTACATGGGGAATGTTCAATGAGTAAATAATAAATAATTACCTTCAGTTTTATTGCGATTTTAAGTCTGTTAATTCTTAAACGTTTTAATAAGCCATAAACGCTTAAAGATTTATAGTCCATTGATAATATTTAGATACACCGACATTACCAGTGGGGCTAGGTTATTTCGTAATTCAAAACTAATGTGATATTGACCGCGACGGTGATTTACTTCTAATGAAATTCATAGTGATTTATTTCTAATGAGATTGATGGTGATTTATTTCTAATGACATTGAAGAAAAAGAAATATTTCCTTCCGCGTATGCTAATAATATAGTAATTGTTAATGAATCAGCTATTTTATTAAATCATTTGAGATTATTGATGCAACACGTTCGCAGTAAAAAAGTAAAAACACGGAATGCGTGAATAGATTAAATGTCAGTAGATTCTTGAGAACTAAAAGTAGGCTAAGTCAAGATGACAGAAATGTCTGAATCGATTTAAAGACACTAACTGTAATACTGGAAGAAGAAATATACCATCGTAAAATCGACCGATAGTTTATACTGTCGGTGCTGCGGCGAAGAAAGTTGCCATAATGTCTAAACTAAACTCTGTTTTACTTGTCACAAGTTGTCTATTTAAACTTCCCTGTTGCGCAAAGTAAAATTGTCTCTGGCTTTATATTGTTAAAGTACAGCACCTGTATCGATCTACTCTATAATTAATAGGTTCTCTTAGATAAATGATTGTTTTAACGATCGCGCAAGAATGTATTGTAATTATTTTACACGGCGTATTGGTTCATATAAAAGATACGAAGAATTTGATAGGATTTATTGAAACATTGGTGTTTCCACCAAATACTTTTATTTATAATATTATCTATTTACTTTTTTAATATTTTCTAGTTGCTGTCCTTGGAAAATTCTAGAGATATTGTCCCCGTTATTGCACAAATCATATAACATCACGGTTATGCAATAAAACAATCCTCTATAGAATATATAACGATAGAAATGAGCGGTTACTAAATTATACGAAGTAGTATCGATAAAATTGTTTAGTGTTAACATATATTTTTCGACAGCATATATCCGCCTATTGCAAGCGATTTCCCCGAGGGGACGGTTGAATTTTTGTTCGATCAATTCTTATTTGTATTTCATGTGATAATCATCCCGCCGTACGCTACACAATCAATTTCATCGATAGATAACCGTTATTCAAATATCGACACACTGTAATCATACTTATTTTTCAATATCCATGTTGCGGCTGTGCGTGAGCCTCATAAACATACTTATTCCGTACCCAATAACATACTTCTTTGTATTTTATACGAAACCGGTAACTTAACTGATCTATAAGTGATCCTCTTCTTCGATTATATCGTATTTCAGATGCAACTCTTGGTAAATGCAAAACCATTCAGCAGTGGAATCATTACTTTTCCGGAAGTATGATTGTTTATTAACTTCTCAATTTATTCGGTTGTTAAATAAATACTGACAGAATATTACAATCAGTCAATTGTTAAATCGTTTACTGTGAGTAGCTTCTATTTAATCAGACACGTATTTGCGAGGAGTCACAACCGAACTGTTAAAATTGAAACATATTTATATGTTACTGTTCACGTTAGTTTATAATTATACGGATTTTTACAGAAAATAAAAATTGTCTGTATTATTTATATACAAGAGTTATGTAAATTTTTATTTTATTTTCTTAATAATTTTAACGAATTGAAAATAATGCATCAGTATTTTAAAATTCTGTAAAGGTTTTTTCATTATATGTTGATATAATTATTATTTGATCTAATACTTTTTATATTTCTTTTTATAAAGTTGTAGGACATAAGCTACTGAGGTTAACAGACTAATCTATAATAATTTAATCCTTCATACCTCGAAGCTATTTCAAAGAATCATTTTCATGAAAATACCACGACTGAAATATGCTCGAATTATTCGTAAAATCTGATTAACTACAGCCCTGTGACTTCGCTAATTTTACGAATCTTTAAATTAAATTTTCAAGAAATTTAAAATTAACTTAGTAGTTTTTTATGGAGGGCTAACCCCTGAAAATTGAAAAAATACCTCCTGTAGATCTGTGTCGATTACATACATTCCGAAAATTTTGTCTTCAATATTAATATATATATGTATTTTAGAAAAATATTAAACTATTAATATAGGTCCACATAAAGAAAATTGTGAACAACTTTTAGTATTTTTTCTGCAAGTCCAATCGATCACAATTTTTTCAAAATTTCATTTAATTATTCTAGATATAAATAATTTCAAAATACATAAGAATATATAATACATATTTTATATATAAAAATATATTTAAGAAAGTAATAAATAAATATATAAAATTTAATTATTCCGTTCTCAAAAAATTCAAATCATGTAGTCTAATATTAAAAATGTTATCGTTTTCAAATTCGACAATATTATAATATAAATACATTTCTCTGGAAAATGTTTATTGTTTCAGGATTGATAGTATAATAATTTCGGAGACTTCGAAGTGACATTTAGTGCAATAATTAAAAACAATCTCTTCGACGACTAGTCCCGGCACGGCGTTGCAATAATAATCGAATGCGAATATAATAGTATTTTATGCTAATTTCTGATTGCGAATGGATTTAATTGCGTTAATTCAATTTTCCAGCGATATAAATTCCGTTGAAAGCGTCCCATGCATTGCAAAGCGTCACGTTTGCTTTTATCATCTGCCTCCTAAGCTTTTATCGATGCGAGTCTGACATCTTTAGCCCCGAGCGAATAGTAAGTCAGTAAATTATACGGAAGCACCTGCATAGCTTGTCTCTATACATGAGATATTCAAAGCGTATTAATTTTGTAGCGTACGCTCTAAAAGTGTATAATCACTAGTTCACAAGATAACGACCTTTCTTTTTCTACGCGAACTGGAAGTCGCAGTTAACGAGAAACGCGCGGGGAAGATTGTATCGTCGACTTCATAAATTCAATCTGAAGAAAATGTCGATGAATGTGTGTTTAATATTATCCAAATTTTATGCATTGATAACAGAAAGCTTCTGCCCACGCCGCTTTTTTCACAAATATTCTTTAACCCTTTCATCAAATTTTATTTCATCTACAATGAAACGCGTAACATTCATATTTGTTAGACTTTGTTAAAAACCTTCATCACGAGTCTGGCTCGTCAAAATACGGCAAGGGAAAAATCGCGAAAAATTGTAAAAAATTATGAACTTTCGAAAGAGTGAATGTAAAGAAAAGATCCGAAAAACAAGCATAACTTTACATATTTTAGAAGAACGCCTTATATGTCCAATGCTTGGAGAACTTCTTTCCCTTAACTGGTGTCCCTCGGAGAAGTTAGCGAAAACATTTCCGCGAAAATGCGAATTTTCGTGACTAGTGTGGGCACGTTAATGCGAGGTCACTGTTATTTGTTTCTGCGGGCGTAACCGCGTCACCACGTGACGCGATGGAGACGTCGCATCGCGTGATCGTGAACGGTAACACCGCCAGGAAGTTATGTTTAAGCAGGTCCTCTCTCGGTTTAAAGAAGCGAGGGAAGAGAGCGCGGAGAGAGAGAAAGAGAGAGAGAGAGTTGCGACGTTTCCTCGAGTGTATTAGGAAGACCGCGCAATACCCGCCGCGCCGGTCGAGGGCTCTGTACACATCACTGCCGTGATGTTTGTCCGCAAATAGAATTTCCTCGCGTCTTTATTCACTAATAACGTGGGGCTGCGGTTGCCGTGCTCGCCGACGGAACTAGCCTTCGCTTTCCGAATAACCGGGGAACGCCGAGAACACCGAGGCCTGGCCGGTTTCAAGCGCTTTCGCAACCGGACTCGAAACGTACCCGCCCCGGCCACAATGACGTTTCGAAAAGCGTTGCGGGGGTGTGCGCTTTTCCCGCCAAACCCGGCCGTTATGCGGGATTTACGGCAGATATACGTCCTTCATTCTCTGTCGGTCGATCTTCAGTTTGCGCTCAGCCACGCGCGCTCTCTTATTTACTCTGGCAAATTACTGACACTGTGCTCCTGTTTGACAGAGATATGGAACTACCGTTTGCCAGTTTGCGGGGAAAGAAGCGCCGTTATCGCGTTACCCGTCCGATCCCTCGACACTCGGCTACGTTTTAACGTGTTGCACCGTTTCACATGCCACCGCCATTCCCCTTTAAACGGCTCAAACATTGCTCACCAACGAACCCGGCGCAAAATCTCGGAGCCGTGAACATTTTTAGTTATTTTCCTTCTCTTTTATCTGCTGTCCCAAGCGAATCATCTGTCGTTTGTTACGTCATTCATTTAGAATTCGTACAAACATGTCAGTCTCTTGTACAGATTGCATAATATTTTACGTTAGACAATTTGCTATGAAAATGCGTAACAATGTTATTCGTTCCAATACAAGACAAATATAATCATATTATTAATACCAAATGCATTCAATTTTTGGGAATTTAATAATGCATTAATAATGCAATTATAAATAACTAAATAAGATAATGCATTTTGTACATCATTTGAATACAAAATTGATAGAAAAGAATTAGATGATGTTAAAAGAATTAGATTATGTTGTAAAAAGAAATAATTAAGATATTTCACCACCAGAATCCAAATATTTCCCATATTTTTCAAATAAACTATTTTGAAAATTTACTGTATTAAATAAAATATTTCATTTTCAAATAATAAATAGGATTATTTACTATTTGATTGAATAATTTTTGCCAAGGGTAGTAATTCCAGTAATAAAAAAATAAATAATAATTTCAAATGTGCCAATGACTGTACTCGATTATTATTCACTGAATATATTTTATAATAAAAGATTTATGGCTCGTAAAACTGTTTGATTTTGCTGAAAAATCTCTATTAGCTTATAATAATAGAAAGTTAAGCTCAATTAAACATTTCAAAAAAGATAAAGAGATTTTTACTACGATTTTGGCTTAGGGTGCCAATCATTGTGCAGTTTACCCTATTATCGGCCAGCAGGAATAAACAAAAATTTTACTCGGCACACATGGATTAGCTAAATAACAAAAACAGTCTCTTATACACATTCTATAATATTCTGTTTTCATTTGCAAAATTGTCCGCCTCGGCTTTGTTAAGGAGTTATTAAAACACGAACTAATCCGAGAGCGGCCACGGCGCGCGATGGCTAGAAGAGTTGTGTCGCGTCGCGGTTAAGCAGCGAACAAGAGAAAGAACAGAAATTGATTTAATGAGAACTCACTGATTCAACCGCAAATGCAGTTGCTGCTTCGAAGTGTGTGTCACTGGGCCATTCGGAGACGAATTGCACAGCTGACTTCAGGTATACGTTAGCGCCAAAATCCAAGGGACGATCAGGTCAACGAACTGCACCGTAAATAACAACCGTGTTTAGAGATGTTGTCTCTACCGCGGTTCGAACGACACTGACCTTACACAAGATTTGTCTGAAGAGTTTAGAGAGGGCATTCCCCTGTCTACTTATTGTTTTTTTATTTTAGGAACTATTGATGTTTGAAAATTGTCAGTACACATTTGCTAATAATGCAGACGAGATAATTAGATCATATGTACGATGAGCAGACCGCGCGGATGTTTATGTATTATATTCTGTATTAAACGTACTAAATTCTGTGGAATTTTATATTCCAGCATTTTTTGAAAATTTTTCATTTCTTGCCGGCAAATTTTCGGGAAATGGAATCATGTAAAATTTTCAGTGGTAGCATTCTTTGTAGTTCTGAAATAAATTAAAATCGTACTAAATTCTGTGGAATTTTATATTCGAGAATTTTATGAAAATTTTTAGGAGCCATAAATGCATGTTCGGCAGTCCAATAATGAGAGATTTTAATCGGTTTATAACGGTGACTGAGAAAATTTTGTAAAAGTGGTTTAGTAATTTATTGCAGTTTCTAATGAACAACGTTTTATCGAAAAAATATTTTCTGAACAACTTTATAAGGAGCTACTTGATCATAGTGTTGCGAGAACGGTATTCATAATAAAGCAGTATCTAGTATCTACAGGAGAAGTTGCTGCAATGTTCTGACAACAATACGAGCCATTCGGAGGCATTCTACCTTCTTAGGACAATCGGTGAAGGTAAAGATAAGATAGAAATTTAACCAGTTGCGTTGGAAGACGTACCGTGCACGTCGATTGTTGCCTGTCCCAGATGTGGACACGGCGTGCATTGCTCGTCGCCTAAAGGACGTAATAATTTCACAGTTCAGCAGTTAGTGGCACTTTACCGTGTCGTAGACTCGAGAAGTGCACTTCTTGCGAATTTTTATCGATTTAATGTTCCGGCTGTCTCCGAGATGGTCGCATAATCTGGAAGAAGCTGATTTTACGCGAAACAATAGATCGATACCCTGATATTGAGGGTATCGAGATTTCGTTTAAGATGTAATCCACTGAAAGTCTCTCTGATACGCGGCCATTATCCTGGCGAGCAGTTTTTTTATGACTTTAATAAACTTTACAATTTGTCCTGTAGTACGCAGTAGAAACGACGAGCTATGATCAGACGCGTTAGCTGAGACATGCTTCAGTAACACGCCTCTTTTGAGTTTTAATCCATTAATTTAGTCATTTATAAAACACAGTATTTTTCAACATTCTTGATGATTTCTCGTGAAACTTAAAAATGTATTGGTTTCGTCACAAAAATAAAATAAACAAATTTGAATAATGTTATTCACTGGTTTCTTGCATTCGGAGTGAGAACACTTTTTATGCATTTATTGCAAAAATTAATAGGTATGGTTTAAAACAGTAAAAATATTAGACGAATTTTAAGATACTGTTACATTATTTTCAATCTATTAAACGTTGAGAACGGAAATAAATTTCTATTCAACTCCAATTTGTTGTAATTCACATATATGAAAATTTTATTTTGCATAAAGATCCGCTGTCTATTAATAAGTTGTTGGAAAAATGACAAAAGGATTTGAAATAACATTATCTATATCCAAAGACAGAAGATATTATCACTGATAAGATTTTTAAAAAAATTCAACATAAAAATTTTAGTAAATATCTGTTTTTTTCGTTGATTCAATATTAATCAATTATTCCAATAAATTCATTCTTGGTTACACTGCACGGTGCATTTTTATTAATTTTCTTGGGGCAAGGCAGATCTGTGCATTGAATAAAATTGTATATTTAGTTTTTTCCACTGAAATTTTTTTACCTCTCTGACTGCCAGACTTCAATATCTCGTCCTGAGAAGGATTAACTCTCAGAAAGCGTATAGACCGCGATGAACGCGGCAGACGAATGTACAGTCATTTTGAGCCAAAGTAGAATTTCCATTTTACCTAAACTCCCAGAAGGAATTGTGCATAAAATTTGAAAATGCATATATTACATTTACATAAAACTGCATACACCTTCCGACAGAAAGTTTGGGATTACTTGGTAAATTGATGGAAACATGGTTGCTCAGTCAACAAACTTAAGTCGATAAGAATAATTGCTTATTTCGTACGTTGTAGAGACTAAGTGTTTCTCGAGAGTTGTTTCAGGAAACGTTAACTCTGTGACGGAAAAATTGCTCATACTACTCTTACAGAAAATCATTTTCGCGATTTCAAATCTTGCAAGGAAGTACAATATTTTTGGGACATCCTGTATACATTAATAAATGAATATAATACACAGGAAAATCAATTTTAAAGAATCAATTTTAGTACTCAGGAAAATCAATTTTAAAGAAACGTAAGAAATGTATGTCTACTGTACTATTAATAATTACTAAACTGCGGATTTTATGCATTTATGACGAAAATGGGTACGTAAAATTTAAAGCAGTGGAAATATTAAAAAAATGTGAAAAAAATATTAAAAATTGTAAAAATGTCAGTATATTAGTTTCCCCTTAATAAGATAATTAAAAGAAGAAAGAAATTGTTATTTGGCTCATGTGTCTTGCAATCACTGCAAACATTTTTTATTTTGCATAAACATCCGCAGTCTAATAATTACATTTTATCAACTAATTTCTTTTCATAAAAGATGATGATTGCTTCTGTTATTAAAAGAGAAATTAATTTTTAGAAAAGAATTGTGGGAGACCTATATATGACAGACGTAGTAGTGACCGTATTAATAATATAATAAATAATAGCTTTAGTCGAAGCGCTTGAAAGGTGCATGTGAGAAACAGGGGCAGGCTCTGTATTCATTGACAGCTGCTGTGTTTCATATTACCAGACGCAATGAAAGGTATATCGAGGGGTATTATTGCGGATCGGGAACGCAAAGGAATAAATGGAGCGACATTAAATTCTCATTAAACACAGCAGCCGAACCCCGTCATCGTCGACTAAATAAGGATTTAATGGAGAAAGAAGGGCCGCCGCCGCTATAAAATGAATTTTCCGTTACGCTGTGCGTCGGACCACAGAATCCTGATTCCGCCGGCCATTTTTCATCGTCATCGGGCTCACTCCGAAACTGGGAGAAAAATCTCGGCACCGGGGAATCCCGGGTCTAACGGGAAGAATGAAGAGCTCGTTAATACGTGTCTTCGGCACTTAGTTATCTTAAACGGTGTCAAACGCGCCGAGCCATGGGGTTGGGCGATAAATTCTCCGTGGTTTTAATTTGCCAGTGAATTCTCGCTTGAAAAGGAGTGGGGAGGTTGGGAGGGGTTGTGGAGGGGTATAGGAGAGAAGCCGAGCAAAAAGACGAAGAAAGGAAACGGGAAGCTGGAGCACTGACGTATTAAAATGGCCAGGCATAGATGCAATAAATTATATCTTTCTCGAGGGTAGCGGCTTGCGTCACTTGAAAAAAGGAAGGAACCGGGGAAAAAGTTTCAGAAACGTATAGCCGCCTGAAATTACTTTTCTTTGCTTAGCGAAGTCCATGCCCGGCGACAAAAGAAGAAGGGCGGGGGGGACCCGTGCGACTCCCTGCGAATTTGTTTGTTGAAAGCACGGTAGAATTAGGTGTTCCCCATTACTCACGCCAGCCGTTTAATTGGTGTTCACAGTTGTCGGGTCTAGTAACAATTTCCGACCGTAACTTCCAGCAATCTTGACTACGAACAATCCTACGCAAATATTATCGACGAGTAGAATGGTCCGAATGGTTAATTCGTTGTCTTTACTTCAATTTGAATGTGTACAAAAATTATATTTCATTTAAAAATTTAATAAATGAGGACTTTCAAAGAGGAACGTTTTCGTTTACGTGTTTTTAGGAAGACTGCTACTGTTTGAGCACAGACATTTGTAATAGTCTAACGTAAATCATCTGCACGACTCCCACTACTAGTGTACTAGTTCTCACACTATCAAAAATTTGTTGTTGTTTACAATCTAAGTAATCGTGAATTTTAAAAATATTAGAACCCGTCATTTTGACAGGTCCGGTTGTTCTAGTGTTAAATAGTTAGAAAGTCTACTCGATGGCGTGTAATTTGTTGTCGTCATGGAGGAAATAGTAACGGTAGATAGAGTGACGGGGGTTAACATTATTTCCGAGAAGGAGACGGTAGACTAAACAAGTTCGAGAGCCTCCAGAGTGTCTGATACACTTGAGACACCACGTACAAAGCGGATAAAACGCCCACATCCCTGGGATATCAGAAACAAACATGTTTTCGTTTCGCGCGTCCCGATTGCACGACATCATCCCCCTCTCTGTCAAGAAAACCGTTCATGTTTGCCGGGTGTTTGACCAGCAAACAAATGTTCCTTCGATCCTCCGAGATTCATGGACTCGGTGTGACGGTGGTAGAAAGCGGGCCGGGTCGGGCCGGGTCGGGCCGGGTCGGGCCGGGCTGGAGCACAGGGGGAGGAACATGCAGATTTTCAATTTTGCGCACGACCAAGCTGTCCGAGCACAAAAGGGAACTCGATGGTTTTACAATGTTGCAGAAAAGCTCGGGGAGGGGCTAAGTTCGTTCGTGCTAACCCCCAAAGGGGTAGGCGAGTCCGTTTTAATGAAAGTTCCCGTATCGAACCGGGGAAGAACAGACAGACTGACGAGCAGACGCTCGCCAAAACGAGCAGATGAACCGTAAACGTATAATAATGCTGCTGTACTAGCTGCACCCCTCTCCTCCCGCCTGACAAACCATTCTAACCCTCTGCAACCCCCGCACTTTCTCTCTATCTCTCTGTTTCCCTCTTTCTTTCTTTCTTGTTTGGTTCGCAGGGCCGGCTACGTTGGATTCTCAATATTCTCGTTTATTACCGGTGGTCCCTCGCTTTACCTTGCACTTTACGGTAGGGTATTTCTTTTGCTACGAGCGTTCGTGGCAGCCTGTCCGGACCGACGACCACTCTTCTCGCGGTCGATGCAGCCCACCCCTGAACTTGGCTGCGGAATGATTATCGTCGAGACAGGGAATCGTGCCAAGACGGTTGCCTTTGACATTCGCCGGCCCCGTTCCAACTTTACATTTTACTGACCCGGCCTTTTAAAGATTACTGCAACGCGCCCGCGCGGATCTAATTAGCGGTTGCTCTCCCTCTCTCTTTCTCTGTTACGAGAGTGAAATTCTGAGACGCGCGTGCGGGGAAATCTCTCTTAGCACACTTCCGATGCTGAACAACCGTCCGGTGGATGCGAGATAGCCTGTCACGGGCGATCACCTTAGACTCGGGAAATTACACGAGTCGAGCCCCTGTAACTATTGCTAACATAGATTTAATATTAACCTAACGCGATTTTCATTTAAATCAATCTAGATCCGCCGGTGGTCCCGTTGCGAGAACCTACCGCTACGCTGGTAGCGGTAATACAGTTTAATGAATTGTACACTGCTTCTTCCGTTCTGCTGAATAAAAAAATTACAAAAAAATGCATGGAACATTCTTCCTAATAGAATGACAGTGAATTACTTCAGAATTGTTTGTCGTAAAATCATTTTGTGCAAATAATTATCTACTACTTACTATTTGAAATACTATTGGGTCGGAAAGAAAGTTCGTAGCGTTTTCAAATTAAGAACCGAAGATAAAATTAAGGTATTTATTTATATGTTTATTCAATAACACGAGAAGTTACCTCGAAAATGGCAAAAAGTAATAGAACAGAATGGAAAATATGTTATTGAACAAATCTTTGAATAAATATCTGAATTTTAGCTTTGAATTTGAATTTACAAACGCTACGAACTTTCGTTACAACCCAATATTTTACCCAGCTCTGCACTGACCTGAAGTCAAGCTATTATTAATTAGAAATTGTTTCAAGCCTTTTATGTAACAACGATTAAAGCGGCAGAGATATTACCGCAGAAACCGTTGAGCGGATGATAATTTCAAAAATTGCGCAATGTTACAGCTTGTTTACAAGACAAATCAATTACATTGACAGCTCGGTGGTTCCAATATGAATACTGCACGTTATATTCGAGCGGAGTAGCTTAATTGGAATGGTAATACAGCAAAGTGGTCACGATAAACATAAATTAATTATCGCGGCACGTTTGCCAAAGGAATCTATGTATAGAGAGCTATCATGAAAAGTCTGAGTATAATTACGTACAATTATTTCTCTCGGCAAATGAGTGACTAGCGTTTAGCGTGTATTCGAATTATCGATCTATCCTGATTTTAATATGAAAAGATGCATGTCGCGGAATGAATGAGGCACACCATCAACCGTGATCCTTGTAATTCTGTTCGCCCTATTCATATGCTAATGAAAATTAATGCGTTCTGCTCTTAATATGGCCGCACTCTATTATGCCTGTAGCTGTACATCATTGATGTTTCAATGTTTGTACGACCTACATACAAGGTGCCCGAAAATCCACTGACTCAACAGGAAGCCAACCGATTTAGCTCGAAACAATGGGAAATAGTTCGCGAATATATTCTTAGATTTTGATTCGCAGCTTTTTCGAATCTCGCTCTATATGGACATTTCATTTATTCAATTTCCACATCATACACACACACGCGCGCACACATACACACTGTAAATTTGATCCTCGAATTACGTATACCATATATATATACGTACAACATATATATATATATATACATGTATATAGCTGTTGACTGCATAATGCAGAACTCCATGACGTCGAATATGCATCAATGCGAATCTCAGGATTTCGGGGCCAGATGAAAATTCGAGTTTTGGCTTTGAATATTGATGCGTGTTATGCAAATGTTGGGCGCGACACGTTTCCCTGCCGCTTCTATGAGGTATTATCATTATTATTATTTATTTTATGACCCGGTATGTATATGCGGAACTTCGATGTTCAGCACAATATATGTATGTATATATTCGCGTGTACAGGTTGTGCCACAATAGGGCAAACATTCGATCGAATTATTTCAAACGCGAGTTGATCAAATCAGTTTTCCGTTCAAAGTTTCGCGTCGAATTTAATTTGACAATTTATTGGATACACGGGTATTTATTAAAAAAAAAAGCGATATGAAATTCAGCACCAGCGGCCAATATATTTCCAAACTCGATTTCTCTAGGAAGCAAAATTTCAAATGAAACAATTTATTCCGTCTTTCTCAGACACTGTTATGGAATCGCTGTGTTTCAAAGTTTTCGATTGTTTCTGAAAAGAAGAAATGAATTATATATAGATATAAATACGAGCTTTGTGTCGAAGAATTTCTGTCGGTCACGAGTAGTTCACATTCTATCGTTGTCACAAGCAAGTAATGGTTTGTAGAATGTGAAAGTAAACGGTAGAGAGAAGACCGTGGAAGTTTAAAAGGTAATACGTGAAATTTAATCAGTGCGAGGGTCTCGGGAGAACTGATGTAATCATTTGAGACATTAAAGAGGATCGTGAGATCAGATATAACTCTTTGGCTTATTAAATGGAAAAGCTCACAGGTTTGGAGTTTGTCGGTGTAACTTTGACCAGATTTTATGAATAGCTACTGTTATCACTAGATTAAATATAATATTCTTAGTGAATACCTCTCCGCAATTATATTTACACGTTTACAAAATCCAAATGGACGTCTGCATTAATTAACACAGATTCATTCCACTTCTTCCTTACTAAAGAACTTTTTAGTACATTATAACTTATAACTTTATATAAACTAATATTACAAGGCGTCCCAAAAATGTTGTATTTCCTCAAAAGGAGTGATTCCTGAGCCACCCTTCTTGGGACATCCTGTATATTTCTAGTACACATATATTGTTCGATAAAGGATGCACAATTGCACTAAAACATCTTCACAATTATGTTCTAAAATGTGTAAGAAACTGTTTACTTCGAACAAAATATTGTAATGGCAAAAACAAAACGGAAGTAGAAGAAAGTAAAAACATTATTAATCGTTGTTAATTATACGCGTTTCCTAGAAGCTTGCACATTTACATGCGTCAAACCCGTAATCCAATGATAAATGTAGTTGCATGCTTAATGTCAGACGATATGTGCATAATGATGTCAGATACAGTCACTAACAAAATTGAACGGATACAAGATTTTCATATAACGTTCTTCTCGGTTAATCTTTTTCTTCTTACCGATTCCATATTTTGTGAATAATGGCTTTGTAAGTTCATGAAATTATTTCGATTATTTTGAGTAACTATTTTGAAAAATTTCACTTACTTAATGTTGAATAAAATCCGCAGTGAATAGATATTATTCCATTTTAACGAACTAACACAATAGTTCGATATTTTTATACAAATCCACCAAATTTGTCTATCAAAGAGCACGCGATAGTAATAGATACGTGTAACATTATATTTACAGTTAACATACCGCTACTCGTGTTGCTCGAATTTGTCATTATTTGCGCTCGAAATTGATACGAATCGTATTACGATGCAAATCGATCCCTTCGGGCTTCCTCTCGATAATAACTACTTTCAGGGACTATTCTCGATAAATTCTATTCCGGTTGTACCCATAAAGCAGCAGGTAGCTAGATTTCGCAGCACCCTCCGCATAAATCTCAATTTCTCCACGGAGTTGCGGCATCGATCGTAACCGGCGCAGACGATTCCATAAGCTACAAGTTTCTGTTCACTTCGCTTTGTCAATTGCTATTGTTTGAGTACTCCTGTTCCCAGACCCTTTCGACGTCAGCTCGATTCTCCGTCCTTTTTCTACCAAGAAATTCGATATCGCCGAGCATGTTGCTTCTTTTTTGGTCTTCGTACTTCACCTTTCCTTATCCTCTCGTTGCAAAAGTGCTGCGAAAGAACGTTGTCATTAATATTGGGTTAATAGCAAATCGATTGACACCGAGAATGTTGCGGAAATTCTGAAAAATGACCACCCTTTTATATGTATCCGTACAACCGTATAGGGGGTGATTCTACATAAAAAAAAATTTTCTCCATCAATTTCTTTTAGCTGCATTATTTTTTTAGAAACGAAGGTGAGCTTCTCTATTTTTTTTCGAAACTGTGCGCCAAAACGAATTCATGTCTTCTTTATTTCTAAGAAAATAATGCGGATAGAAAAATATTACATTGCTTGCAAAAAACGGTACAACTTTTTCCTCTTTCATTTTTTCGAATCACAATAGTTTTCGAAAACAACGTCGGCTTGTAATGACGCGAACATCCTGTATATTTGATAATGATACATAGATATGTATCGTGAATGAACTTCATGCTTGAATCCATTCACCGTGTTTTGTTCGAATTTGAACTTATGAAACAATACTTGTGTTTATAACCAGTGAATGTTCATGTTTGAAATAATTATATAAAATTAATTATCTACAAACAATACATACATGTACCACACGACTCGTACGCCGCTGGTACTTTTATAATAATTAATCCATGATTCACTGTTAATGTTCCTACGTATTTTCAGTTGTCCCGAAATTCTCGTTTTCTGGGAATTTTGGTTTCGTGCACTTCGAATATTGTGAAAATTGCAGTTATCAAATGAATACATTTACTGTAAGTAAATTAGTATTTAAAAGCAAGTATTTAAAATGCAGAATGTAAGGTAACACTTTCTTAAACAAATTTTGTATTGTTTAACGTTTATCTTTCGCTAATGACTGCTGATCTTTATGCAAAATAAAAATTGTTTGCATCAATTACACTTACGAATTTCTCTTTTTTAATAATTTCTGCAAAAACTGAAAATTACATATTGATATCTAATTTTGTTAAATCTTATTACTGCTTCTCCTTTTCTAGTAATGACTAAACTATGGCATTAAATACTTATATTTATTAATTCTGCCAATATATTTTCTCACGTCTTATAAAATATGAATTTTATTCACACGTCATCCTCCAGTCAACTGTAATTATAAATCAACTCTTCTAAATTCGATCATTAATAACAATTATTACTATAATAACACGAGAAAAACAAACATCTTCGAACACTAGAAACCAATTTTTAACATGTCAGCAATAAGTTAATAAAAATTAGTATCATAATATCACGACAGAAAGAAGCCCTTGGAAATAGACGACTTATTTCCTGATCTAATAAAATATTCGATTACTCGTAGAAAGTTTGTGAAAGGAGACGATCCTCGGAGGAAAAACAATGGTTCGGGAAAGTTGTAAAAATTCTTTCGAGTATGATAGCCTAAACCGTCATGCTTTCGCCCCTGATTAATTAAAAAGTTCCGTTGGCCTGTATTTTCGAGGGGACATCTTTTGTGATTTCTTTTCTGGCCGGAACTCCCGGGAAATCGGACACCATCGCGATCAACTTTTGTGTGACATAGAGAATCTCGTTTCCGCGCGACATCTCGCCGGTGCGGCGCGGCGTTCAGCGGTCGGTTAATTATCTGGCTCGTCTCTGGGGCGATTTTAACAGGTTTCCACGGTTCCGCGAACTTCTGTTCAACTTGTCGGAAAGTTATAAACCGCGTGTTAACGATTGGAAGGAAGTGGGGCAGCGTATTCTTGCTCTGTTACAGGGACGCTGTTCTCTCTGTTCCCGTCTCCGCCGTCGGTCAAGATGAACAAGGACAAACAAAGCAATAATCCGGGGGGAGTAAGAGAAAGAAAAAAAAAGGAAGAAGAGGGATGACAAGATAGATTGAAAGAGAAGCTTTAAAAGGCCTTTTATGGGCGTCGACCGAGCGAGCAAGCCGCTCTACCATTACGCTTCATCGAAACTTAATCGACGTTCCTCCTCGATCAATGAATGGAAATCGGTCCTGCCCCCTTTCGTACTCTTCCGCCGTTCTAGACTGCAACGTTGTTCGAATACTGTAAAACGCTGTTCCGAACACAGGAAGGCATCTTTATGGGTGACCATACTTGGACCAGTCCTAAATTGAAACGGAAGTTGTAGAAATCGTTCAAGACCGCTCGACGCAGGTCAGCATTTTGAATGATCGTTTACTGTTATTACTGTTAGACGAGCACGCCTCCATTTTATGGTTCATGCGATTTTTCTTCGGTAAGCCAACCAGAAAATGAGAGGCACTGTTATACAGGGTGAGCCACCTGACACAAGCCACCTGAATAACTTCTACGTTTTTTCAGACAAGAAGAAATGTTTCACACAAAATAACCTCGAATATAGGCGTTCAGAAATATGTAGTTCCATTTTAAAAAACTAAGTTGACCTTCAAAAGTCCTAATCACCTCCACCTGAAAAAAAGTCATGTACACCACCTAATGGGCCCCTCGAAACCAAACAACTTTTGTCGAAAACATTTCTTCCTATCTCGAAAAATATAGAAGTTAATCAGGTGGCTTGTCTTAGGTGACTTAATCGTATAGAGGGTGAGCGCAGAAGTTTCTGCCGGATTTCAAGATGGAACACAAATGGCTACAAGTTTAAACAAACAGTTTTATCAATTGATGATACAGTTCCTCGAATACTTCCTCGAAAGGGGTGATTCCTGAGCCACTCTTTTTGGGACACCCTGTATATTTCTAGTATATCTTGTTCGATAAAGGATGCACAATTGCACTAATTCATTACAGATTGTTATAAGTAGACTGCGGAGCTTTATGCAGATTGTGGGAAGCAGGAATAACATAAAAATTGATTGCATCCCTTAACGACATTGTTGCATTAAAAGCAAGATTAGAACATTCTTGAATTTGTAAAATCTTTTACTGTTTTATATTTCACCCAACTAATTTTGTTGGTTGGTAAAATATTAGAATATAAGTGTAAATATTTGTTTACTGTTTTCATTGAATTTTATTTGATTTTCTCGGAAATTGAAAACCCGCTGCTCTGTACAAACGAAAAATTGGTTTCTGTGTAAACGTTAATAACGTAGCTAAGAACAGCACCAACAAAAAGCGAGAATTGGAGACGTGACACGGCGACCGACGAAGGAGAAAGTTTGCTCATTGTCTCCTAATTGGTCGACATTAACACGTTGACGGCTGCGTGACCTGTGTATAGATGGCGCAATTATTTGCTCGATTTGAAAATCAATTTTCGCCTTAATCAATACAGTCAGTCGGAAAAGTGCACGCTTTAAAGTGGAATAACTTGTTTCACATAAGTTCGAATAACTTAAGCTTTCATGAGACTATAGAACGATTAGTTTACCAGCTAATGTGCATAAAAAATTTTCAAACAAATTGTTTTTACAATTTTTATTATCTGCGCTCTTAATAAAAATCGATAAAATACAATTTTCGTTATTTTTAGTCGTTCATATCTCGCGGCAACGTTATCCGATTTTGATGAAATTTTCAACATATATTGAAACTTGCATAAAACGTACTGTTTAAATTTTCGCATTTCCTGTCAACCAAAATTTTATTAAAATTTTGTTTACACGTCGTAAATGTAGTAAACTAGCCTTTCTAAATTCTTGAAAAAAAATCGTTTGGTTACACCAAAAGTGACTCCATCTTAAACGGTGCATGAAGACTTTTTTGACGGACTGTATTGCATATCGAGTGTGCCACATTCGATCAGAACTCAGGCTACCGTGTAAAGAGTAATTGCTATGATAAATTGCAACCTTTCACTTTTCGTTTGATTAAATAAACGTTTACTTTTATTTACAACCTAGGCAGAGATCCTCTTTGATCTTCCGGTTCCAATGCATTTAAACGAGCGGGACTCTCACAGGCATCATTTTGAGCTCGATATTTACCGTTACCAGTAACATTCATTACTATTTCGATATACTGCCAGATACGAGTTTGCAATCACTTATCGATATTCAGTAAAATTATGGCAAATAGCAGACTTTAGATTTTATAGACATTTATTGGATTGTTTACACGTTTTATAAATTAATGCTATTGCCCGTAGTTGCTCAATACGCACTTCGTGTCAATTTCACACACATTTTTCACTTATTCTGAGCAAATATATATGCCGTAATTATTTCAATGAAAAATATACAGTCGATTCCAAGTTATAGCAAATATTATAAGCATCTTCGTTATTTTCGATCTCGTGAAAATCGGTGCAGAGAATCCAACAAAAACTTTGTCGAACCGCAAATCGAAAACAATATATAATATATATATATAGTATATAGTATTTAAAAGACTATATAGTATTCAAAGACTTTTGCAGCGATAAAGCTCTAATAATAAAATAGTAAGATTAAAGTCCAACGCTTCGTCTCTCTCCCTCTCTCTCTCTTTCTTCTTCCTTTAGAGTAAAATTACCTCGATAATAATCGCGTTTGTCTTCTTCCATCTGTCACTATTACTTATCACCGAGTGAACAAGCTCCTCCGAGTTCATGTCTTCGCTTAATCCAAGTCCGAGCATAAATCGGGGACGGTCTTCCGCCTACGCCGGAGCATTCAAAGATTTCTTCTTCGTGCTCGTCTATTCGATCCAATGAAAAGTTTGTTCTTTTTTTCCCCGCTGATTTTACATCGGGATTGTCAGGGGCAGCTGTGTCTCGCGGGAAACTAGGTCGGATGATATGTCAATGAAAAATGTTTCTTTTTTTTGACCTCCACTCTTCAATATTAGAAATGAGCCTGCACGTCTACCTCCCACGCGAAGCGTCATGCTATCTCTCCTGCCAGATTATTGTACATTGTCCGCTCCTCGGCTCCTTTTACTCTATCTTCGGCATACCGTCCATCTCCGCTGTCCTATCGCTGCTGCTGATTTTTTTTTACGAATCACAGAGCGACGTGTATGACTTCTATAAATGTTGATGTCCAGTCTGAACTCTGATCTCTACACAATATACAACTCTATGAATACAATATATACTCTACACAAATATTCATAACGAATAGAAATCTTTTTTAAATAATAATCCACAGAAACATTACTAGCTTGTATTACGTGATTCGTTAGTTCACGATTAAAATTGTTGTTGCTATCGAGAAATTTATTGTAAAATTCTCGGCTATCGCAGATTTTTGAAATATTGATAAACAATCGCTAACGACTAATAATGCTAACGGCTGTATTCTGCTCGGAGAAATTTCGTGTAGGAACACTATTTTTTTATGACTCGGTCTACCACGCCGACCGCGCCGAAAGTACAAAGAAAGCCGAACGTAGAAAACCCTGCGTCCGAAACATTCATCGTCAACTAAACCACTAAATACAGTTGAAATTATATCGTGTTTAGTGTCTTTTTAATCAGAAAAATTCCACAAATAATTTGGTGAAAGTCCCATAAAAAAATAATGAAAAATAAAGAAGTTTTGTAATTGGATTAGTAGTGGTTCACACCGATATACCCATACGATATGCACTTGCCAAATTCTGGATAGGCGGTCGCTGAGAAATAACGCGACTTTACTGTAATGTGTATTCAGCAAACATTTTTCAAAATAGTACAGAATATTATTTCTCCACTAATATTCAAACTCTCTGTGAAATCATTTTTGCCCCTAAAATAATTTCAACAGAAATCTGTATTTATTGGCCTATATCAGAATTATAATTATACATTTTTTGTGAACAATAATCTGATCTCATTTATCAACGATAGCATACAAAAATTTCGTATCTTCTATTTTATATTTCAAAAGCGATGTTCAAAAGATTGCTAGCCAATATTGGATGGAATAAGTACTTTTCAAAATGTTCACTGTCGGCGCACAAAGCGTGTGTATCCAGAACACATTTTCAAAGTTAAAACTGCTCGCACAAATGCGATAATAAAAACGATGTCTTCGTTATAAATGGAAATTTTGAAAATTTTTCCCTGAATAGAAATAACTTCTTCCGAATGGAATTGAAATGGAAATTTTTGAAAAGGTGCCGCGATGAATAACAGTAAATCGTGTAAAGAGAGTATTGAATTTTCCTCTATGCTGTGTTAACTGAAATCGTGGGAAAATGTTCACGTAGAAACGGAACTGGGTGCGTTTAAATTAATAAAAAAATGTGGCTGAACTTAATGAACTTCGTTGGTAGTTTTAAATCGTTGGAAATGCAAATCCTTATCCTCTGCTTCGTAATTTCTTTCGCAACTGTGCTCGTCAGAGTTACTTTGTCATTAATAATGTATTACGAAAAAATTTCATATTCATAGTCGTAAATATATTTTCTCTAAAGATTAAACATTAACAATATTCATATTCATAAACTGTTTAAGGTCTGAACTATATTATCGTTGTCCTCTGACCGCAGTTTTTTTATTCTGATAATTGAAAATAATTCAAACATCACATACTTCAAAGTAAAAATATTTTTTAACAATGTTTGTACAAAATATATAAAATTTAAATAATTATCGTTGCTTGTATTTCTCGTAGAGACACAGGATACAGAGAGAAATTTTATTCTGTAAACATTAAAAACGTCATCCAAAAACGCTATAATTAAACAGCTTAAGCTAAAAATGAAACGTGCACCGTCGGCATGTAATTTTCGCTTTTACCATCAAAATACGGTATCTTTGAGTGTTTTCATAATTTCCCAGCTTCTCAGAAGGTCTGAAGAAAAGTAATTTAAGTTCTAGTCGAGTTTTCTATGCTTTTCATCTCGCGGAAGCGTTTTAAAACAAGTAGTACAGAGTATCGTCGGGACTTAAAGGGCTAGATTCTGTTTGATACCTTTATCGTCGACCTGCACGATATTATAAGGCACAAAGGGTTAAAAGTCCGGGCACAAAGCAAAATGAACTTTCATCACTTTTATAATAAACGGTCCGGCAGGAGAGAGAACGCTTCACAGACGTCGTCGGAACTGTTCGCGCGTGACATTCCCCTCGGATCGAAATTGTTCAGCAGCGAACGTAGCACCGGAAAACGAAGGGAAAAACGCTTTCACTTCATACATCAAATGTAGAAATTAATTAAATGCTTCTTTCGAAATAAATTATTTATTTATACAAAAGTGACGAATTTTTCAATTCTCGAAATATCTTAAACGTCATTTGTTCCTCGGTGTCTATGGATCTGTTCAATTTGCTGCATCCGGGCCTGACTGTACATCCCTCAACTTTTTGCTTTTATTCAAATAACTCATTTAAGGACGAAGTGAAAAAAAAAAATTTTTGTTCAAGAGGGGGGTCTCGGACTATATAAGTTTAAGAACCCCTGGCTTAGGCTATTGTACGCAGATCGTAAAAGTTATGAGCTGGCGCTCGGTATCCGTTATGTCGCGATCTAATTCGAGCACGGTTCGAATCTTTCGCGTTCGCATTGTTCTAGACTAGGAGGCCTAGACGCAAAGGAGAGAGGCACGCAGTAATGAGTGACAATAACGGAAGAACATAAGTCCGCGTTACCATTAAGAGTGGCGAACAACGCCGGGAAGACGATTCAGGAAACGAATAGGAGCTAAGTGAAACGTATTCGACACGGGTCTCTTTACCGTTACGGCTGCATGTTGACCGAGCCCACGCATCAACGATCGTTATTGTAAGCCCGGGTATAATGTCATTACGGCCGGTGTCCCTGCTGGATCACAGACGGTGCTTGCCGAGTGATAAACGACGAATCGGCAACGCGCGTACGCGCGCCCTGTCACCGTTCCGTTCGCCCACCTCGAACAATTATTCAGAATTCCGTGTCTCCGCGAGACCAACACCGTACACCCTGAAGAATTCACCGACTACAATGGTAATTATTGTCGAGACCATTAATGAGCATTCCGATTGCCGATTGTCCCATCAGCTGATCACCGTTTTACGCTTGTCGCGACACCGCTGCTTACGAGGAACACTGATTCTGTCACGGACCAAAGAAAGACTATTAATTTGTTGTAAATGAAATTTTTTGGTACATAACGACTCTTATTAATAGACTGCGCTTTGTGCAATTTGCAATTTCGGTAGACGAATTTGAAGAAAGTGGAATAAAATAGAATCTGATTTCCGGTGGTAGCAGCCCAATTTTTATTTGAAAAATATAAATTGATTTTTAGCTCTCTTACAATTCATACACGAACTCTTGATTTTGTATAAAGATCTGGACCAATAGAAACTTTTTCAAAATTTCATTTACTTAGTAAACCAAGTCCTCTAACATATCAAAAAATCTCAACTCATTTGAAGAAAATGTTTGCCAGGGGTTTGAAAGGAGACGTTTCCGGACCCACATTTGCATGACCTTTTCCCACCCCCGGGAGGCGTGAAGTATCTTATCAAAGCCTGTATCTTTCCGTCACCGTGGGCGAAAAGGACATGGCTATTAGTTACCTCGTTTGCGAGACGGTGCCGATGAACCATCGAAATGGTTCCCATCGGGAGGAAAGTTCGGCGGAACGTGTTGATCAAAGATATTTTTCAACGGGGACCGGGCAAAGGCTGAATCAAAGGTGAGCAGTTTCCCGCGCGATTTCAGGACACGGTTACCGAAAGGCGATCCGCTGAAAATCGATAATGCGAGAAACCGTAACCGACGTGGTTCACCGAACCCGCGAAATTATTCCTTCTAACGGTACGCCACAGAAAAACCTTTCGATTCCGCCCTCGGCTAGAAATAGAGTATTAGACGATTTAAAGCGTCCAGCGGAATTTACTGCTTCGCGCTTGCCCGATTTTATTTGCATAACGCTGCCGGGCTACCTTTCATTCACTTTGTTTTGTCACGTGGGCGTTTTTACGAGGCGACCCTCTTACTAGGAAATCCTATAAAATCGCGCCCACCAGAAGCATCTGGGTTTCAATTATCCGCGAAGAGACCGGCTGTCCATTATTTGATCTATTCGCTCGTGTAATTGAGTTTAACTGTGAACTCCGTCGAGCTTCCCCATCGCCGTTCGTGTGCCAACACAGTGTAACTCTTCCCTTTGACGCTTTATTGTTTCTGCTGCTGCTAATGATTTCTTGGTAGCACATCTATATCCATTTTATAAACGAGCCTTGATCGATCACCGGTTCCAGCTAGGACGAACCAGCCACCTCAACGAAGCTTGTATCTTCTTGAGCGGCTACGTTCTGGCAAAATAAAGGAAATCAAAAAAATTGCGTATTCCATTAGTACGAGCCCCGTGGAATACTCCGCACATTTTTATTTACTATATAAACTGCTCGATTTATAGCTCTGAAGGTTTACAGTAGTGCATAATAGTAACAGAGGCTGACCTTACGGAAAAGGACCTTACCAAAAGAGAAAATTTTTTGTAAAAATAATTTAAAATAATTTTTTGCAATCTTTTAAATGTTATGATACGTTTTTAAATTCGCCTTGAAATCCTCTAACAAATAGGCGTAAAAAAATTATAGGTTTATTTGCAAAAAATTGAAGGTGACCTTGAAAAATCATAAAAAAAGAGTTGACGAAAAATTTGCTATAATCTTGAAACCATGCTATACCTGATAAAAACATTTTCGATCGAACTGATAATAACAGAGTAATCTCTACCGATCAAGATTCGTGATTCACTCTGCATTTCAGACTGCTCATATTTGTTTTGTGGAAATCAATATTATTTATTAATTTGTCAGGCGCGAGTTTATTTGCAAACTAGAGTGCACACGAAGCTAAATGTACCTTGTGCTTGAAAATTAATTTCAACGGAGAAACATCATCAATTCGTTGTTGCTCACATGCGTTCATTGTAATTTTATTTAAATATCCAACATCCTACATTATATTTTCATGTATCGGAAACATATCATTCAGATCATATTCTGACGTGTTTAAAATTAACATAATCCGATACGCATTAATTCCTGAAAATGTTCGAGCTCGAAACGAATTACGCCATCGATAGCTATCACATGAGCCAAATGTTATCTGGAAAGTAGAATGCTCAAAGGCGATTCTTCCTGCAAGCAACAATAGAATAAAGAGTCTAGAACCGCGGATTCAAGAGAGGTTCAAAGGGAGCAGAGAGCGGAGCGATGAAAAATCACTTGGCTCCCAAAATCGAGGTCTCAAAGCGATCCTTTCTGCAACTAACAATGGAGTGAAAAATGTAGAACTACAAGAAGGACTCGCGAACGGGGACGCGGGATGAGGCGAAGTGATGAAAAGAGAGGAAGCCTGTCCATTGAATTATTGCGAAGGAAAAAGACTATCGGTGGAAGAGTGTTGGGGGCGGGGATCTGGTTTAGAATCAAAGGGCGGGAAAAATGAAAGGGGCAGGCGCGAAAGACAAAGAAGGAAAGCGGGCTCCGGCAGATCTCGAGTGCCGGCTGGGGACAAGATGGCGAAAAGGGGTATGCATTTACGTAAGAACCCACTTTGTATTCCCCGGTAGGTGGGTTGTTTAAAATAATCGTTACGACGCTCGCTGACGGCCGTCTTTGGATGAGCGCTCGCGGGAATGAACGGCTCGTCTCGTCTGTTGGAACGGCGCGCGGCGGGTTCCCGGCCCGAGTCATTCCGCTGGTAACATAAGCAACCGCTGGATAAGACAGTGAACGTAGGAGGTGTGCCGCGTATCCATAGGAATAACTCTGGCTCGGCGGAGATATTCAAGGATTCCCGAGGACACATTAGCTAAGCCGATAATCGTTACAAAGCGGAACGGCACGTTTAGCTCGAATGCGTTTCCTCCCGTGATAAGGTGGAAAGCTTCCGTCTCTCGAGGAACATCGCACCAACTTATCGATACCTCCGCATTGTTCCCCAACGAGAATATAGTGGTCGCGAATCACTGCGATCGAATTACCTACCGGAATCCATTCGAGATGACGGATCAATCGTTAGCTGACATCTAACACTACCTAATTACAGAACTTTACAATTGCTCCCCAGGATTCTGCTACCTATTATAAGCAGCATTGTCAACTTCTTCAGAGACAATTCCGGGACATATTGTCTAAACCTGAAATATACACACGAATCGTGATCAGTAGAGATTACTCTGTTATTAGCAGTCCGATCGAAAATGTTTTTATCAGGTATAACGCGGTTTCAAGAGAGCTTTCACGTGATTATAGCAAATTTTTCGTCAACCCTTTTTTTTATGATTTTTCAAGGTCATCTTCAATTTTTTGCAAATACATCTATATTTTTTTTACGCCTATTCGTTACAGCATTTCAAGGCGAATTCGGAAACGTATCATAACATTAAAAAAATTGCAAAAAATTGCTTTTTTAATTTTTTTTACAAAAAATTTGCTATAATTACGTGAAAGTTCTTTTAAAACCACGTATATGTGATAAAAACATTTTCGATCGGACAGCTGATAACAGAGATTAGATAGAGCCAATAACAATGATCCACCCTGTACTTACATTCGCTTATGCACGAGAACAACGTCACAACTCGAAATTTTTCAGTTTTCGTTTTATTATTTATTTTTATGTTAATAGGGTAAACTGTACAATGGTTGGCACCCTAAGCCAAAATCGTAGTAAAAATCTTTTTGTCTTTTTTGAATTGTTTATTTCTGATGCAATCGTGGAGGTCCGGAATGTGATAACAAGTCTATCAGGAATGTACTTTTGCTGGCACGAACTTGAGTTACAGAAATTTTTCCGCGCAAAGAATATGCGAGCCCTGTTTCACTGTGGGCAGCAAAGAGGCAAGGGTAGGTGGCACTGGAATTCGATTAAATACGATATTTACTCCGCGAACGTTTCAAATTACACCGCAGACAATTCCACGAAATCATAGACACGTGGATCGCAGTAACATGCACTTCGAGCGCTGATCTAATCGACGAACAAACCAGGGACTATGGTTACACGGGGATCACGTGCGAATAGATTATGCGAACGACGTTGCTCGCAAATGTTTATTTAGGATGTGCCACGGCCGCGATATATAGCATTATGATAATCTGACAGGCTGTTCCTACATTATCCACGATCCACGTGGCGCGTTTGACAAGGAAATGAATTTCAAACTCCGTAATTCACTTCATTCTTCGACGAAAGGGAAGCAATGTTCTACAAGGTGATCTCGAATTAGCGTCACATTGCGAATAGTGACAAAAAATAGAACTTTTGAGGGCGATAGCGCCCTAGATGAATCTTTTATCTAGCGTTTTTGACTATTGAAAACCCCCATTTACTTATTATCGAGAAATGAGAACGCGGATCCCGCACCCTTGCAATCCTGGAAAGAGGAGTCTACTCCCTTAAGTAGTGGGGGAACGAACTGATGATGGGGGCCGTGTGAATTGCGACGAAGAACAAGTTGGACAGCACCTGTCCTACAGTGTAACAGAATGCAGGAGGGAATTTTTACAAATCGTCAGGGGAACCGTTTAATCCGAAAAATCTGAACGTGCACGAATATTGCCAAGCCTGAAGCGAAGTTTTGTCGCGCCTGTTCGCGCGTTTCTCTATCGTTGTAGATTTTCCATCCCCGATCATGCAGTCTCCATCCCCATGTCGGGTCAGCTCTGTTTCTCTCTCTCTCCCTCTCTTCGGCTTCTCTTCCTGGATCCGCAGTTCCCTGTTCCCCGCAGCGGAACTCTTGTCGAGCATTCATCCTAGTTAGAGCATACCAGCCGGCCCATTATATCTGAACTGATTTGAATTTAACGGTTGCCAGACACCGGCATTGTGCGTATCCGTGCACAGCTCGAGCTCTTCGTTCTGCTATCGGGCCGCCTTTCGCTGTTTTCTTTCCGTCCGTGAAATTACGTTGTCGGAGCAGTACGCTGCCTACACTATACTATACAAGCTCCTAACGTCCCCGGCCGGGCTTCTCGGACGCGTAAATATTTTGAGTCGTCTTCATCCCGATCTTCGGCCTGTCAGCCGAAGCCTGATTGATTCTCAGACACATGAATCAACCTCTGAATGGGGGCTTCGCCAGTGTATCGTCCGTGCTTACTGCTTTTCGCACAGGGTGTTCCATCTTAATCTTCTCGTAGGCCGTATGACTCGCGCTCCAATCGCTACGATCCCGTTTTTGAGGAAGCCATAAATTTTCCGATCAGACTTCTCTCTTCGAGCGCATGCTACGGTTGGCGATTGTCAACAGTCGATGTCTAAATCCTGCACCAGACCGGTTGACGGCTCGTTGATCTACACCTTCGAGGATTTATGGGGTTTTAGTGTCCAGCCAGCTCCAATACTGTAATAGAGCTGTTTGTTCTGACGACCAAGTGGTTTTCTACGCGGGTCTAGAGACGGGAAATGCATGCGACTGCTTTCTTGCGCGTTTGTGGGAAGATGTTGTTAAATAGGGAAATTGGCCTCTTCTTGTTTGTCTTTCTGTATGTCTCCTTTTTTCTTTGCACATATTAAGAGTATACTCCTTAAGCTAACTCTGGCACAAAGTTTTGATAATTAACTCAGCTTAATTGTTAGTACGATAAATACGAAACTTAAAATAAGAAAATTTTTGGGGAGCATATGAATAAGGAAATACAGATTTATGTACTGATTGTCTTTTATTTTACAAATGTACTCAATATAAATTTTTTTATGGGATTTTCACCAACTTATTTCTGACATTTTTCTGATTAAAATTACACCAGACACGATATAATTTCAACTGTATTTAGTGGTTTAATCGACGATGAAAATTTCGAACGCTACGAAGAACAGCGTATGGAAAATTCTTTGAACTGTGCCGGTGACGGCGACTGTCCGCGTCTCTTTCTTCCCAATATACTGTCCTTCCTTGTTTGGATTAGTAGTGGTTCACACCGATATACCCGAGCCGATATCAATCATCGCCGCCCTGCGGCGTTGGCCGCCAATGGAGTGGGTAAGCACTGGATAAATTTTGAGTAGAAGGTCGCGGAGAAATATCGCGACTTTACTGTAATAGCGTCGTTGAAGGGGTAGGTAGAGTGGGGGCACAAGTTGATCTGGCGACTCTGCTTTCAATTGATGCACAAACTTTATTTTGCATAAAGATGTAGTAATGAGACAGCTTGCAAAGTAAATTAT
The DNA here is from genome assembly GCA_028455795.1 of Lasioglossum marginatum. NCBI lineage: Eukaryota > Metazoa > Arthropoda > Insecta > Hymenoptera > Halictidae > Lasioglossum > Lasioglossum marginatum. The sequence goes on from CM052243.1 coordinate 5,790,720, forward strand.
TCCAGATTCTTTTATCAAGCTAACAAAGAGGTACCTTACGGTTGATATGACCTACTGTTGGATGTGTACATAGACGTATTCATTCAGGCATCAATACACAGTCCTGGTTGCCTGCACACGTGCTGCTTTGTATACTGTCCGAAAGTAAGGCTAGATAACGTGCATCTATTGATTTGTCAGCGCCGGTAATGGATTTCGATGCATAACGTGGAATTCCATGGAACGCGAGTGTGCGGTCGCCGGCGGGATTAATACGGCCATTACGGAACGGTAGGTATTCCGCGCGTGTGTCTGGTATTTCGTAAATGTTAATACAAGTTGATCATGCGATCGACGCGAATATAGTTTCGCCCGACGTACTCCGGACCCCTCAAATACCCCGGCTATACATCGGTTAATCGAATAATCGGCCACATTAAATTAAACCCCCTCCAACTACGTACGAAATCGCGACAGAAAACTCAAACATCTGTTGGTACGATCTGCACGGAATAGTCCGCATTATCTGCAATTATAACATCTAATTATTGGACAGCGGATCTTTATGAGCGATAAATATGCTCTTCCCGAATCGCAACAAACTGGAATAAAATAGAAATTGATTTTCTTTCTTAATATGTTTACTAGATCGAAAATAACTACACCGTTCTTGTCATAAATGCATAAAATTCGAAGTCTACTCGTTACCCGCGCTAATTTATCTGCAATTTTTGCTAAGCTTATTTACTTATTCGCAGACATGTTTATGTTGCATAAAAATCTGCAGTCTATTTATTACGTTATCTTGCGATGCCATTTTATTCGGTATAACTTCGATCATATCTGTTTTCGAAGTGGTTTATACCATTTTTGAGATTTATGAAAAGTAAATACAGCAGGTAACATTTCTTCCCCAAAATAATTGTGATAATTATACTATTAATCTTATCAGAGTTAAATCGCAGCAGTGCATTTTCTTGTACAGATTGAGACCTGTGGTTTGATCTTGAAGTTTGCAGTAAAGTTTCCTAGAGCGATATTGCTCTCCACACTTTGATTCGTATAATAGTTTTCTTGTTGGTTTGGTTTAGCATTTGCTATCTTGAATGTTCATTTAACAAGAAAATTTTCAAAAATCTTGTTGAGTTAAACCGCAGCAGTGCACACACACACAGACACACACACACACGAGTGTTTTATAGTCCAAGGGGTCAACCGAAAAGGTACAAGCAATTGTAAGCGACGTCGACCGCAAGACTTGCTTTTAATTATAAATTATAATATGATGACCGGCCAGTGAATCATGTTGTTTATATAGGCGTTCGTGAATTATGACAAAATGGCCCATCAGTGGATTGTGTCGCGCCGAAGACGTAGGAGTTTAAACACCAGTTTAACTACAACACTGCGGCAGACAATAGTTCTCCCTGTGGCTTTTAGTTTCCTTCTAATCTCGCCGCGTCCACTTCCTGATTGCTTCGCAGAGAACACCGACTTCGTTCTCACCATTATTTAGTCTTCGGGTAAACGATTCGCCGCCGAGATGATGATTTATGCGCTTCCCTTCGAACAATATGTAATCTCGTAACGAACACGGATTAATAAATTGTTGATTAAGTTGTCCAGAAATGTTACGTTTACGTTTAATGTTATGTTTACGTTTCGCCGCATCCTCTAGCTCAGGCACGTCAAACACGCGGCCCGTCGACAAGTAATTTGCGGCCCAACCAAAGACTTTGAAACTGATGACAGTTTATAGGTTTTACACTCCAAATTCACTCTTTTACAAGTCAATTTCACCTTTCTGTAAATCAATTTCATCCTTTTGGACCCCTACGATCGTAGTCCTCTTTCTTTAAGGTGATTTAAGCATCAAGGAAGCATTAAAGAATGAAATTTAACCTAAATGAAAGGCCCAAAAATTTTATAAAAAATACACGAAACAGAGGTAATCTGTACGTGTTATTTGCCCTTGGTTTCGTTCGAATATTTCACACAGTTTTCGAGAAAAAAATGTACAAAATTGCCCATGTTTCTTTTAAAAAAGTGAGCAGGGGTACGCAGCTTCTCGCAATCATATTTCAAGCGGGATGCGCTATCCAATGAACATAATCGTTAAAAATTGCGCCGAGGCTAATTGCCCATCCTTATTCGGCGAGACGCTTCGCGCGGTTACTTCGCGGTTGCTTGAATGCGTTGACTTAATATAAGCGTGTTTTTGTTTCCATGAACTGGCGCGGCGTTTCCTAAAATTTCGGCCGGTGTGGCGTGCGTACACCGTTAATGTTGATTCATCGCTTCGCTAATATGTTTACTAACAGATTATCACCATCCCCGTCGCTGCTCCCGCATATTTAAAATGAAATATAGCTCGGTTGCTAGAATTACGCTGTACAGTCGCACTTTGTTGATCCTCTTAGAATGTAATCGCTGTTCCTATCGTGAAACTTTCGTCTCGCTTCTCCGCCATCCCAACTTTCCGCATCGAAAGGGCGGAGTGAGACGTCGGTAAATGAAAACGGTGCAATTATGTAAAAGAAATGCTGCCTGCTCGGACGGAAATCTTCGTGCAGATTTTCATAGTTTTATTTTATTTTTCCTGTCGGTTCCTTGTGAAAATTGATTTACAAAATTAATGCTATTTATATTATTTATAGTAGAACTTGTTTATCTTGAACAATTTTTATTGCGAAAATTCAATTCATTACTTAATGAAATTTAATCATTAATCTCTTTATCATGGATTATTCATAATATATATATTATTTATAGTAGAACTTTTTTTATCTTGAACCATCCACTAAAAGAAAAGATACAGCTTAATGTTGTGTTCACCTTATGAGTGAGCTAGTCGATAATATTTTAAATATTTATTCTAATATTCTATCTAGGTATTTTATAAACTCCACATATTTGTAAAATGTTATTTTTTCATTTAACACGTTGACTGCCATGTCACCCATATATGATTGACCGAATTATTTCTCCAAATCCTAAAATGGATTTTCACGTTAATACATTCACTGTACCTAATTTGATTACGATCTGAAAAATGCAAGATAGTTGAAGGACTATCATACATTTTAACTTTTCAATGTTTATTTCACTAAATAAATTAGTTCAAGGAAATTTACGCGGTTCCCGGTTAGGCAGTCAAAGTGTTGATTCATGTCCATTCACTGATCACCAGACAGCGGATTTTTATGCAGAATAAAAATTTTTCTTCCCTAATTACAGCAAACTGGAGTCAAATAGAAATATAGTTTCTCTCTTAATATGTTTAATAGGTTGAAAATAATACAACAGTGTTTCCAAATTCTTCTAATATTTTCACTGTTTCAAATTACACCTACTCATTTTTGTCATAAATGCATTAATTCCAAGCGATCAAGTATGGCAGGTGGTTACAACATAATTCGAAAAGAAAAATCAGTAGGTAGACTGTAACAGAAACATCGAGGTAATTCGTCTTCGCTCTGTTAACAGGTTAAACAAAGAGTCCGGTGTTGTTCTTGAATTAGGTAACAGCGCAATGATGAAACAGGTAGCTCGGTTTGAAATCACAGTTTTGCCGTAACAGGTGCGGTAAGCGGATGAAAACGATCAGTTGCGACGCTTTGGGAAATCTGATAAGAATAGAATCGAGGAAATTCGGTGACGCGTTTACGACATACGACGTCCAGGATCACCTCGTTAGCCTTTGTAATCCAAGTCAGCAGCACCGGACGAGAAAAAGAGAGAGAGAGAGAGACGACGGGAGATGGAAGCTCGGCCGCGTACAGATAACTGTTGTTTTGTTCTAAATGGGAAACTTGATTGTGCCTTTGTGCTCTCAGCTCCACTATTTCCTCCGTTGTTCCTCTTTTCGACGGCCGTTCCACATCATTTTCGTTTAGCTTTCTTTTCGTGCGCTATCCTTGTATGATTACGTCGGTATACATACGGAATGTCGTCTCTCGCTTCAATTGAGCGATAAGTGCACGCAGCTTCAGTGCCAGTTATCCTAGAAGAACTGGGATACAGACATCACTCCAATTTCTGGGTATTTTATTCGGCCACTCGGAAAAACTTTCAAATTTCTCATGAGAATCTTCAGAGGCATTCTCTCCGTAACTGTCGAAATTTTGTTCCCGCCAGTCGAAGGATTAAAAGAATTTAAGAATATTGATATATTGCTTTAACTTATTGAATTTATGCAGTGCTGAATAAGTTGTGGAATAGGATAAACTTACAATAGAATGACTGTGTAAATTTCAACATAAAGAGGACATCATAAATGTTGTTCTTTTGTTCATTACGAATTATGTCTACCGGACAGGTCATCCTATTGCGGTCAATCGAGGTCAATCGAACAAGCAAATATGCTCTGAATGATATTTGGATCTGTTTCAATCAGAAAACTGTCACAAATATAAAAGTTTCATAAAAGAAATAGTTAACAAACAAACAGTTTTGTCATTCTACCATGCTACAGTTATCTGCAAGCTTCTGAGCCCATCAAGGGGTGTATGTTGCAGTAGTGGGGACAAATGTTTCGCAACTACCTTGCTCATCTCTTTACCATGTACCGAGGCATTACCGTGCATTTTAACCTGCATGTCGCTGCCTAGCCTTCAAAGGGATAAAATGTGAAATCTTGTTCGATAAGTATGATCGGCACTTTATCGAGTGCTATAGGTTCTGCTCGTCCTCTATCCGTTCTGTGAAAGAAAAAATCACAGCTTGAAGTTTTTATCTGACAGGGAACATAGATTAGCCTCGGCCAAGGGGGGGATAGAAAAGAAAGCTTGGAGATCGATCGAGAGGAACGTTAACTGCTAACGACACAGTTTTCATCATGCACAGGAGAATGCTTAACCCGAGGATTTTTCTAGTTAGCCGTACGTGCTCAAGGGAGCACCGTGGCGTCGTAAGTGGAGCACTCGAGGTTGCCACACCACCGAGTGCCTGGAATATCTTAAGGTTGAGCATAGTGAAGTCCACTTGGCATTTCCTCGGTTTGCAACGGTGAAGTGACCCGCCAGACCCATCAACGCCTCAGACATAGGCCATGCAGTTAGCTTCTTTCACTTGCTCCCTCTGTGTATAGTTCTCTCCAACCATTTGTTATTTTTTTTTGTTTTCTCCACCAAACCTCGGACCATCGCACGGAATCCAATCTAGAATTAACCCACATTTAGCTCGAACCTAGCTACGATCTTATCCGAACGTAATTCGGATCTTGGTTAGGCTTGAATCATCCTTGGCTAGATGTGACCTAGACGGACCTGGGTGTTCAGTCCAGCTAGAGAGTAGCCGTTTCTTTCAGCAGCAAATAATAGCAGCTTCGTGCAATTTGGTTTGATCTGGGTTATCGATACCCTTTGGTTATTGATACCGTTACAGGTTAGACTAGCGTCCTGATCCCAAGGGCCATTAACATTTATGTAGCTATCCAAAATGTATAGACTATTTAAAACCTTTTGTATTTAACATATTTGCACAAATTTTCATTTTATGACTATAAATTAATATATTAGTAATACTTTTAAAGGGACATTAACGAGTTGTTGAAAGAAATGCAGTAAATGGTTGGATACACAAGGGTAAGCTACCTTGTTAATTCATGAATGAATGGATTATTTGATTCTAACATTACCTGTTCTAAATTTATATTCATTCTCAAACTCGTTCTCTTTGTTAGAATATTTTTTGATGGATATTTCACAGTGACGTAACTGAAATGAGAAGAGGGTTTCCGCTCCAATTAGTGTGCCTTTACAAACGACTCATGTTAATTATCTATTTTTTTAGTTCTGTTAAATAGACGTTAACTTATTCGACAAGCTGTTTAGGCAAAACTGTCGAATGTGTAATATATAAAAATATTTTTCGCGCTAATTGTTCTAAATTCGAAAAAAAGGTTCAAGTCGTATGGTCCAGTATTAACCTTTTGCACTCCGAATTATTTTTCCTTACCAACAACTCCCTACTATTTTGAGTGTTTCATTTGAAATTTATTTCAAAGGACAGTTCCTTGACTGCTACTTATTTTAAACAATTTTGTTCACTAATTACGTTAAATATAGCTCTCGAATTTTGTTGTAATTTGTGGAACGTATATTTGTTTTTAACTAAAACCCGTTTTATTTACATTTCTCTTTCTCTGATGTCGAGTCACACTCGACAAAGGAGTGCAAAAAAAGCACGATGCTACATTAAAAAGTGTGCCAATATTATTGTGACTCACTGTAGAAGAGATTCGGAATGGTACCTGCGTGCCCGGTCATTGACACAAGGGTTAACGAAACCAATTCCCGTGCAAATTGGAGTTGAAATTATTATGCAGCTCGGTGTGGATGTGTGTAATGGAAATAATGTAGATCGTGTGTGGGCTCATGAATGATCAAGGAGACCAATTTATTATTACAAGAATGAGATAGACCGACGCTAGACCGCGTCGCCACTCTAGTCGAGATCAAGGTCACGTGATACAGCAGAATGAATACAAGTGGTATCAACGATCTCTAGCATGCCGAGACTATATAGATGCGAGATTGTAAAGTAATGTTAACATAAATTTAAGCAAAATGAGTGAAACGTGATATCAGCAGGCCAGCTATTTGCTGTGTGTTCCAGACTACCAGGTTCGTTTATCATCCGAGTATAATAATTTCGTAATTACTTCTCTGGTAAATGAAATAATTACTTTCGAATTCACGTAAACAGGAACTGCTAGACCGATCAGCGTAACCCGTATCAGATTTCTTGTTTTACAAGTTACGTACCATATTTGAAACATAAAGGTGCCCTTGTGGGAAATTATTAATTCAATTGATTTATTTATGTGCTCACTTTAATTGAAATTAGTCAACGCACTCTAACAAGTTCTAGAGGGAAATACAAGCTAATTATTTTTATTGTTCAATAAAAAGTGTGTTGCGGCGAAGATACCTGGCTCGAAACTACTTTTCTTTTCAGGTGAGAACTCGCGCGTCTACTAATTAACTTTAAATTTTGTATTCGGCAGCCCCTTATCAGACTCGCCAGATCAAGACTTGTGTCCTTCCGCCCGGTCACGTGACGCGTTTCGTCGTTTCGTCTCTGTCGCGCAAAGTAAACATTTTCTACCCGATTTGAAAAGAGTTTTGAAAAGAAATCGACTCGGCTTAAATTTATATAATAAATCAGAAACACAAGCGATTGTTTGTTTAAACTCTGTTAGTTAGTCGGACAAAGCCAACAATAGCGTGCGAGACGAGTTAAACAACGATTCGGTAAAGCTTACGGAGCATTGTTGGGTTGGAGCAAAGTAAATTGGAACTTTCTTAACGCCACATTTTCGAGTCACAGTGTTAAACAGAACAAGGACACGGTTGTTTGTATGGCTTCTTTCAGAAGTAACGATAGCGACTTGGCGACGTGTTAAAACACAAATAAAACAGAGCGTTGCGCCGCCCGGTGCCATCGTTGTAATGCAAATTTACTGTGGCGGAATCATTTCCGCTACATAAATCTCGACGCGTCCCCGGAGGACCGAAACACAGTCAGATTACTGTCGTACTTGCAATCAGTGTGCACGCGTAAATGTTCTAGGCTGTCTAGATATCACCAGCAGAAAGCTTTTTCGCGTATCTAAACGCAGTTCCTGTACCGGCTTATCGCGCGTGCAGCATGCTTTCACAGAACAACTAGTGAGCCTTAGTGCTTCCTGACCCGGCTAAATTAACACCCTGTCGCTTTATCGTCTGCGCGTTAAACGTTTCACAAAATTGTCCGCACTGTCTTCAGAACAAAACCCTCTACTGCCCTCCAAACCCTCTCAGAGTCCATCCGATAAATATTATTTCTGAATAGTCATTCTATTCACGCAGCTTTTTATTCATAATTAAACTCTAAATTACTAAACCATGACGCGTAGATATAATGACCACGCAGCGGATCTTTATGCAAGATAAAAATGTTCAACCTGAATTGCAACAAACTGGAGTGAAATAGAAAATTAATTTCTCTCTTAATATGGTTGATAGGTTGAAAATAATATAACAGTCTTTTTACGCTGTCTAATGATGACGGTAAGGGACTGTTGTAAAAGTTGTTGGCACACGTTTTGTTTTTCAGCTATAATATTTCATAAGATAAGAATTACGCAAAAAAATTTCTCCCATGAAAAGGGTTTTATACACTTTGAGAATTTTATTTGCTTTTTAATTCCTAACAGTTCTTAGAATTTTTTATCACTAGGACAACTTTTAAAAGTAACTCCTTTTGAGGTGATTTGATGCGAGGTAATTTATTATCTATAATAGAGGTATTACTAAAATGATATTCTCTTAGAACCTGCTAGAGAGTTTAAGGGAAAACGAGGGGACTTTAGAATGAGGCTCTCGGGAATTCTTAATCTCGCGTTAATCTTTCGTTAATTAGTTTTATTTCCGGAACAACCTACTCAACTTTCTTATAGAAAATAATTTCGATTCTTATTTATATTTTCGTACATAATAACTCTACGTTGTCGTACATTACAATAGTTATATTAAATTCGTTTAGCGTGGTCTTCTAATAAAATCTGACATAGCAATATCAAACTAATATCGACAGAAATTGTTCATGGAGTTAAATCACGAATATTTTTGACCCTTATGAAAATATTGAAAATTTTCAAAGTTGATATACATATACTTCTAGTTAAAAATTGCTGTACCATTCTTCAAAATATTGTTTACATTATTAAATATGTTGGCATCTAATCAATTACTTTATCTAATTTCTAATCAATTTAAGTATTCTATGAGATATTATATCAATTTCATATCAATAAAATGAAAAAAATCATATACAATTGAATTATTACAGTACGTTGAGGAACGGAGGAAAATATAACGTAGCAACTAGACAAGTTCTATGATGCTCGAAGATTGAAAGCATTATACATGAAATTAGGGTCGGTGTACTAACAAATTATCGTGGACAAGTATCCCGAAGATCTATTTTCATTCCACTTTAACGTGCCCGTATCTATACCGACCGCGCGGTGGTTGATAGCATTTTTTCATCAATCAATATTAACTGCATATGACTGAGCAAGATAAGATCATACACCGGCAGGGATTGTAATATATTTGAAATATTGGTTCGCCGCTAAAGTTTTGATCGGTTCCATGGTAAACGAACTGTGTCGCCTAACTAAAAATCGTATAAAAATTATTGATGACTGGGTGCACTTGATCTATCAATGTTCAACATCAAAATCTCCCCCCCCCCCTCTCCTGCAAATGCATGAATCCGTGTGCATCGGATTCGCTCGCTATATTTTCCCACGAATAACAAGAAAATATCCAGAGCGTGGCTGGCTATTAAAATAAAACTCGCGCGCGCGATTTTATCGAATGATTTTTCCCAGAGCAAGGACCAATACAACGGCTTTTTAGGACACGTGAAAAATGTTTTCCACGGTATTCATAACGTCCGCCCCTCTGGGAAACTCGTACATCATTATGATGCGCAGGTCGAGCATGTCAATGTTGATACTCAATTATACAGGATGATTCTACCAACTGGGTCACGCGATTGCTCCGCCCCAAGCGAGGACAAAAAACTTGCAGAAAAAGGTACCGCACTGTTCAACCGGCTCCATTATGCCCAGAACAATTGCACTTTTCTGGACATAACCATACTATTTCTTTTGTGCGCGCACGTAGACGCACTTTTTTCGAACACTGATTTATTCAGAAATGCAAAATTGGAAATCTTCTAGGGGATCTACAGTGAGTGTAAAAAGTATTCGTGCGCCCTTTAAAATAGAATAACTTTTTTATAGTTGTACCAAACGACCTGATTTTTCATCATCAATTAGAAGCATTGGTTTACGAAATGATATGCAAAAAAGATTTTCCAAAAATTTTAATATACAAGGTTACATACAAGAATAAAAAAGACATTTTTTAAAACTTTTTTATTTGTGCTCTTAATCAGAATTGAGTAAATTATTCCGGAAATAAAACTATAAACTAAACTTACAAAACGCAAGATTAAGAGTTCCCGAGAGCCTCATTCTGAAGTCCTCGTTTTCCCTTAAAGTCTCTAGCAGGTTCTAAAAGAATATCATTTTAGTAATAACTCTATTATAGAGAATAAATTACCTCCCATCAAATCAAACAATTTTTAATTCTAAATAATCTTCCTTCAGCACATCTTAATCAACAATATGACCCATATCCACAATGTCTATTTCTCTATTTTAATTTTGAATCATTTTCAATTAACTATAGCCATTTCATATGACTCTAATTTTAGTTCACTGCAATTGATGTAGAACATTTTTACTTTGCATAAACATTCCCAATCTAGTTATTATAATTTACGCTTACAAAATGTATAACTACTGTCTTGAACAGTTTCTTCCACCATAATTTTCAGTCTCCGATTATTTCGATGATTCACCCTGTACAGCGGAAATATCGCAAAAATTCTATAATTCAGTTCATTAAATTTGATTAGCGTTCCTAATTACGTAATTATGCTGATGAATCGGTTCGTTACGATTAATGAGTTGCAGCCGTAGAATTTTCAATTTTTTCGTGCATTTCTATGTTGCGTGTATGCAGTGGTCCAGGAAAGTGATCGCGCGAGAGAAAGATTATTCAGAATAATTTTAACGATCTTTATTTTTTATTATTACTATTAATCAGATTAAATGAAATTAACTTCGAATAAATGGACATCTTTTTCATCCATCAAAAATCTGAAACACGAAATAAAATATGTTACTTTTTGCATTGTTACAATACTCTGAGAAATCGTATAAACATACAATCTATCTTATCGTTAAGAAACGATTTACACTCATAAGTGTATTGAGTTCGAATCATTATTGTCAGCAATAATCTTTAGAATTGAAATTGAAAATAAAGACAAAATATACAAATATTTTCAATATTCTTCAAATAAAATACTATTTTCGAAAATTACTGCCTCAAATAAATTATTTTATTTTCAAAAATTACTGCATCAGATAAAATATTTTATTTTCCGAGTTGTACACGTACTTTAAAATAAATAGGATTATTTATTATTTACTCTGTTCCAAGGAAGTAAAACATTTTGTACAATTCGCATTGCCAAATTACGTGACCGTTGAAAGATAAATATCCGTCAGAAATATTTACGTTCTTCTGTCGTATTTTCCCCGATGCTTGTGATATTATTCGCAAAGTAGTACGCACAAAGGAAATTAAAAAAGATTTTCGGATGAAATATGACTCTGGCAAGAGGTAATTCACGCGAAAGGTTTTATCACACACAAAAACATATCAAAGACGGGGGCGTGTGTGTTTCTTTGTAGAATAAATCCGATATTTCATGTGCACCAAATTCATATTTTCCTTTTTCGTTAATTAAAAGACCCGTGACCCTATTCTTCTGGCCGTTACTATTCCCCAGGACCTTTCTAAAAGCGTTATGTACACTTGACATGAAATTCCCGTTATTCATTTTCGAAAAATCCGAAACTGAAACGTACAAGCAAATAACGGCCGGCGTGAATGTTTCGAGCTTCACCGTGTACCGTACAGTTAGCAAATCGAGCAAAATCTCAGGCAACAACAAAACTTGAACGTGTTAGACCTGTGATGACATCGGAGATTGTGTAACAAGTTAATGAGAGCGGAGAAGATCAAACAAAAAGATGTGACCATAAGAAGTGGATCAGCTAGGAAGCGCGTAAGTTAATAAACCACTTTGCATCCACGAAATGATACATCTTTAGGTCCTCTATAATGTAGATAACTGTTATCGACGGTGCGACGGCTCGGGTCGTTAACTTCCGCGTACCGCTTGGTGTTCCAAGTGACGAACTGGCAAAAAACATTTAAGTAAACCCCACAAATTGCTGTCTAATTAAATTCTTGCACTCTTTGCAACTCAAGCAGAAAATTAACGTCAAACTTCTGGAGGAACATCGGCAGCCTTGAAAAATACTTTTGAGGGAGTAGACTCCTTTATAGATGTATATCACGGAAAATGAAATGGATTTGGGCGTTGCAATTAGTTTGACAATCGAAGGAGCCGAACCCGAGGAACAACGGGGTTCCCAGCCCATATGTAGGCTAGTAGTGATTTCTACGAGTTCCCCAATTACTCGTTAGATTTTAGAATTGTTTGCTAGGCCGGTCGACTTAATTACACGGAGCCGTTATGTTCCCGTTCTCCCCGAGGCGTGCGTTACCATCTCGAAACGAATGTTAAGACGAAATGTGGCGCAGCGTCGCGGCAACGCCATTACATCGCAACCATTAGCTTTAACAAGCATCGAGTCAAACAATTAGCGCCATGCACTCGACTGCGCACTTATCTTCCCGCTGCTCCGGAGACAAGAAGAAGATTCACTTCGAGCACGCGGACTTCCAGCAGACATGTGGGCGGATCGAAAAATCGATTTCTCTCATTGTATTTTCAAAAAGTACCTTGAACATACTTCTGCGAAATTTGACGCTTACATTTATTGGAATTACAAAGGCATATTATTCCGAAAGGCACCGGTGGCCGATCGATATGAAATTTGGAGCGTGTTACGAAGAAAGTGGAAGGACCCCAAATATAAAATTTCAACTTCGGGAATTTTTTAGTTTTAGAGATGTACCATTTTCTTTACAGTTACAGCGATTAAAACGTCTTTATCTCCAAAAATGTCGTAGAAGAGAAAAGAAAATTTATACTTTTTGTATGGCAACATTTTTATTTTAATGATTAAATATTGATTACAAACGAATCAAATTTTATTTCATCTAGAAAGAAACATATATAACATTCATATTTGTTAGACTTTGTTAAAATCTTCATGACGAGTCTGACTCGTTAAAATACGGCAAGGGGTTAATAAATTGGTCGTACTGATTACTCCCATCACGAATAAATATTTTTTGATTTTTCATATGTAAGTATAATAAAATTTTTTGAGAATTCCTCAACTATCAAAAAAATATACATTATAAAAAATTGTTTTGTATAACGGAAGACTGCCTAATCGATAACAAAAGAAAGTTGTATAAGACGCAGCATCACTTTGAAAAGAATTCCTGAGAATTGTTAAATTTTGCAGCGTCTACGGGAGATTGCCCCCTTAAGCTCCACTGGTGCACGCCACTCGAGTGTCAATCCAGTGATCCACGATTCTTGATCCGTACAATGTCTGTTAATGATTCGTATTGTTACGATACTGAGATACAGCTGCTGCCAACTCGTAATCCCTGTCATACGAGCTGCGAGGGATATGATCCCAGTTACGATATGAACCATCGAGAACCATTCGACGATGGCTCCGGCTGATACGCGCTATAATGATTCTTTGTGGCCTCTATGTTATGTCCTAACAACAGTCTTCCACCTGTTCGTGTAATTACACGATAACGAGACTTAAAGGTCACGTGTACCATCAGATGATCTCAAAAAGGTACCAAATTACGTTTAATAAATGATATTTGGCCCTCGTGTATCTCGACTAATAGGGGACGTTATTTAAATGGAACACAAAGAGTTCTCAGAGTTCTCAAAAACAGTCTTCGATGCTTCGAAGAAAAACATTGAAAATTACTTTAACAAATAAGTTTTACAATTAGGAGCATAACTGATCGCACACACTTGAAATCAGAATAACCTTTTTATGAATGGACCAAACGACTTCAATTTCTCTGTAAGGCTAGAAGAATTAGTTTAGTAAATTAGGTCTATAAAAAATATTTTGAAAAAATGCATTTTGTCGGAATTGTGAAAAACAGAATTAGGAAAAACTTTACAACAAATATCTTAATTTTATCTTTGTATTTTGATTTAAAAACGCTACGAACTTTCGTTCCAACCTAATATTTGTTTTTACATATTTTAATCTGATTGGGAAAAAATACCGCAGCGAAACGTACACCCGCAGTGATAGGTACATTCGCCAAATTCTGTCGAATTTGATATTCCAGCGTTTTTTGAAAATTGAAAACCGGTGATTCGAGAGATGGGTTATGAAGGTAGTTAAATAATTACATTTACGATCCCGTGGAATTTTGATGGGTAGCCGCCAGGTGGGTAGTGAACGTGTTAGAGAGCGTGTCTGTTATCTTTTGGAGAGCGAGGTATTAGGAGCCGTTAGACACATAATCGAGCCGGTCGTGCGTAAATAATTAGCGTTTTCTTAAAACACGAGTAACGCATCGCGAGTATCGCCCGTTAAATTGATCGCGTATTAACATATTAATTATTAATTGTGTAGCGGAAATCTAATTACAGTATTAGCGAGGCTAATTCTTGAGCGTGAATTTAACGCAGGCAATATCTTCGGCAGGATTAATTACCTCGGTCGTAGGGATATATATTTATATATATATATATATATATATATATGTATACAAGCTCTTAGCTGAAAGGCTTAGACAAACCGATTACCTTCATCAGCATCGCGCAAAGCACTCAACAGAACGCAGAGTGACTGTGGGCGGTGTTTAACACGACATTAAAAGCCTTATCTGTGATTCAAATTTTCCCGCTCTGTTCGCCGACACTTTATACGGTCCACTAACTGCATCGCCGCCGGCACGTGCTTCCCCCTTGTCTGCATTAGCGAAAGGATTCGCTCCGTAACGCGGCCGATTTATTCGCCGAATGTAACCGTTATCCTTGTTAGATCGACCACCGGTATTCGCTACTTCCGATACTTCCGGTATATACATACATATATACATACATACATACCAAATTCTTAACGGTAGCACGACACTAAACGCCAGTTGCCAACGACGACCAGGACACGCGACAGTCAACCAAGGATCACGCACAGTTCAACAAGTACCGAATTTATTTCTTCTTGGCTGACTTATTGATAGACTTATTGATAGACTGCGGATCTTTATGCATTTACCATATAGCAAAATTGAGTACATAAAATTCAAAATTATTGTGAAATTTCAAAAATTGAAGATGTTAATTTATGATTTCTCCTCTATTAATAATCGTTAAGGGAGGAAATAACGTCCAAAGTACAATAGTTTCTATTTCTTGCAATCAATGCAGACAATTTTTGTTTTGCATAAAGATCCGCAGTCTACTTATTGATCTTCGCTGATTTCATGCATCTACAAAGTCTTCCATTAAGTTTCATCTTAAATTAGAAAAATGTTACTGTCTTCCTTTACATTTCCGTTCAATGGTTAACACTATATGTACATACATATTTTGGTTAAACAATACAACAATATCAAGATACTAGAGACGCAGATTAAGAATTCTGTCCCCACTCTACCTACCCATTCTACTTAACGTTAAAACAATGGTTTTACATAAAAATTAATTATATTACAGATTTATGCATGATTTCTGTTATTGTTACCGAATATGTTTGAGTAATCATTCAACATGTTAAGTATACTGTGATAATTAGTACGACATGCATATGTATGCACCGTGTATTAAGATTTCTGATAAATTAGATATAATCGACTGTAATTATGCTAATAAATTTACAACTCTAGATTAATTCTTTGATCCTGCATATGATTATTACGTTCGAGCTATAAATTAAATAAATGACAGCGAAAGGCTGGTTTATTTATAGGCATTTAATTTTAATCCGAATTTTGTTTAATGGATAAAAAATATCCGGTCCAAATATGCGCGTGCAGAAAATGTGAATATTCGTAGCATACGCGATCCGGCATATTAATTTACCTCGCAGCTCATATTTCAAATTTATTGGCTTGTATTTGAAACTTCGACATATTTTACATATCTACGTCCCGATATTTGCATTAACGTGTTTCGAATATTTCAAAAACGTGAGATGTGCGTATATTTCATCGTTGTTAAAAATGAATTAAAAAGGCAACGCATTTATTTCACGCAGAATCCGGCCTGGTATTTCGCGCGTTTAATAGTTTCGGGGATAAATACAAATTATTTAATAGTTACATATAGTGTATAGATATAAAGAGTTACGAGATAAGTGAAATATTTATGATAATCCTGAAAACATATATTTATTTATGCATGTAACCTTGTAAATTATAATTTTTGGAAAATCTTTTTCGCATATCATTTCGTAAACCAATGCTTCTAATTGGTTATAAAAAAATCAGGTCGTTTGGTACAATTATGAAAAAGTTATTCTATTTTAAAAGGCGTACGAGTACTTTTTACGCTCACTGTACATTATCTCCGAAACATAGCCTGATTGGTGCAAGGCAAACGGATGTTCGATTTATCCGACAATTCGCTGATTCCAATTGCAATGTCTGCCCATTATTTCGCACAGTGACGTTCAAAAGCCAATATAATTTAATACCACAAAATCCCTGCCACCATACCCCACCGAGTATATCCGGTGATTCGTACTTTTTCCCGATTCTCCATTATTCAATATCGAGCCTATCCGCAAGAACGTATCTTTTTTATAATCATGTCCGCAACGCAGGGTTAATGGCGGGCTAAATGAACACATGGACGCGTAGCATATAATCGACTCTCGTTAATGTCATTAGCAAGTATCTATTGATTATGCCGTCCAGCGCAACGTTACTTTGTCGTGATTACAGTAATCCCATCATCGATCAGTCATTTAATTACTGAGCTGTTTTAATTGGCGTATTCGCTCATTAGACTCTACATCCCCTCCGACCTCTCTTCTCCCCACCCCTCTCTAGAGCTAGGGGAGTGTTTATGTAGCTGCCTCTACCGGGATCTTTTGAAACCCCGTGTGCGTTGTAATTTAATGAACTGCATTGATTAAGTAAACCATTTAAATAATTCCCATCGATCAGTCAATCCCATTAGCCCGATGCGTTTGTTGTTATTGTTGTTGCACGCGGAACGCGCTCCCGTGGCTTCTGAATAAATTCTGCCCCGCCTCTCCCCATCCCGCGTGTTCAATCGAAATTCACCGAAGTTTCGATTTCTGCTCTAATTCATATCAATCCGCCCGTTTCGCTTCTATTAAACATCGAGCCCGCGATTCTACCTCTATTAAAATAATTCTTATTCTGCCGACTTTGTAACTCGTACGTGTAAATCGCACATGTAAAATGTGAATATTTCCGGCTGATCGAGGCAGCAGATCACAGAAAGATCGATAAATCTTTACGAATCCGGATAATTCCGACTGATGCCGAAAGTAATTAATTGACTGTCTCGAACAGTTCCGATCCCCGGACCCACAATCAACCGTAGACGTCGCGATACGGATTTAATTAATTAGTCAATTAATTACACAATATACTGTGTTTCGCCGGGATCGATCGACTGATCGATCAATTAATTAGAGACGAAAGCTTTTCTTCTTCGAGGCTGCGAGGAATCTATTTGTCTCGCCCGTTAGACTTAGCCTGTGACCGCAACTGTTACCGTGCATAATGCATGCGATAAGCTATCGTGGACCATGGCGGATTCATTTATTCATTTTGTACGCCAATCCAGTCGCCTTGGAAATACACGATGGGATTTGTCAAACCTCTCGGACACGTCTAAGCCCAAGCAAATAAGTACACTTCGGGAGTTCCACTCAGTTTATCCTCAGCGACGCTAATCCCCCAACAAAGTCAAAAATTTATAAATGAAATCTTCGTTTCACTGGTTGAAGAAGGATGCGTTATGTTCACTTTGATGTAGGGGAGACCGGGGATACAAGTTCCCTGGGTAAGTTGTTCCGATCATTATTTATACAAGAGGAGAAGAACGCGCGATTCGTTTTCAGTTGTTTTTGCTATGAAAGTGGGAAAAGACACTCTGCCGTCCATTTTTGTGGCGTTCCGGATATCAGTGAGTGTAAAAACTATTCATACGCCCTTTAAAGTAGAATAACTTTTTTATAATTGTACCAAACGATCTGATTTTTAATAATCAATTATAAGCATTGGTTGACGATTCACGAAATGATATGCAAAAGAGATCTCCCAAATAATTATAATTTACAAGGTTACATGCAAAAATAAAAAAGGCATTCTCTAAAACTTTTTTATTTTGGCCTTTAATGAAAATTTAAAATATATGATGAAATACGAATAGAAAAATTGTACGTAGCAATTATGGTTGGCATATACTACTTTCAACGAAGCTTCGGGACAGATTGGATCGTCCGACCCTTTCCACGTGGGAGAAAAAAAGCGTTTATTATTGAGAAAGAGTCAGGTTGACATTGTGATGTTCAGAACGCTGTTAGTATGTACGTAATTAGTCTAGGTTCTGGGAATCTAGTCGCAGTGGACGGCTATGGCAACTTGCCCAACCATCTCGTTTGTGGGCCACATGTGTCCAGTTTCAATCGTTCTTGCTAGACCAGCAGAAAAAAGTTGTTAAAATTGCACCGCTGCAGAAAATTTGTTATATTCTGAACATTTCCAACTACGAAAGTTACAGTTCACAATCTTCTAAAATTCTCAACTAAACGACCACCCATGTACAAACCTGTAGTTGCTGATGACCCTTGTGAGGTTGAGGCAACTTAAAAAATAAAACGAAAATCTTCTTATTTTCTCTGAACAACGTGCAATTCTAAATTAGCAATTCCTAATGTAAACAATTATTTTTTCCTATTGAGCATTGTTAATTCAAATGTTAGAAAGATTTATCGCAGCCTTCATAAAATATTTGAAAAGCATTTGAAATTATGGCACACCGGAAAAGGACGTCATTCCACATGCGTGTCGAAATGTTAAATGCAATTTTAACGGATAAAATTTCGCTCTCGAGAATATCGAATTTGAATATTCGCCAAGTTCGTGTAGTATTGAATAGGACACAGTGTGTCTGCCCATTACCTACCTTTTCTATTTACGTTCGAAATGTATGTACAATAATACATGCATGGGCACTTATTGAAGTGCTCGAAGTCATTTAAATCGAACTTCGTGTGCCACATGAAAAATGTGTTATTTTATATTTTTATGTTAATGTTAACTGTAAAAAATTATTAACTGCTGGTTTTACTACTGAACGTTTTACAATTTTTTACAATTTACAATTTGTTTCATACAATTCATTTTACAATTTTACAATTTCACTAATCACGTATCAAAGAGTAGCGATTGTATTTTTCACAAATAAAGAATATCGTGAAATTTGAAATAACACTTCTTTACAGTTCACTCTTTACAATCCTTTGTCGAGTGCGACTCGACATCAGAGAAAGAAAAATGCAAATGAAACGAGTTTTTATATGTATTTGGTTCTTCTTTATTTATTTAACTGTCTTATTTTTTAGTTAAAAGCAAATAGAAGTTCCACAAATATAAATTACAACAAAGTTTGAGAGCGATATTTAATATAATTAGTGAACAAAATTGTTCAAAACAAGTAGCAAAACACTTAAAATAGTAGGCAGTTGTTGGCAACGAGAAATTTAAAAATAATTCGGAGTGCAAAGGGTTAATTAATCCCACAAAAGCAATTGAATGATTTCAATCATCATGAGACAGCGAATAAGAAACGAGTGATTTTGACCGATCTGTGACGTTCAGTGTTAAAAAAAGCGCCGTTTCTTGTTCCTCGTTTAGGCGTTTTTATCGGCGAGCTGCGAAGAGGATATCATTTGATTCCGCCAGGTTCGGAACTGTTGCGGTTTACTCCCCGCGGCTTGGTAGCACTATGACAAAGTAAACTTGCCAGGTGAATAAAAACCATCTGAGCACGGTGCACGTCGAACTAACGATCCGTGAAATCGTGTATTTGCGAAACGGTTCCGTGCGATCTTCTGCGAAAGGGAACAACGCGGAACGAGCGATTCATTGGGCTCTCTCTCCCGTGTGTTGGGAATCAATACTGTCGCTTTGATGCCCGTACACTCTCTTTTCAAAAGCTCCATGTTAAGTATTCTACAGCATTTTAGGTCACGCGAGCAGGAAGCTCTAAAGTTATCGATTCGGGGGGCTGTAAGATCGTAGAAAACGTTATTAGCTGTATGCGGTCATGCAGAATACATCTCGCAAGCGTCAGTTGTAAAAACAGCATTTCTGATAAAACGATCTATTTCTTAACATTAAACCTACCGACCATCAAAAGTGACTGATGTGTATAGTATTATAAAAAAAATATATAAAAAAACTTTTTAAAAACCACGCTTATATTAAAGTGCACTAAAAAGGAGAAAATAATTTTTATAGACATTAGTGACTATAAATAAAAGCGTGGAGCGCCCACGAAGATTACGTCAATATAGTTTACCGCTCCACGCGAAAGTACAAAATTCCCGTTATTTTTCGAACACACCTCGTACATTGATACCAGCAATTTGCATATTATTTTACGCGTCTCCGAGGCAACAATTTCAATGTGTAACCGAAAAGTATATCGATCGCGCGGCCGAATCCCTTTCGCATCTCACTCGTGGTAATACCGTTTACATTATCGCGCGTAATTTGTACGTTAATGCCCATTAATAGTAATTCGAGCGATGCGCTAAATCTGTTACCGTTGTAATTTACATTAACGAGCTGCCGTGCATAAAAATCTATGTTGAAGTTTTAAGAATCGCCTGGTCATTTCGCACGGTCATTTTCCCCACAGAAAGAGAGAGGAGATTTTATGTTCTTTGGATAGCGATTCGGGAAGTTTGTTTTTCCGGGGACAGTAAAATCTGCCCGGTTTTTATTTCGCCCGGGCGCATTATGGGAACGATTGTCTGGTTTACTGCCGGTGTTTCGGCAACAACTTAGTGATACTATTTCCTGGCATTAACCCAGTTGTTACACCGTGATCTCGGGTCGGTATCGTGTCCCGGGCGTCAAACGCTCCGATGTTATTTTGTATGACGTCGCGACGTCGCGCGGCACCGAGAAGAAACATCGGTTCGAACAAAGGAGATTCCGCTTAGTCATCATCGGCCAAGTGACACTCACTGGAAGCACAGGAACAGGAAGATATTATCTAGAAAGCGAAATTACAACGTGCATTCACTGATATTAGCCGAGTCATTGCGGGGAAAAGAAGCTTGTGGAATCACCAGTATGCGAGTGCAGCAGGATACTTCGAAGATACTAATCGTATACACGATGCTAACTCGAAGACATTCATCAGAGAGCAAAAATCAAGGATTACCTTGGAACAAAGAGGAATGGGAGAGAATTTTATCTATCTGCAAATGGAGAATTATTATTTAACCCCTTCTTGCCCTACAATATCGTATAACAGATTCTGATGAAAATGTATGTTAATTATTTTCTTTAAACCGAAATAAACTTCTATTTCGGTTTTGTGAATTGTTAAGCTATTGGAGAACATGTAGGCATACAATAGATATAAACTTTTTTTCTTTTTTAGGAAATTGCGACCTTCAAAAAAGTTTTAATCACTGAAACCATAGAATAAATCGTAGGGCAAAGGGTTAAAGAAGACTCCTCTTCGATATTTGGAGAGTTATTATTATTATTATAGTAGTAGCAATATATTATATTCGTATAAAATTTTACTCATGGGACAATTTATTGTATAAGTAGAAACAGTAGCTATCTCTAGACGATACACGTGATCACCAACAATGCATTAATCCACGGTGTGCGAATTGTTTGATCAGCATACCCTCCCAATTATTTGACCAACTCGGTCCGAGTGTGATATAACTGCTATTTAGAGCGATGGCAACTACAGTAACCGTACCGCCGTCTGCGCACACGTGTTTACAGGCATACACACACACACACACACACAGAGAGAGAGACACACTGAGGGGAAAAACGAAAAGCGGTACCAGTTTTAGTTTATACTGCCGGTCGTCCATAAATTCAGCAGAAAAAGCGGAAACTAATTCGCTTCTTTTCAATTAAGTAACGAACCCGATCCAGTGCTATCTTTCCGCAATTACTCGCCGGCCGGAGGTGTGCGGGAACATTAAAAGATATAGAATCAAGACGCAGAAAGGATCGTTCCACGGGATCGGGCTCACAGTTTGTCCGGATGGTTTTTGCCATAGAGCTCACGGACGCCGACGACGACCAGGGATCGCCGAAAGCAGTCCCAGTAGACGTTGCAACGCGTTGGAGACCAGTCAGTCGTTCAGTTCTCTCGGGTTCTCCTCTCCGGTCGTTCATTGTTTTTATCTCGGTTAACAGTATCCTCCCTGAAGCGCAGAGGCGGGCGCGCTCTCCTCGCGTTAGGCAGACGCACGGAAGATGCACCGAGATACACACGGTGCAGTGCAGAGACGCTGCCGCAGTCTTCTGCCCTGCGATCGAGCACAGATGTATCGGTACCTGTCTTGCAGTGCGGGACATAATAGGACTTTTGATACACTTGAATGTTTCGTATAATTAAAAGAGGAACCGTATTAACCCATGATTCCTTTTTCATTTTTCATCCCCATGATGCGTGTTTTTTGCAGATCTTCACTTCAATATTTCGTATAATTAAAAGAGGAAAAGGTTGTGTTTTCATCAATGGTTCCTCTTATACTTTTTATCCCCAGGCGTAGATTAGAATGCAATGAAAATATTTGACCTTGAAGATCACAAATCTTCATCGATCTGGAAATGTGGAATACGCCTATGGCAGCCAAGATTGTACAATATTGTACATTGTATTGTACACGGCTGTTAGAAAGTAAACGCGACTTTGCTGTACTGTAAAAATAATCGTAAAAGAGAATATTTTGCTAGCGGGTCCTTGTTGGTCGTTCGTATTATAGTGACTCTTCGTTGGTAGTGACCATTGGGCCACGTGCATAAAAAGGCGACATTTCTGACGGTTTGCTAACCAATGTTGCAACGAAAGCCCAACAAAATGCCAACCATAAATGCTTCTAGGGTAGAGATAAGCCCTCAAGTGGGAATTTCCCCTGAATTCGAGTCAATTCTCCTCATCTGGCGACTCCGCTTGCACGTAAGTAAATGACCGGCACTATAGTATGCGCACGATAGTATGTGCTATCATTTTGCCCAGGAGTGTACCTACACCTATATGCGAAGTAGCCCGTGCGAGAGAGTCCCGATTTGGTGAAAAGCACTTGAACGCCTTTTGTCGCGACGCCGACCGAGCGCCCGTGGCATCTCGCCGATCCCCCGATACACGACTCCGAGGAAATTGAGTCCCCTTTGAATTATTCTGGCCGCCGATCACCTTGAATTTATCTTCAATTCGCTGAACCGAAGTAGATATTCGCGGCGGACGTGCGAGAAAACGAGGCCATCATCTTGTCTCGAGGTTTTATTAGGTTGTTTCCCGGTGGAGAACCGGCTGATTTCTCCGACAGGTCTATTTGACTGCGCGCACTTCCATGAATGAAAATTATTAACCCGCCGCGCCGTGCCACGCCGTGCTGCCGCTCGCTTTCGTCGCTTTTCTCTTACGTCGTCGTCGAGTTAAATTCAACCGGACGCCCACCCCCTCCCCCAGTTCTAATGTTTTCGAAGCGTTACTTCTTACGACGGAACTTCGGATCCGCCCGCAATTTCAGGGAACTCGAATCCGCGGCATCCCACAAAGTGAAAACTTTAATGACGCTTAAGTAATGTTTATTTCCTGTTCAATTTCACCTGATCTCTAACGGCGGAGAGACGGCTCCAGATTCTATGCTAGGATTTGTTAAAATAAAATTAATTGGGCTTTCCGCAGTGAGAAACTCCGCGTCGCGATTAAAATAATGGAGTAGGTATACAATATAAACTATATAATACTAAAATTGTCTACTGTTTTTCTTAGATTTTTATCAACTATAAATAAAGAAAGACTGTGCGCAATTCATAATTATATGTTTTGTGCATTCCCACGCGGAAACATGTTTTCTTCAAATGAAAATGTTTTTGGAAAAAAAAAGTATCCGATTCACGGAGACAGCACCGCGACAAAAATTTTTCCGTCGCATTGTGTTTGCGCATTCATTAACCACGCGACTGTTTTCTACGAAAAAGTTGTAATGAAAATATGATAGCCCCTTTTGAAAGCCGTTTGGCGGTACATTTTCCCATAATTTCAACCGTTGTCGAATTCCCGTGGAAAAATCCTCGAATAATAGGGGGTGTTTATTCATGAATGCTCGCTATTTTGTTTCCGAGCATATTTGGCTGTGTTCATTGTAGCGTCATAAAATAAAGACGCGAACAAACGGTTCAACGAACATATTTACTCCGCTGTTTGTTAAATTTGCACAGTTTACCAGTTTCGTTACCCGATATTGTCATTAATAACCAATATGTAAGTTGCAACGAGCATTGTGTTGTTCCGAATATAAAATACATTTTATCTAGAATATAGTGTTTCATCTTACACACACACACACACACAACACAGAACCCTGATTCAACGGGCAAATGCACAAATTTGTTTTGTATCGTAAAACATGCATTTGCCAGCAGCGTTTCATATTCATTAAGAGGTGCAGCTAGTTTTTACACCGTGCGCATCGTAACAATGCTTGCTTTCCATTCACTGCACAGTGAAGTGCAGAACACGAATTTTTTTTCCATAACAAATAATCTAGCTGTTTTTTAATTTGTTCGAGTTTGCAAAGAAAATAGTACATTTTATGCGCGCTTGCTTTAAAACAGAGGAAAGTCATGCTACATTAACATTAGGTATAACAAGCTGCATGTAAGCGCGTATAAGTGCGTACGTGTCCTACTTGATAAACGCATTCGAAATACATGTACGGCCTTGACCCGAAAGTTTTCGTAGCCGTGAAATCATTTCCCAGAAGTTTTACAAATTTTATGTGAAACTCTCGTGTCAATGAAAGTACAGTGAATTAATATTCGGACGCACTAAAAAAGACGATAACTTTTTTAATATTGTATTAATTCATTCTAAAGGGGAAACTGCAATCAAGACGTTTCAATCTGTAACATTTTGAACGAAAAAAGCGACTTCGGTTTCCCAGTCACTTGTTAGATAAAAGCGAACGATGGATAGCAAAAGTAGAAGCTCCAAGCTTGAAAACGAGTCGAATTACATTGTTGCACTGTTTTTGTCGACAAAATCACCGCGGTTTAAATAGGGTAAACTGTACTATTGCTGGCACTGCAGTAATTATTGGCACTTTTGATTTAAATCATTTTCTATTGCCTCTTATTTATATTTCAAAGCAACTTTGTAAGTTTTCATAACAGAGTTCTACATATGACTGTTAGCAACTATTTGTCTTACGATCGTTATTCACTGAATATATTTTCTAATAAAAGATTTATGACTCGCAAAACTGTTTGATTTTGCTGAAAAATCTCTATTAGCTTATAATAATAGAAAGTTAAGCTCGTTCAAACATTTCAAAGAAAGATAAAAAGATTTTTACTACGATTTTAGCTTAGGGTGCCAATCATTGTACAGTTTACCCTATCGATAATTTCTCAAAAATGGAATGGCAAGGGGTTAATAAGGGGTGCACTAATTTCCATGCAATTATTGGGATTGAGCCGTTCAGATTGAGCGATAATTAAGATGCTCTCATGCAGATTGTATGGGGCGATGGGTGTAGACCGCAGAGTCACTAAAGAGTCCTCGGTGGTCAGCCGGTTCTATACAGCCACTAGGTAAGAACGTAATCGGGATTCTTTTCCGCGAAGGAAGTGCTCGCTCGTCCTGGCTGTTGACAACGTGGCACCCATGTGTCCTTACACGTCGCGACCCTTCCAGCCAGACAATGAACCTACTCTTCATTCTGTCGATCCACGTGCCCACTCCAACAGGTAAATACACTTCGGAACGGTCGGGCCCATTATCCTCTTCCTAGTGTCGTTGCGGCTCCAATTCCCGCGGTTTATCGAGAGAAGAAAATGCCGGCGAGGGGAACCGGTGCGGTGGAGGATGCCGGGAGACGCACGGAATAGACGTGCAAGAGGAAAGCGAGAGAGAACCGCGTGAAGGGAAGAATAATCCGTTTCCGATAGATATTATCATTTCTTTCTTCCCTGCTCTCTTTACACGCCCGCTACTTTCTTTCTTAGGGTTTCTACCACCCTCGTACAGCGGTCCAGAATCGTGAAATCGCCACACAACATTCATGTCTCTCTTAACACTAGGTTCACAGAGCTCTGGAAATAACTGTTTCATATTATTTTATAAACATAACAAGAATGTG
Source organism: Lasioglossum marginatum (assembly GCA_028455795.1). Classification (NCBI taxonomy): domain Eukaryota; kingdom Metazoa; phylum Arthropoda; class Insecta; order Hymenoptera; family Halictidae; genus Lasioglossum; species Lasioglossum marginatum. The sequence continues at coordinate 5,816,707 of CM052243.1, forward strand.
TTATACAAATTTTCGCCCATTTTTCCAGTGACGCGAATTAATATTCGGACGCTCTAAAAAAGAGGATCACTTTTTTAGTATATATAATAAGCTGCAGAAATTGCAATTTTTCAAGATTTTCGGCCTTTTTGCCACTTTTGATCGTTTATAGCTCGTTAACCAATTAATCAATTTCAATGAAATTTTCAGAGCGTATATAATTTACACGAGTTGACCAAACACGTCTTTTAAATTTTCGTTATTGGCCCAGCTAAAAAAGTTGAAAAAAAATCATTTGTTACTATTGTTTTTCACAATTCCGACCAGATGCAGTTTTTCAACATGTTTTTTAGACGTCATTTATTAAACTAATTCCTCTAGCCTTACAGAGAAATTGAAGTCGTTTGGTCCATTCATAAAAAAGTTATTCTGATTTAAAATGTGTGTGATCAGTTTTGCTCCTAACTGTACATAAACTGCGTCGCTGTTATAACGAGTTTTCGGAATGTGCTATAAATCCGTGAAATTCGCAATCTAGCAATAAACAAAACATCGATTTTGTTATCGCCCGAATATAATCCTCATGAGGACTACATTGTCTTTCTCACGGGACGTTCTAAAATCCATACAATTACCATCGGAATTAATTGTGCCGTAAACTTCGTGAATTATGATTTAGCACAACTGGAGCGGAAAAACAGGATGAAAGATCGTTCGCAGTAAACCGCTTATAAATTTAATTGTTAATAAAATATTGCTGCGATGTACATATAACGTTCGGGTCTTCCGAATGTTTTCGTATCGCTTTTCAGCTGATAAAAACAGTTGTGAGAATAAAATAAGCGAGGATGAAAAGCAACAATATTGTTCCAGAACTTTTCTATCTTCTTTCTTTTATTGAGTTCCTTTCAAATAGGCAGGGTTGCGAAAAAAGTTATACTGTTTTAAAGTGCGTTCAAATACTTTCGTGGCTCACTTTCGTTGTTACTATTATTAATATAACTATCTGTGGGTTCAGAAATGCATAATCTCACTACGTATCAATTCCACAATCATTTTTATGGAACATTTTGAAGGTCCGTTTGCTGGTTAACGTAAGCAGAACAGTAAAATTTCATTTCGTATTGGAACATGCCCGATCTCGTATTCATGGTAGCGATAAATTGTTATGAATGCTCGCAAATATCCGCGGGTTGTTCGTAAGGTATTCCGTCAACGTTCCGGTGGAAATGTGCGAGAAAACACCATGGTAGTTTCTATCGCGCGTATCAGCGTGTAGCGACCTATACATCACGAGCCCGGTTGCCTACGGTAGCGCACATAACGCGGCTATGCATCAATGGGCCGGTATCTCGAAAAGCGTTTCGTCAATTTCATTCGTTGTAAACGGAAAGAAAGGTGGCTGGATACACACGGTGGCCGGGGCTCCGACGCTAATATTCAGCTGTGTATGTATCGCCGGGAACGGTCGATCGTTTTCACGGCAACGTTAAAACCATTAGTGTCGCAGGTGCAGCGATTTCAAGTTTGTTGAACCGTAGATAACGAGACGAGCCGAGATGGCGCGGGGGTGAGAAGGGTAATGACGTGTGATGCGATACGAATGACACGTGTAAAACGTGGCTGCGTAATAGGCATGCGTATGTACAGTCATAATGCACTTAATGGACCCGACAAGCTCCGACCCGTTGTTACTCCGACATGCGAAAGCTATTTTTATTGTGCCTCTCTGTCTTCCAAGATGACTCCGATCGTCCTTCAAGTCTTTGCGAACTTAAAGACTGCGATTTTCCTGCGTTTATAGGGTAAATGTAAATTTCTGCCTTTCTCCTATAAATTATTATGTATTTGGTATGTAATCCAGTAGATTTGTACCCGGAGAACCTGCAGATCGAGGTTTCGATCCTGTAGGATCAATGGTTTAGGAGTTATGGTTGCTTAAAATTGAGCAATTTGCAGTATTTTTACTCTATTTCACACAACCAAATTCAATTCATACATTTCTGTTTCTCACTCATTATGTTTCTTTCTCATTCTCACCACATATATCCACACATTCACCCCCACCCCCATGTTTTTATTGAATACACTTACTCCACAATAATAATTGATTTTCATACATTACACGTACACACAACGACAGTCACCTTGACTTTCTTAAATGGCACTTTACACATGTTTTGGACATCATAGGATTGTTGCTGACGTCAAGACGAATTCAATAAAAATTTTAAACATCTTCGTAGAAAATGAGCATTGGTAAAAAAGCTGGGATACGTGTCTGCTTATTCGGTCTCTAGAATCGGCAGAAAAGGTTTCATTAAAATTGGCGACCCCACGGATGCGACCTCTCCTTTTCAGCTGGCAGACAACGATTTAGGCTCGCGTAACAGTTCCCCTCTCATTTGCGCAAATAGAATGTAGTAGCGGCGCGGCATTAAGCAAATGCACGAGCTTTCCTAAAAGTGGGTAAAGGGCATGTTTCGCCAGGCGCCCGAGTATTTCTCGAAGCCTAGTATCGTTAACTTGACACGGTGGTAAGAGCGTGGGCGCGAAAGCGGTGGTTAAGGTAACGATAGGTTGTAATTGTACGTGTTTTGTGCCACAGGGTACCGTTAATATAAGTGGACAGGGACGTTTACTCGATTCTAGATGCAGTCAATGTTTCTACTGTGGAGCCCGGTAATTTCTCGAACGACCGAACAGTCGAAAAATCCACAATTGAATTATTATCATTATTTATGAAGTCGACGGTACACCCCTCCTCCACCCCGCGCGTTCCCAACGCACATCCACCGACCGTTATTCCCCGCATATTGGCGCGTGGAATGTAAATGGCTGACATGAACTCTTTACACGTACTGTACACCGTGTCATATTGGTGTTTCACGATTAAACAATTATGATCCGTTAGCTCGTCCAAGGAATTGTTTGATATGGACGCCGCCACGGTCGCAGCGATGCCTGCGTGTACGCTGTTTGCATTTTTATTCTCGAGGCACCTGTGATGGAGCAGTATTTATCTTCTTTTTCTGCGAAATAATTGTATTGTAGAAATGTAAATATTTAAATTGCTAGCTTGATTATTCTCGAAAATGGACTTGGACCACTTTCAAAATAAACGGCTCGTTTATTCATATAGTTTATTGGATAACATGATAAATCACCTAAAAAATTGGCTAAAAGTAATAGAAGGGAATGGAAAATATGTTATTGAACAAATCTATGTATAAATATCCTAATTTTATCTGTGAGTTTTAATTTAGAAACGCTGCGAACTTTCGTTCCAGCCCAATAGAACCATTCAGATGGGCTTATAGTAATAACAAGATTGCATTTATTCGGACGTCCTACAATTTTTATCATAGACTGTAGATCTTTATGCGAAATAAAAATGTTGTAGATCGAGTATAAGAAAGAAGAGCCACGTAAAAAGTTTTTTTTGGTGTACCAGTTTTTTAATAAGTTGAAAATAATACATTGTCATCTCTGAATTCTCTTGAACTTTTCTTTATTTTAAATTGCACCTGCTTTGTTTTGTCTGGGGATTTTTATATAAAATGACAATTTTAATTATTGCTAATAAATTATTAATGTGGACATTATATAGAATTATTATTTGAATGATTGTAATTATAAAATTGTAAATATGGAATCATTGTTTGAATTATTATTATTATTATTACTACCATGTGCATCAAGATGAAAATTATTATTTTTATATCACAAGAGCAGTTTTTAGAGAATTTTTATGCACGCGATAACTAGACAGCGGTTGTTTATGCAAAATAAAAATTTTCTAACCGAATTGCAACAAACTGGAACACAGTATAAATTCATTTTGTTTTATTTTTTAAATTCCTCTAATGTTTTCACTGTTATAAATTGCAGCTACTCATTTTTGTCATAAATGCATCAAATCTGCTGTCCAATGATAAACCAGCAACCGATTCTTATCGGTTCTTGCCGGCCATCTTTTATTCAGGTGCGGCTAGATAATCCGTATGTATTGTATATAATTGCGTATGCATAATCATTCTATTTAGTTTAGCACTGTGCGCAATAAATAAACGCCGGGCTGATTAAAATCACGGCTGCATATGCGAGCAGAAATTTATTATTCCAACGGCGCCCTTAAGATTTCGCGACATTTTATGCGACGGTTAAATGCAACCTTTCGCGTAATTCAAAACTTTTACCCTCCTTTTTGCACGGTTTGCAAATCGCACCAGCGCAAAACGACCGCTTTAAATTACAACTTACGCTAGAATTTCCCCCGGAAGTATTTTGTTACAGAATTTGTAAATAACGGAGCGAGCTGAACTCGAAAAAGATGAAATTACCGCGCGCGTTGTCGTCGTTCAACTTTAGTTAAAATATATTTAATAGCATGCAAATGTTCCCCTCGTTTTCTTTTGAAGTTGGTCGCTCTTGGCGCCAGAACAAGAGGATATAATATTATATTAATATATATGTTATTAATATTATATTCTATCCTTTTGTAACTAAAGATATCGCTGCTCGGCCGACCACTGTATTGTAGTTTGCCTACATTCGAAATAGGATGTAAGGCGGTCTCCATTCATCGCCTTATATCGGACTAAAACTGTATTAGTGAAATATCGGCGTGAATGACCCCGGCATAGGCCTAGAACTCGCAGGAGTTTTAGGGTTAATAGGTCGAGAATCATATAGCAACAAAATCCGCAGTGTAGTTATAAGTTATAAATTTCTGAGCTATTTTAACGCGTCGTGTATTTTTAACGACGAAAAACGCAGGAGCCTTATGATTAATAAGTCAAGAATTATCCAGCAAAATGATTCAATTTTCTATTTGATCAATTCATTTTTCTCATAAATGCATAAAATCCGAAGTGTAGTTATAAGTGAAACAGCTGTAAAACAAATTGCCGAATTATTTGAGCGTGTACTTTGAAGACGCAGTCGCAGGAAAAGTTAATGACAAAAGCATTTTGTTCATTGACACGCGATCGATGGCGACATTAGCGCTGGCGCGGTGTCACGCGACCTTCGGTTTCCCTCTTCTTTCTGGATCGTGTCCAAGCCAGCAGGAATTGGAGAGTTTGCTTCCTCACAATGCGGTGTCACTGCGGTGTCACATTATGCAAAGCATTCCATTCTATGGAGGCTATAGAATCCACGGGAACTTGACACCTAACTATTCGTATCTCTTGCGACGTCGTCGACGACGACGGCGACGCTGACGACGATGGCGACGACGTTGTTGTGCGGATTCCCATGTCAGCGACGTCGTCCAACAATTCGTCGTTCCACCACTGCCATCCCCTTTACCACGCTCCGATGTGTTCGCTAACTTTGCTCCGGGTTATCCTAATCGTTTAGGAGTCTCTCTCTCTCTTTCTCATACATCCGTGACGTGGGAAAGTAGGGTGAACTTTGGCCGTTTTTGGCGGTAAGGATAACTTATCTGGTATCGAAAAATCATTATGAGGCACATTAACCTATTTAAATCTGACACATATGGAATTTTTTGTTTTATGGAAGTCATTATTTTATTGTGATCGTAACCAACACTTTCATTAATTGTAAGTAATATATCAATTTTGAAAATAGCGAAGACCGAGTGAAAGGTAGTGAAAATAGGAATTGTTTTGAAGACTGCGGATTTTATGCAGTTATAGTAAATAATTACTACAGGAAATATATAGCTGTCATGACATTAGAAAAATGGCATTGATATATTATTATCAACCTAGTAAAATTGTTAAAAGAATAATTAATTTTTTTTTTAATTAAAGCTGAATCATTGCAGAATATGGGAAAATAGAGAGATTATGGTACGAACGTTTTTTAATCTTGAAAAATTCGTTAACAACTTTTTTTGACATACTATACATCCCGCATTTCATTTCCCGCAGATTTTTTCACGCTGATTTCAAATCTGGTCTGAAAATTTGTCTACGACCTCGGGATTGTGCAAAAAATCGATTTTTGTGTACACAACTGATGAAATCATTTTTTCGTTGAAATGATTTGATAACCCAATAGTTTGAAGGTATATTGTATTCTCGTATATAAAACACCATAAAAATAAATATAACGAAGTATTTGAACGTTTAGTTGATGCATATCACTTGACGAACGAGTGAAGCTGTGTGCCAGCATGAAAAAATCTACGGGAAATGATGTATAGCCTGTCAAAGACAAATTTTTTCCACGCGTGGTATTGGATAAACCACAATTTTCTTGAAACTGTGCAAATTGAACAAATTTTTTCAAGGTTAAAAAACGTTCGTACCATAGTCTCTCTATTTTCCTATATTCTGCAATGTTTCAGCTTTAATTTTTACAAAAACCATCGCTCTATCTCATTTCTATCAAAAGTTCTTTGACTTTGACACAGAATTCATCGATTTGTCCCACTGTGCGGCCCTATTTTTCCCATATTCTACAAAGTTTCAACTTCAATTTAAAAAAAATTTCATCGCTCTATCTTATTTCTATCGAAAGTTCTTTGATTTTGAAACAAATTTCGTCCGAATTGCCCACTGTGCGCCGTGTCCCGGTTCCCCTTTTTTTCCTGAAATCGTAGACAGAAATCGAAATCCTGAACAGTATCGACGGTCCAATGTCCAAAGGCTTGGCCAGAATCCGTCACCGAAACTGTTGTATCGTTGGTCAGTTTGTCCCGTTCTCCCTCGGTAATTATCGCATGCGAAACCCGTATAATGGACGTCTGACCATGTGAGTAGCCCTGGTCTACAGTGCTGTAGGTCAGTGTACCGGTTTGACGCTTGATACACATCTATGGGAACAAACTTGCACATGTGCACGCACATCTAGACAGCGAACAATACAACAGAGTTCTTCGGCTGCGTTATCGTTACCGGTGTGTCTGACCTCCTCATTGTCGCTGTCGACAGCGTTGTTGCGTTGTTATATCGCGGTCCCCGTGTCCAGGGTACAGTGGCGACACGGTTGTTCATTACGCTGCTGTACCGATGCTACCAGTGGAACGCTCTTTCCGCGTGTGCACGATGCGTTAGAACGGAAATAGGAACGTTCAATTCCGCTGATAGGCAGGTGGATATGCTCTGTTCCCGTCGAAGGGAATTCGCTAATTAGATCTGCGGGTTTCGTACTTCGCGCGAAGGCTTTCGGGAGGATGTCATACAACCGTTTCACGGCTGATTTGTAGCCTCGGCGGAGTAGTTTATGGTGATTCCGAAAGTTGAGCGGAACGGCGATCGGTGTCGAGCTAATTACGGATGATTGAAACTTCTGATACACCCGACGACGTCTAATCCGCCGCGAGAAATTTCTATTTCGGCGGGCCGGTGTTGTAGCGCACTTCAGCGTCACTTGGGGGATACGTTGACATTGCAGTAGGAAATGTATCAGGTTGCAACGAAACTTCGTAGCGTTTTTAAATCGAAATATCTAAGATAAAATTAAGATATTTATTCATAGGTTTATTGAATCACACGATCAGTCACCTGCAAATAGCAAAAAGTAATAGAAGAGAATGGAAAATATGTCATTGAACGAACCTATGTATAAATTTCCTAATTTTATCTTCGAGTTTTAATTTAAAAACGCTACTTTCGGTCCAACCCAATACCTATTACTGCGGTGTTCTTTTCTCAATGAGATTAAAATATGTAAAAATAAATGTTTTGTCCTGAATCAATTTGTACAATTCAATGAGAATGTATTCTCGTTGGCGAAGCAAACAAAATTGTCAGTTACTACCATATTTTTCTAATCTCACGATTGTAAAAATAAGACCATTTTTCTTTTACCTCGCTTTTACCTCGTCTTGAAAAATAAATGGCTTAAGAATAAGAGAACTAACAAACTCCTCTAAATTTGAACGAGCTCAACCGTCAGCATACTCACTTTCAACTCGATAAAATCTGCTCAGAATGACTCCTTCATTTCGGGGCGTTTAGGCGTAGGCGTAGTTTCTTATTTCAATCACCTTTTGTTCTTTGATGAAAGTGTGTTCGTTAGTTGCCTGGACCTGTCTCTGTTTGACTAATCGAAGCATGTTCCTAGAATATTAACACGTTCCTAAACCCGACCACGAGTTTCTCAGTTCCGAAATTTCCTGGCATAATTGCAATTAGAGATAGTTAAGCTTTCACGGTAAGTTACAGAGACGGTTGCACCGAGTTATCGAGGATTAGGGCCAAGGTGGCCGTACCTGGCCACAGGGCGTCGACGATTGGTACGCCTGACAGCCTCGCAAAGTATCTAGTGGAAACGGAATCCACGTGAACTTAACAAGTTAGCAACTCATCGCCTTGATCGGCTGGATAATCTGGCTTCTTGTGTAGCTCCGATTCCCCGAAGGGTTTCGTATAATTGCTCTAAATAACAGTCTTCGACGAGGCTGCTGATCGGATCGGAAAAAATCGTACTTCACGAAATCTGTCACTTTAACTCGTTACTGTTGCCACTCGTTGCCACTTGCACAGTGGATGCAAACAATTTTTATTTTGCATAGAGCTTCACAGTCTAATAATCAGCAACATCAACTAATCAAATAATCAGTGACAGTAAAACCAACGAATGTTCAAGAACGTATGATGCAGAAGAAAGATGGCAATGTCTACCTCTCGGCTTACAACTTCTTCAATGTCAGCGCGTGGAACAGATTTAATTCAAACTTTTCTCGTGTACAAAGAGGGAGTCTTAGCTGAGCCTTGACTTCTCTTCAGTAGAATGCTGTGGAGTACTAATTGCCGGCCAGACAGGTTCTCCATCTTGCGTTTAAACAATAGCGAAGAAAAGCGTGAATCAAGCGAGTGGTGTATATGATAACTTTAAAGTGAGGATATTTTTATTCCTGGGTCCGCGTTCTGAAAGGAAGTCGGTGGTCGATAAAGCAGTGAAAGGAAGATCCCTAGGGCACTGTGGTAGAAATCACAGGCGGCCCGAGACTTCCTTTAGAATTCCCAGTGCGCTATCGACAAGGTATAGTGGTTATTGTTCAGCCTAGGTAGGGCTATTAAGCGACTGGGGATTATGAGAGCTCACCTCTCCTTTGATCCCTTGAGCATGACCATGCTTCAACTTACGAGGCAGTTAGCAGCGGAAGGACCTATCGGCTCTGCGTCATGGACTATGAGCCTCATCCTCTTAGAACGGACTGCGACGCCATTATTCGATCGGCCACCGAAAAAGGAATACTTGAAATCGTATTCACCGACCGCCGAGATAAAGGAAAATTATATTGAAAAGAGCTGTGTCATTGTAAATTCTATTTCGCGGGGCAACGGGGAAAGAAAAGAACGCCGAATTAATGTCGCCCGCTGTACGTGGTCGACAAATTAATGTGGCGAACATTTCTATTTACCCGAACACACCAGAATGTAGCCAAATATACCAGAATATACAAGAATATTCCTGGATATACCAAAATGTATTAGAATATACTATAATATACCCGAACTTACCAGAACATACCAGAACATACCAGAACATACCAGAACATACCAGAACATACTAGAATATGCTAGAATATACTAGAATATAGTAGAATATACCATAATATGCCAGAATATACCAGAAGATACTAGAATGTATTAGAATGTACTAGAACTAGAAAATACTAGAAGAAGATACCAGAATGTACCAGAATATACTTTAATATACTGTAATGTACTCAGGAATCACTCGTTTCGAGGAAGCTCAATGTGACCTATATATTTCGATAGCAAAGCAGAAGAAAACTAATTATTACATTGTTACTCTTGAAAACATAGAACTTTCGTTTCAACCATTCGTTCATATACCTTAATGTTTACACGTAATTCAGGTGGAACACTTGGCTGAATAATAGCCTGTATAATACCGGTGCAGCGATATTCTTTTATCATCGTACCCGATTTCTACGAGTCTCGTCGATTATGCGGAGATTAAGCTCTAGACGAGAATAAATTGCTTCCACCGAAACATAACGAGTAGAGTAATAAAATCCTGACTTGATAAATATCTTCGCATAATCTGTAAATCCCAGCGCCGCGCGCAGGCTACCGCGGATTAATTTACAGAAAACAATGGCGGCCGGGGAAATTACGTTCCTCTTTAAAATTTCATTACCTGTTAATTATCGGCGGCCGAGTATCGAGCAAATACTGGCCACGATATTGTATTTGAGTTCCGACTCAAATAGGAGCGCCGCTCGCCGTACACAAATGAATATTTCATGCGGCAAAAGGATTCTTTTTTCACTGGCCCGTTGCGCTATTTACTACTCTATGTTTTCAAAAAATGTGATAAAGCCACAGTGACGCCGACCGGTCAATTTATTTTGTTGAATTTCGAATATAAATGGAATAATAAATCTAACAATGTGCCGCGCCGTGCCTGTGCTCGCCGAAAAATAATTTCAGACTGTTTTATTAACGCAGAAACGCGAGGTGAACATTTTGCTCGACCACAAACTAAAAAAGTATTAATACAAATGGGAAATATAGTTTATTCGTTTTGATGATTCTGTCCCGTTATCCAATGCGTAAATATCTTTGAAAATTTTGTGGATGTTCACGTTCATGACAACGTCTTTAAACAACTGAAAACATGATTAAATAATTAAAATTAAAATTAATTGAAATTTGAGTAGCATTAGAAGGATGACATGATTCGAATAGGACATGTAAATAAAATCTAGTATCATCGCTCACTTAACTTTTCTGCAACAGATCACAACTTATTGAAGTGTATCACCCGAAATATTTCGCCGTTATTCAAAATTTCAACAAAATCTTTTTGAGTGGAATTTCCATTGTTTCGTTACGGCTTCCATATAGTAACAATACACCTATTGTATTGAAAACGAATAATAGGTTTCGTCAATATTGTGTTTTTCATTGCAGTGCAGTATTCTATATTCAGAAACAAATCTGCAAAGGCAATTTTAAATAAACTTATGTGAAAAGTCCAGTATTTATAATATCAATTTTTAAACAGTTTTTATGAGACTTAACGCTTAACGCGTAAGCTTAACGCTTTGTACAATAAGATTTGAATGAAGCCCGTGTAATGCAAATATATTTTCATCAACCGTTGCTAAAGCATCATTTAATTAAATACGAGCTTATGATTCATATGTCCCTTGTTGCATATTGTACAAGCTTCTCATTTATGTAGTGATGATCTGAAATTTGCATTGTCTGCATACGTTTCTCAAGGCGATTACGTTGAAATATGACGTTATTTGTTATATTATTTGAATTGTCTAAAGACATTAAAAACATGCGATAATGAAAATGTTGAAATGCTTCTTCGTGTTTCACGCAGCTTCAAGTATCACTTATATTGTTCACAGCTGAAGGGTCGGCGTCTGCAAAGAAAGCGAGTTCGATTGGTCGTATAATCGCCTTAGTATTGTCCCCTTTTTCGCGCTATTACAAAGACATGGCGAAACTTCTTTTTACACTTGGCTGGAATGCTAGTGTCCTCGGATCAGTTTAGTTAACAATGTGTAACAGAGAAAAAGAGCGAGAGAGAGAGAGAATGCGACACGTCGAGGGTAAACGAAATAGAACAACAGCGAACGCCTTTATTTGTCATCGGTTCTTTCGCCGAGAGTTCAGCTGCTGCTGCTCTGTTTCCCTCATTCCGCGTGTTTCTATTTGCTTTTCTTGTCGGACAGTATCGTTCACGGAAAAGAAGAGAATCGAACTTCAAAGCAGGCGAAATGTTCCATTTGTTCGTGATTGCGCCAACCTCGCCAAAATCTGTTCGATCAAGATCGCTAACGAGTTATCCGGAAAATCATTTGCTAGTATTGGGCAGATCCGCCAGATTAAGACTTGACGTTGTTGCGATTAATATAGATCGCGGATCTTTATGCAAAATAAAAACTTTCTACCCGAATTGTAACAAGCTGGTTTGTAAGAGATATTTAACTTCTTGCTGAATACGTTTAAAAGGTTGAAAATAATGTAGCAGTATGTTTAAATTCTTAAATGCATAAAATTCGCAGTCTAGTGGTTAATATTGTAGAAATGATATCAGTAGACTCCGGATTTTATGAAACCGTGACGAAAATGAGTAATTTTTCGTAAAAATTACGAAATTTTAAATATATTTCTTTTATTTCTGCCCTCGCATGACCCTGATGACCATAGTATACTACCTGGTTGAACTCGTATTAATGCCAGCTTTCATTTGATGTAAAAAAAAGCATTTCATTTTAAAAAAAATGAAGGTCACCTTCGTTTCTACAAAAATATTAAAAATAGAAATAATTGAGATACGCTATCATATTGCTAGTAAAATATACTACAACTTCCTCCTCTTCGGTTCTTTTTCTAGTGTTTATTGTTTACGAAAAAGACGCTGGTGCAAATTATCGCGAACACCTGTATAGTGGCGCGGTCTTAGATTTTTCCTTAATCCTGTTATCGTCAAATTATTATTCGTATAAAGTCACGGGTTCTCTGTGTTTGACATTTTTCCCATTTGCGTTAGCTTTTTAGTTACACAGTTAAACAGCATGTCCCGGCAACACTGTGAAATGTATTATAATTTCGGCCATTTCACATGGATATGAACGGCCAGAAAACGGCACATGTTGAATATTCTCGCACTCTCCGCGGAGGTTTTATAAAACCCGGCTCTGTTACAGTGGGATGATGATTTTTGTTAGGTTTAACATAACCAGAGCAGAATTTAGGTCAGAGTTAGTTTCCATCTGACAAGGAACATCGCTCGACCCGCACGTGCAGATAGCAACGAAACGTTGCGTGCAAGTGCACCATTCAAAAATATTCGACATCGTATGTTTTTTTACAGCTCCTCGTTTACGAGGTGCGAACAGTCCCTAAACTCGGGGATGGCACGATCGATTTTATGGAACGTTTCTGAAACCGATAAGCATAAAATATTGAATACGAACATTGCTGGTAGTTTTATAAAAAAAGAAAAGGAAGAACATAGTGTGTCATAAATAAAATTTTTAGAGATTCACAGACGATGCTGCTACAATATCTGAATTGATATTAATTAATATTAATATCTGAACCTGTCTTGCACCATCCTGTGGAGACGCCTGTATCGGTTAACAAGGCAAATTATCGAAATTCGATGTATCAATGACGTGGTTCTAATATTGATAACGTGTTCAAACATTCAGGCTAGAACTTGAAGATACCAAATGTACCATATGTTGTACCCTGATTCCGAATCCTATATCCTCCGTGAGAACCTACAGTGAAACGAATTAATATTCGGACTCTCTAAAACAGACGACAACTTTTTTAATATTGTACTATGTATACAATTTGAACTTTTGTGGGAAGCTAGAGCAACTAGTTTACTACAGGACGTGAAAAGAAATTTTTTCAAAAATTGCAATTGATCGGAATGGTAGAAAAAATACTAAAAGTTCCATTTTACAACTTTTTGACAACGTATTTTTTAAATTTTCAATATAGGCCCACATAAGAAAAGTTGTAAAATGCAACTTTTAGTATTTTTTTTCTACAATTCCGATGAATTGCAATTTTCGAAAAAATTTCTTTTCACATCCTGTACCTAAACCATACAGTAAAATATACAGTAATATAGGTACATTTACCTTAGTAGAGGTTTGACTAATGGCGGGGACCTTGCAGTTCTCAGAGAGGAACAAAGTTGGAACTCCCTGTCTTAGTTCATGAAAGATGTTACAATCGATATATCGATAACACTGTTACGATATCAATAACTGGCAATGGTTAGCTAATGGGCAGCTAGAATTCCATTGATGGCAATTCGTTATTCTGGAATTAAACTTTCTGAAAAGAATAGAAGGCGTGTAGGTTGTCGTTTGGTGAGAATAGCTACTGCAATCGCTACCTGCAAGTACCTAACGCACGGACGAATAGCGTTTAACACCTGACAGATCCATTTTCTTCGGCTATCGTAGTCTCTTGAATAATCGAACAGGCGCTGTAGTCGCGGCAGAATTTGTGTCTTGTCTATTAGAAATTAATGACGACACTATTTTATTGCGTGCTTCCACGTAAATGATGATACTTCGCGTCCAGGAAACGCGCAGACATGCTCCACGCCCGGTGCTCGTTAACGTGGGCGTAGATTACATTGACGTCCGGTTTCTTATTGAGATAAACAATTTCTTGCGACCCAACTATCACCTGCTCGCCTGTTAACAGATGAATTAATTCCCGCTGTCCGCTATCAGCCTTTCATCTCTCGCATACTGATTACACGTGTGTGCGCGCTTCGAGTCGCTTCCACGCATGAACGGCCATCTACGTTCCAAAATGAAAACAATCATCTGGAGAAGGTGAGATTTTATAATGACACGCGTTTAGGTGGCATCGTGAAACAGGACACGGCTTCTGGAGATAAAGATTATTGTGAATCCTGGCACGTGAGATCTCGTTTTGTGAAAATTCAAGTTACTCACGCACGGTTCTCGTCTCTTTGGAATTGTAATGTTATCTAAAAGTGGAAGCTAATGTAGAACGAAACGAGAGACAAGGAAACCAATTCGCGGTATGCGATAGTTTATGGGCATACTTAAGACTCGCAGATTAAAATTTTAATCAAGATTGACTGATTAATGTGTACGATTAAAAAAGTAATCATTGAAAAATCGGCGATTCATCAAATTTTAATCAATCAATCTTGATTAAAATTTTAATTGATTAATGCCCAACTCTGCCAGTATTTAATTCGAGACCGTCGAATCAGTTTTAGATTAGGTTTTCGGATGACTTTCTTGTATTTTGTTAAATCATTGCATTTTCATAATTTCACTTTATTGTTCTATGCGTACACAATAGTTTTCATTATTATTGTACATAATTTATAATTTCCAATGCGAGCAATATGAATTGATGCAAATAATATTCTATATTGTTTATCGTATCATTTCCATTACGCAATTAGAAATTTTTACAGGTTTACGTCGAGAACTCCTCGTAATTTCCAATTTGAGCAGTATGAATTGATTGAAATGACTCTATTGTTTATGGTTCTTCCCTATTATCGGGAAAATATTGAATTCCGCGAGCACAAAATGATTTGCTTTTTCGATTGATAAATTATCGATCCAGCTTTGGGTGTCCCCTATATTTGGGAATTTTTTCAGAAGGACCGCATCGATCTAAATAAATGAAAATCCGGCGTGGCTGTGTCCACAGAATAGGTCGAATTTTTTCATCCAAACCCCAATACTGTTCGCCTTTTGATTGAAAAGAAAAAAAGACGGAATGACGAATGTACAATTTATTCTACTCCATACAAACAATACTTTCAACACCAAAGTATAGTGTGCAAAAGAAAAATACATATAAATATCTTTTACATTATACGTAACTGTCGACACAGAATGAAAAGAAGATAGTTGGTAAAACAATTGAAAACTCATTCGTGCTATCAAGATAGACGTGTCAGCCATTATCTAATATCTAATAATTACGTAAAATTGCCTAAGCAATAGTCAAAGATTGTTTAAACCTTACAATATTAATTACTAGACAGCGGTTTTTATGGATTTATTACAAAAATGAGTAGGTGTAATTTAAAACAATAAAAACATTAGAAGAATTTTAAAATACTATTATTTGATTCAACCTATTAAACGTATTAAGAAAGAAAATAAATGTATCACTTAATTTAATTTTTTATTTAATCTTTCTACATTTAAAGCAGCACTGTAAATCTTCAGTTTGCCTTTGAAATTTATGGCTATCTAACTTTACATATTTAAGTTTATAGTTTGGCATCCTAGAGTACCATAATTTTGTTTATTAATATCTTAGTACCAATATACTTGTAAACATTAAGCTGTAACGTCTTGCATGTTTTACTATGTAATTAATAAACAGTGGACCTTCATGCAAAATAGACATTTTCTGTCTGAATTGCAACAAAGTAGAGTGGAATAGAAATTGATTTTCTTTCTGAATATGTTGGATATCTTGAAATTCTTCTATCGTTTTCTATTTTAAATTACACCTACTCATGTTTTTGTTATAAAATCCGCTGTCTAGGTATCACGTCCGACGAATGTGACTTTCTTCTGGTCATCATTGTATATTTGCCCCTGACAAATATCTAATAATATGAAACGTGCAGCTCGCAGCAATATTGATAGATTTCGCAGTTCACGCGTACAGAATATCCAAAGTTATTTGAACGTTTCTGAGTTTCTGCTCGCAGCAAAATCAATATCAAATATTTGTAGAGGTATGCGCGTCCTTTTCGGGTCTCAACCGACGCTCCTGTGCGCGATACACGTGATAAAATGTAATTGGTTGTTTGGTACTATATTTCTCGTACGCTGGCAATCATGCAAATTGAAAACACTCGATTCAAAAGAGGAATCGGTATTGTAGCAGTATAGATTGTGCCAGTTAAACCTTAAATACCTCAGACGGTCTGCGAGACCCAACTTTCATTCACACCCGTTTCAATTGTGATCAAATGTTTAATAGTTGATTATCATTAGACTGCGGATCTTTATGCATTTATAGCAAACTTGAGTAGATGAAATTCAAAATTGTTGTGAAATTTAAAAAATTGAAGATGTCAATTTATGATTTCTCCTCTATTAAAATCGTTCAAAGTAGTTTCTATTTCTTGCAATCGATTCAGGCAATTTTAAGTTTGCATAAAGATCCGCAGTCTATTGATAAAAATAGAGTAGAAATTGCTCGTTATTTGAATTCAGATATAACACACCGACTGATTGAAAATTGTACTCCCTCGGTCCCATAATAATAGTAGCAGTTGATGAATTTGATTTGTCCGATAATAATAGTAGCAACAGAAAATAAATATAGAACCCAACATTTATTATCAAAAAACTAGATTACATTAAACAATAAATTAAAAATATTACTCTACTTTTATTTTGAGTGTTTAGATAGTTTCTGGATTTTTCAATAATTTCGTTACTGCATTTTAAACTTGTAGGTAGGATCCCTTGGCTGCAAAGCTTTGCTTTCCCTATATGCATGAGCTTAAAATGATTGGAGCCATCGTTCTCCATTGCTTCCAGCATAACTTCTTTTTTTCATCTTACTTTTACAATTGTAGTGGTTGATATGCAACTGAAATAAAACAATTGATTTCGTTCAGCGGATGAAATGATAAAAATAGGTATAATTCGTAATAATTAGGTTAACCTAAAAATTGAAAGATGTGTCAAAACAAATTATTCACTTGCTACTATTATTATGGGGCAGAGGGAGTACTATATGCAACTTATCAACCATATTAAGAGAGAAATTAATTTTCTATTTCACTCCAGTTTGTTGCAATTCAGGTACAACATTTTTATTTCGCATAAAGATGCACTGTCTATTCATTAGTACCATTATGTACCATAATTCTTGTTTCCTTCTGAATAATTAAGAAACAAACTCGCAGCTGTTTGCGAAGTGTGTCTTAAAACCGTGAAAATTTTATTGACTCGGTTTAACCGTATTACTATCAGTTCGTAGCGCGTATTAACGATCCTGTGATCCTAGGGTTATACGTAATTAGAGTACATCCGAGCATAAAACTATCCCGAGCATACCGCGAAATGTAAATAAAGTAGAAAGTTGCAGTAAATGCTCTATGTACAGATCGAAGCTGGAGCACGAGAGAGATCCGGGCTTACAGGGTTTACAGAGCTTACCGAACCGATGTCTTAAGAAACATAAAGTGGAGAAACCCCGTGAAGCCCTCAGGTGGAGGGTCTGGGTCAGGATGGGCCGGTCTTATGCAGCAATCTACAGTGTATATTGACAATGAGTGTCACGGTAGATGAGTGCCGTAACGAAACCGTAATACTGATGCTCCGCGAATAGGCTCATGGTAGATTAACGCTGAGAATGCCTCTGTGTCCGCTCCGATCCCAACGTAATGTCACGTCAGACCACGTTTTTCTGCGAGGAGTGGCCGATTTTTTCATTCCTGCAAATCGGAACACGTACCGTGTAATTTTCCGAGATCGCCTGCTTCCTTATTGCTCCCGATAAACAAATTACTAGACCGCGGATATGTATGAAATTTTCAATTCTTTGTCGACTTTTAACCCTTCGCGGTTTCCAGAGTTCGTTCTCCTTTCAAAACTATTTTAAACGAGCCCATAAACCTTCCTTCAGATTTCAATGACAATGAAATATATTGTCGAGGTCGCCATTCTGAACAACATTCCCCTTTGCACTCCTTTGTCGTGTGTGACTCGACATTAAAGAAAAATGTAAATGAAACTGGCTCGGCTAGGTGTTCTGGTTAAAATGCCTATTTCGGTATAACCGATATTCCACCGAAACCGAAATAAATACCGGCATTTTTCGGTTTTTACAATGCAAAGGATGGCCTATATGAAAGAGAACACAACAGTTCATATCATTTGCAGCGCAATAAAATTGTTAGAGATTCATGCCCCTCATGTTTTTCGTTTTAAATCTTACAAGTATTTTCATAGCTATTAAAAATTCACAGTCACAAATTTTCGGGTCTACCTGTATGGGATAGGAAAAATAGATAGGATATAGGATACAGGAAAAATTATTTTATACTTTTTAGTCCGTCTTAAAAACGTGGTATTTTTTAAAAATTTATTTTTATTTATTCGATATGACGCGGTCGCAATACCGTCTGAAATTTACTACATGCATCTGTTATAATCTCATCAAAATGTTTAAAATCGATTGAAAAATTTCACACACGCGAGACTAAAAAGCAGAAAATAATTATTTAGATAAAAGTGAATTTTTTTAAAATCCCACGTTTTTAAGACGGACTACAAAGTATAAAATAATTTTTCCTGACAAAGGTTGTCCAAACGAAAATAAATTTTTTTGGAGAAACGAAATGGTCAGAGCGTGAAATGTTTTTCGTCTCTCCTGTAAAATTTATAAAAATGGATTGAGCTGGTTTTGATACTAAATGCCTCAATTAGAAATTGTATTGTACAATGATTGATTTATTTCATTTAAAGTAATAGATAAAATCCGCAATAACATATATACACTCAGAACTATTCAATTAAACAGCGGAATCCTTTTTCAAAACTTACTGTGTTCTTATTTGATTTTTTACGCTTTTCTATTAAATATGGTCGGGTGCTCCTTTCTCTCGCACAGTAGAGTACATAGAAGTATACATAGAAGAACTACATAGAAGTGAACAAAATGTTGTCGAAGAGTCGTGTCCGCGGCAAATAGAACATATTAGAAGCCCGTGTAAGAGTGATTTACGTAGAAACACGCGCGTTGTAAAAATAGATTGTCCGGGCGTATGATAAAAATTTTAACGAGGAAAAGTCATAGGATTGCTGTAGGTTAGCCTGCGTGTAACGACTTTAAATAACGGCGTGCATAAAATTAATTTGACGTTCTTCAAGCAAAATGTGAGATCGTGCGACGACGCTGGTAGCGAGCGTGTTAAACTAATCTCCGCGAAGATCACTTACAGACGACAATTACTCGCGTACAATATTTCGCATGAAATTCCCGAGCCGAGTTTGTCGAGGTCCGAGGTGAAAAATCCGAAGTGCAAAAGGTTAACACGTTATGCTCGACACACTCTTTCCTCCCCGTAACCATTCTTGTCCTCGAAAATCCCCGGCGATGCGATAGCGCGATGCTTCTCGGAATACATCTTGACACGAGAGACAGCCTGTTAACCAGTGGGATTCTAACATTTAGAAGCGTCGGTTACAACGACGTTAGACCGTTAAACCGATGGTACTATGTCACCTTGACCCGAGTCAAGTGAATATGCTAACGACACCTTATCGTGAGGTGTCGAGCTCACTCTCGTTTCACTTGCGCATCATGTCTGCGTACATGAACTGTTTGTCTCCCCGATTAATTTTCCATGTTTCACGATCGGAATTTTCATTAACATAAACACACGAAACATCCTGTCACGCGATTCGGAATGTGGAAACTGTGCTCTTACCAATAACAATCACGCTAATCACTTTGGCCAGTCAGTCTCGAAATAATCATTGAATCCAAATAATATTCGCTCACTTTTTAAAGGACACTTTCTAATATTTAACGAGTTGGATCTCTTTTAGTAGAGTAACTGTACCGATTACTGCGATATCATGCTTCCATCGTATTTTATTTTAACCCTCTAATATAATTTCCTTTAAACCGAAATAAAATTCTATTTTGGTTTTGTTAATGTACAGCTATTGGAGAACATATAGGCATACAATTTATATCAATATTCTCCTCTTTTAGAAAATTGCGATCTACAAAAAAAGTTCTAATAACTGAAACTGTAAAATAAATCGTAGGACAGGGGGCTAATATTATTCTTAATTTATCATGGAATAATAATATGTGTAAGCATTGTATGGAAGAATGATATGTTCTGAATACGAAAAACATTGATGGCCTAGAAAACCTAATACAACATGAGACAATATGAATTAGTATTCTTTTATTGAAAAGGCAAGAGAAGTTTCTTTTCATATTTCTATTGTATCAAAGTATCTAAATATCTAAAGCAGAATAAAACTTTCCCTTATATGCAATTTAAAGCAATATAAAGAATGTACAATTGTGTGAACAACAGTCCTCTGGTAATCGAGATAGAAGAAACATGGTTTCATTTTTACCTTTTACGGAGAATGTTTTTTTCAAATCCTGAGATGTTACAAGAATTGCACAAATTTATTCAGGGCAAAATATTTATTTTTACATATTTCAATCTCACCGAGAGAAAATAGTAGAACGAACACCCGCAGTAATACGTACCCTATTTGAAAATGAATTTTGCGGATTAATGTCGGCTGGTTTCTTCGGTTGATTCACCGCGCAACAAATCAGTCGGACCTACACCCGGCGTTATCTTCCCTGGAAATAGATTAGAAGATAGCGAGCTACGGTGCATTAAATATAATACATTCAGGAAGGTTATCGTCGTTTAACCATTGTTTCGCATCGCCGGTGGCTGCTTTCTCATTCTCGAACGGTGTAACGGTGTTCGCCATTGCTTTGAGGAGAGATGTTACGCGTAATTTATTGCAGTCATTACCGCGAAGAACGAAACGGAAGAGGAGCGAATAGGACAGACGGAGAGTCCTGTCAATGCCCATTGTCTACGTTCAAGTATTTCCATTTGTCGTACTGTTTTTTCTGTTGTTTTTTTTCTTCCGTTTCGTAACCGGGTGACAATAGAAGAATACACGCTTGTTCGTAAAGCTACAGAAAACGAAGTCTTGCGAAAAATATTGTCGATACCTCGGCCCATAAGTAGACTGTGAATTTCATGCGTTTATAGCGCACGCTTAGTTTAATCTTGGAATTCCATCAGACATTTCTAATCATTCGAATAATCTTGTCAAAGTTGTTTTTGATCTTTCCAAATATTCGTTTTTTTACCATCTCGAAGGATGCTGTGAATTTTTATTAACCTTTTAATCAACTTCGTTATCTAGAACGGAAGTTCAATATAAATTTGTGATAATTAGACTGCGGATCTTTATGTAAAATAAAAACTCCCCATCTGAATCGCAAGAAACTGAGGTGAAATAAAAATTTAATTTCTTTCCTCTATTTCGGTACCTCTAAATTCTTCTAATGTTTTTGCTGCTTTAAATTACACCTACTCATTTTTATCATAAATGCATATAATCCACAGTCTAGTAATCTACATCCTCGAATCTATGCGTTGAAACTATAAATCGCAACGTCATTGAATATCGCAGAAAATTTTGGTTATCAACACGAGGATTAAAGAACCGAAATTTCTGGTACTTGCATAATTCCCGATGAAAGTGTAATTTCTTTTATTTTAGTGTTCGACGACTGAATGATGAAAACTTCGGAATCAACGTTTTCCTTTATCAGAATCAGATAATCCGGTCTAATTTCACGGAACACAGTTCGACTGAAATACTAGCGGATTGATAGTGGACGGCCTTAATGGTTCGACGTAGTTTAAGCAGACTTCATCGAGTTAAATAGTTTCTAGTTAATCGCACTTCCAAAGATTGCACTCCGTTCCTATAAATCCCTGTACTATTTAGTTTTATTACTTGGAATTCCGTTAAACGCGATGTCCAACGGTGTAATACGGTCTTGATCCAAAGTAACGGTTTAATTAATGAACGCTACATTAGTCGCTATCTGTGCGCTTATCACGATACCTCCCGTTGTTCCCGAGGAATCTCATCAATTTTTGCTTTTCGTTCGCCGATATGAATTACTACCCCGAGGTTGCTGTAACTGTTCCTCATTTACCCGGAACAAATTTCACATCAAATTGACATCGAGCACGAACGGAGTTTTATTTAGACTAAGCTTTTGTTAATAGCGTCGATCAATCATAGTAAAATAATCGAATCAAGGTTCAACCACTTTTATCTCTTCTTATCCAGCACGGGACAGGAACTGGCAAAAAGTAATTTATATGAAGATTGCCCTGTCGATCAGGCGTTAAATATTTATGAATAGAAGAGTATTGCTAGTTTAATGCCAGTGAATATACGATGAGAAGGTACGCAGCTTTCCAGTTTTATATGTATGCTACCGTGATTGCGTAATTTCAAAAAGGAACGAAAATTGTATATAGTAAGTCAGTCAAATTTAACGTCACCTTTATTGTCGAGAAGTAGAGCACAGTAAAATTTCAATTTTCTATTCACAAAATTGTCATTACATTATTTCGCAACTCACAATCAATATTTTTATATCTTTATTGCTAGAACTACATCATTATCCACCGAGGACCCAGATAGACTAGAAAAAGAATTTTGAGAATTAAATTCGGAACTAATTTCTTGTCCCTTAGATCTCCAACCAACAAACTCTTGTGGAGTATAGGAGGGGGTTGGGGAACTTAAGAGGAAGAGTGTCCCAGCCTTTGCGACAGTCTCTTATACTTTTTATTGCACCCCTTAATGCATCTTGATTTTCTTTACAGTGTTGACCTAATCATGTGGTTTTTTAAGAATTTTGTAAGAAGCTAAAGACAACTGTTTATTTTTTCTGTCAAACATGTTTCCTTTAAATGTTACACGCGTCAGGTTGGCCGTGCGTACGAATCAATATTCGTGAAAAAATTAGAAATTTGGCGCGCTGGTTCCGCCGAATGTGCCGGCAGTGTCGAGCGATCGACGCAGAAATGCGAGCCAATAGTATACACGGTCGAAGGGTTTAAACACGGCCCCAAAGCGGCACGTTCCGTGCCGAATCAATTGTAGTCGAGCAAACAGCCGTGGGCGTTTCCGTGTTGGTCACGCGACTCTTTAATAAATAGCTTCGATCGAATTTCATTTTCAACGCAGCGCTACACTTGGCCGTAGTATCCACGGGAAGTGGGCATTTTCGCGGCCGATCGGCGATCCTGTGCCTCGAGGGCAGCCCGGTGAACGCCACGCGATAAATTATCCAGTTCACCGACAAGTCGCTCTACCACACCGGCATTATTAGTCACGACAATGCCGGCCGGCCGTCTGCAATAACTCAGCTCGCGCCTTCTTATATTTATAATAATTACACCCCGCGCACCGATAGCGAACGGAACCCTTGCACAGTGGTTCGATCACTCTTGGCGCTGGCTGGACAAAATTATCTTTTTCCATGGTGTTCAGTTTATTTCCGGTTTTAACCATTTTACACAATTAGAGTTTTTATTGTTTATTTTGCATGGAATGCAGAGGGATAGCTGTAATCGGTGTAGAAGATCTCGTACACAAAAGTACGACTCGCAGAAAGAAATCTCATCCAACAATAGAGTGTAATTTTTCATAAAGAATGGATCTGTGAAAACAGATTTCAGTTATCACTATTTGTTATTGACATTTTCGCAAAGGAAGAAGTTGCTCCAAATGGCCTCGGGAATTACCTCTTTCAAGGAAGTACTGGGATATATATACAGTTCTGGGATATCACCAACAATTTTGGGAAGTTTGATGCTCCATTATTATTGACAGAAGTAATTATGTTACAACACTCGTCCCGACTCGATATTATACGAGATGAAATTGAAGTGAAATCCTCTTCGAATTCTAGACTGGATGTCGGTAAGATTAATCCGGTTCTAAAAGCATCGATGTGTGAAAAAGAAATGCGAAATGAAATGTGTGCAAGGTGTTACGGGACGGGGATGGGCGGAGGGATGAAAAATGTGCGGCTTTTTCTGTTCCAATTGACTTATTCCAGCGGGAATATGGAGGCTACTACTTCAGCGATAGAAGGAAACGCGTTTTCGACTTTCTAGTTAAGCGCAGACAGTCGGAAGAGTTTAATAGGAGCAAGGCCAAGGGTTAGCCTGGCCGATAATACGTGCACGTTGCGTTCGAGCATTAATATACGATTACGTTCGGTACGCGCTCGGTACTACAGAGAACTGTAATTCAAGCTACTTTATCGTGAATTATGAGCCACGTGTCTGGCTTAAGTCAATGATACGGAGAGCACACCGCGTTTTCCTCGATAACATCGCTTTCAGTAACAGCGCGCATGGTTCTCTTCGTTTGCTCGCGGTCGTGCTTCATAAGACCGGCGAAATTTCTTCGAATAATTGATGACACGAAAGCGGTATACTGGGTGGTCCGTTATTAGCGGTACAAACGAAGAAGGTGCTTCTTTGTGGCGAAGTGAGGCCACCAAGCAGAGCTACTGACCCTCGCAATACTCTCGTAACTCTGCTTCCTGTCCCGACTTCTTCTCAGAAACAATTTCGAAACCGTGTTTTCAACTTGTTCATTCTTCGCAGCAGAAGTCCAAAATAACAGTTGTTTCTTCAAATGTTTTCGAAAAGAGTCATCCAGTGAAAATTAATATTTATGTCGGTGAATGAAGCAGTTATCAATAAATCTGGAAGAAATTTTCCCAAAAATGTTGATTTTTATTATTCTGATCACGACTAACTATTTTAAATGATTTGGTTACTAGTAAATAATATTTTGGATCCAAAATATCATTTCTAACAAAATAATGAAGATAAGAAAAAGTTACAGACACCGTTACACTCATTGCAAAAAACAGTATAACTTTTTCCCTAGTAATGACACGAACACCTTGTATACAATATTTTCTTGGATCACAATTAGTAAATGAGCGATGCAAACAAAACAATTAAGTTCCCACAATAGAAAGATTAAGATCATAGAAATAATTTATAAAGTTTTGCTATTATATTTAGTGTTATGAACGTCGTTATTAGGTTTTATTATAGTCTTATGAATAGACTGCGGATCTTTATGCGTTTATAGCAAAATTGAGTAGATGAAATCCAAGATTGTTGGAAAATTTAAGAAATTGAAAATGCCAATATATGATTTCTCCTCTATTCAAATCATTAAGAAATAACATTCAATTTGGTTTCTATTTCCTGCAATAGATGCAGACAATTTTTATTTTGCATAAAGATCGGCAATCAACTTATGACGTTTTAAAAACTGACCTAATCACAATTGAAATATGTGCAGTGTTAAAAACACCGATTGTTTAAACCGTCAGAACGTTGAAAACAGTAGCCTAGCAGAAGCTAAAATTTTCAGTTTGTACGTTGTATACGCCTCGCAATAAATAGTGTAACTGGATTATTTTTTAAATTGTTTGATCTCCGACTTGATTAAAAACGCGAGTGCCGACGGTGCAATAAATATGCATGGAAGATTCTAGTGAAAAAGTATTTTCACGAAGCTATACGCCTCTCACATATGGAAGGTTGAACATAATTTACATAGTATGCACCACGTTTACTGCGTCTATTATACGCTTACCATATTCATTAAACTTTTCTCTAATAGATTTTCATTTAATCTGAAGTTTGAATACCTTCTTCTGGTAATCAGTAATTCCGGAATAATACTGCTGTAGCACGCGTATTAAAGAAACTCGTTTTACTAACTGCAACGACGGTATTATTCCGCGATTACTGGAATCATGGGGGACGCCTTTGTGGCGAATTATTGAATAAATTCACCGATTTATGTGCATTTCACAATAAAACCCGTGACGCGTTTCTGCCGATCGACTCGTGCAATTTTTACAGGGAATAAAAATGGAATTGCTTCCGCGGCATGTCATTTCACATATTAAAGGACACTAACAAAGTTCAAGTCAGATATTAAGGAACAACCGTACAATATAATAAATATTACGATGAAATTGGCGAAACCTCTTTGCCCAATAGCAGCCTATGAACAAATTAAATTTTTACTGTGACGAACACTTTATTGAATTATTCCCATTTCTATAATAATTGTTGTTTCTTTTGTTTGCAGGTAGGTGGAGTATTAAAAATTAGGAAGACCTTCCAGTTTCTACGAATGGTATTGCTATCAACAATATTTTATTCTTTTGTAAGAGCAAATTAGGAACATCAATGTACTAGTTTGAACTTACTCGAATTTTTACAGCTTTAGCTATTTTAATTTACTGAACAATATTATTTTAGGAATATTTGCCTATAATTGAAAATTGTTGTCACCCAGTATGAAAGTCTTCGCTTTGACTCGCACGTACATGGCTAATCTCCGTATAGCTTTCAATGCACGATGATCTCTATCGTCGCATTTTTTCGTATTCGAGATTGCATCAGAATGGAGTTGGAACGTATGTATCTCTAGCCTAGGGCCACTCATTGCGCGTTGTAACACCGATGTAACGCTTCATAACTTGCAAAAGAACCGCTAGAATGATGTTTTCAACTCATAGCGCGGATGTTGCACCGGGATACATCGTCCCAGTGATAGTTCCATTTACTGCGATTCCCTCCAAACCTGAAATAATTGAAACCGCTATCTATAAAAAAAAAATTAGACATGCAGATTTTCCTGCTTAACTGTGCTATTACTTTTTTTTGGGGAAGAACGATCTCGACCAAGAAAATGAACGATGACTTCTTGAAACACTTCGGTCTTTCAGTGGCCACCCTTTCCACTCGAATTGGGAAAAAGAGCTTCTGCTGGGTTGCGCAGCGTAACCTTATTTAATGAAACTCAATGCCTGGCAAATCGAGGAGACAAAGAATCCGACATAATCCCACGATACTAGTTCAAGAGTTAAATACCAAGTCCCACGAGCCGGTAATTAGAGAAAGCAGAGGTTGGGAGAACTCGCCTTCCTGCCTCGTATTTTATAAGTACCTCAATAACCGAGAACGTGAGAAGATGGAACATGTAACACTTACGTAAAATACAGTCTTCTCTAATTTTGACATTGATAAATACTTCGGAGATCCCACATTAACACGTTCGTGATTGCCACTTAAGTCGTCTGTGGGTGACACCATTTTTTTATCCAGAGCTTAGACATTCATTTGTACCGCGCGATGAATAGACTGTGGACAAATGCAGTTATATAAAAAGTAAATAGCTGTAATTTAACCGTTACGTCAATAACCAAAATTTATTATTCATTATTATTTTTTTTATGCTTTACATTAATCTGTGATCATCATCGAAGAACATACAAATCTACAATAATCTCATTATTTGTCAACGGAAACATGAAATAAGTTTTAAAAATAAATTGAAAGTGGGAGGACATTTTGTGATTATTGAGATTGTAGACATGTATAATTTCCTAATTTCTTAGCTGTCATACCTGAAACCCAAACGAAAATAATATACAATGCACCTTGTGGTGCCACGCAGAAGATTTCAAATAGAAATCTTTGTCGTTTTGTAATTACTACGATCATTTTCATAATATGCATAAAATGCATTCTGGAAATCCACTTCCGTATTCTCCTGATTTCGAAATGGGTCGGCCACTTAAAAAACTTGCGAAACTTCTAAATAAATGAAAATTCTGATGCAATTAAGACTGTTGAACAGGGATAATGGAACTTGGAATTTTAACTGTCGCGCTTTTCGTATTATTTGTGCAAAACGAGCTTCCGCATTGTCGTATAATAAGATCACAGCCTCGCGTTTTATTATAACTGGTCGCAGTTTTTAACTTCTCGTGCATTGTCTGCATTTCGCTGCATCCACTTCCACTCTTGCGGGCTAACTTCATAAATTCTAATAACTCGACCGCGCTTCTTTTATCCGGTCAAAAATTCAAATGAACCAATTTACAACAATTCAAGTTGAATAGAAATTTATTTCCTTTATTATAAATTCCATCATGGTAACGCAAAAACTGCAGTCAATTGTAAAATAGATAACGTTTTATACGGTCGCGTATGCCACAACCACATAGAATCCGCACTTTATTTATGACAATTTCAAAAAGAGTCATATATTCTCGCTATGAACGAACACTCTATTTAAAATCATTAAGGCATGTACAAAGTTTAAAGAAATGTGTTCTACGTATGCTGTATGTACTCGTAAGTGTTCTATGTATGTATAAGTACAAATAATTCACATTATTCATTTTTGTTAATCACTTTGCTTAAGAATGTCTATAAAAGTTAAAAGAAAATTAAAGATGCATTTTCAAAGCAGATTAATAGAACTTACAAAATATTAGAACTACAGACCATCAGATACGATTAGAATAAGACGATTTTTTAACTCCTAAATTGCTTCTTTTGTTTATCTACTAATATCGAAGACGTATTCGTGGGGAATTATCCAATAAACTTATTTCTTTGAGTATGTACATGTATTGTAATAAGAATTTCAAAAATTAACAAAAAATCTGTATTGAAAATCTACATCAACCAAAAAACAAAATTCATGTCTTGATCATACTTAATTTTAATATTATTCCTAATTTATCATGAAATAATGTATTCTGAATACAAAAAAAAATTAGTGTCCCCCCAAAACCGAATACGACATAAGGAAATATTAAAAACTAAATTCGATAACATTTTCTACGTATTACTGCGGACGAAAAAAAGCCCTGTACCAATTACTGCGTACATTTACCCTAGTTGTAGAACATCCTGCGCCAGAAAAAATAAAAAAAGTGGGGTCCAACGAGAAGAAATGAGCACTGTCAACGAGACGAATCTTCTGACAAAATTGGAGTACCGTTCCCTGTCAAGAGTAGCCGCGGTTTGCTTCGAGCGGCCGTAACGGTGAATAATTAGAAAAAGCTGAATCGCTGAAGATTAATAGTGAACTTTATCGTCTCGAATTCCAGATCGTCTCGATGATGCATCCACATTGCGCAGCGAATAAATCTCGTCGGAAGGCGATACCCATCGACTTTTACCAAACCGATGTTTTTCCCCATACACAAAACAGGCACGATGTAATTAAGCGTTCGACTTGGTGGATCGGCGTTCCTTACGGGACCAGTAATTAAGTGGCAGATATCGTGGCGGAGACATCGTCGATATCGCGGTTCTTGCGCCGTCGATATCTCGAACCATTCCACGCACCTTGATTATTCTTCGTGAATTCATGGAAACCCGCTGATTGCTCTTCTCGGCTCGGACAGTGACAAATCAAGTACGAATGGGAACGTGATAAAGAGTTTTACTTTCCTAACAAGAAGATTTAACGCGCTTCGTATGTTGGGTGTAGAAACAGCTTCCTTCCACGCAACTTTGTGAAAGCAATGACACTACTTGAATTTCCGGTTCTCGCGAAATATTTAATTTCCGATTATTTCGTAAAGACAGATAGTATGATCCTACTATCGAACCGCTGCGCTGCGAGTCGGGGCATTTGCATTTCCAGCGCACGCGGCTCCTGTTAATTACACGGACGTTGATGGCCGCAGACGTATGTAGCCCCGTTCCTCGGCAAGGATCGAGGCTGTACCGTGGTCAGTTGTATCGCGGGCGCGCATCAACAGCGAGCGCAGCGCAAGCGTGTCCAGCATTGGAACTAGTCCGGGACACACGTTCTCCGGTCCGGGATCGGGTGTGGCCAATTGAAAGCGGAATAAATCTATGCCTGGGACCTGTCGCCCCCACGTGTACATCGACCGGGTGCCGGATACCGTGATTCATCGCCGCGTATTTGCGATAACGAAAGTTATGCCTCTCGTCACTCGTGCATGTCAACGAACGGATCCTTACGGTCAATGCATAGGCACGGGGAGAAGTTATTACGTCGGAACGGTGAATTCTGCCGAGTCAGGGCACACCGGGTTCGTTAAAACGAAACCTGTTCACCGCGGTCGGTGTCGTCGACGTCAGCCACGTTGATCGTGGAACACATCCTCTGCTTCCCGTCTGATCTAACTTTTAATTGGACAACGGAATGCGTCATAAAACAGCGGCTCGAAACGTGAAATATATATCTACGAACGTGCTACGCGACATCCCCGGTATCGTTTCCACGTTTTCGGTTTCTTGCGTTCCCTTTCTGCTCGCTTCCATTATTCGCGGTATCATTTCGGATTCCTATTGATTCCGCGGAAGTGACTAATTGGTTGGTCGAGACCGCTGCATCAACGTCGATACCCGCGCGCATTTTATGCCTCCCTTTTTCTCTTTTACCTGCCATGTATGTACCACCGAGTGGTGTCTTGTTCATAATTAACCCTGTCCACCCTAATGGCAACGCTTTCGCGATCCGCAACGATCGTCATAAATATCGGACGTTTCCTGTCGAGCGGAGACACCGTCGAGGTCGAATGTAACTTTTTTTATTTTGTACTGGCATCGCGGAAAATTTGTTACATTCGCTAGAAATATTTTTCTATTCAAAATTTACATAGTTGTCTGGCATTGTGACAAGTATTGTTCAAGTTACATATTGATAAGGAATAACAGTAAAAACATAAAAATATGGAGACCCAATTTTCAAACGATTCAAATTATTTGCACAAGAAATAAATTTTTATTCAGCTCCATTTCCCTGCGAAAATGATAGGAAACACAATAAAAAAGATATTCATTTATTTGTTGTACATTTTAATGTGTTTGCTATTCTCAATATTTCGAAGGTATTGTTACACCCGAATACTTCGTTGAAAAATAAATAATGCTGTAACACATATTATTTCTTAAGAATTATTCCATTTTCCAGTGCACTGTCACATTTGACAATTTTTAAAAATTACATTCCGTGAAATGGAAACCTTGTATGAATAAATTCCATTCTACATTTTCGACTTATTCTTCCATAAATAATCTCCATTTTCTTGGTTTCACCAGACCTGGCATTAAAATTAAAATTAACCTGCCGCATTGTTAAAGCTCGAGATACTGACACTTTAACATTTCTCTTTTCTATACTACCATTTTTTAATGCTATTGTATGTAGAATTGTAAAGAATCTTTTGAAAAATTTAGATAAACAACAGGAAAGTATAGAAAATAACTACCTCCATTTTGGTATTATTACGGCTTGCATTTGCTTGTCCTTAGTATACCAAGATTCTGGTATTCTTTTTTTTTCTATCACTTTAAATACAATTCTTTGTTTACTAATGTTTCCATCTCCAAGGCTTTTCCTGCAGACTTTAAATAAGCAACTGAAAAGTAGGTCGAAGCTTTTGAAAACGGAGGTCTAAGTGCTATTATAACTCTCTGCCTCTTGATAGCTGAGAACTCCCATCGCTTCCTTCATTAAAACACGCCGCGATAACTTCCTCGAGTATTTGCAATAAAATAACGAAATTTTCATTCATCCTCCTCACGTTTTTTTGTTCGACACAATTAAATTGTTCCGTTTTACCGAACGGAACGATCGAAACTTCAGATGCGTTCTTCTCAAACTAATTTTCCTTGCCACATAGATAATATTTATAACAAAAATAGTCACGTACAATTTAAAACAGCGGAGGTATTAAGAAGATTTAAGGCCACCAGTGTATCAGTTCCACCTTAATAAGATAATTAAAAGAAGAATGAAATTTTTATATGGCTCCTGTGTCTGGCAATCAATGCAAACATTTTTTATTTCGCATAAAAATCCGCAGTCTATTAATTATTAATGCTGTACAATTGTGCCAATTTGACGAGGGACGGGTGTGGATTAAGACATGCGGAATCGTGGCTCGTAAAAACTGTTTACTTGCCAATAAAAAATTATATCTGAATAAAAAATGACGCAGCGTTCGTATATGAGTAACGTGGCAATCAACGCGTTAACGGGCAACGGTATACCAGTTGCGACCAATCGAAACGCTGCTGGCCCGAACGCAGAGGCCGGAACGCGATTGTCCATTTGCCTAATCTATTTGATCAGATCAACCGAAAACGCGTTTCGCTTTTGCGCGCGGTTTATTATCGGCGATGCGGCATTTTCGCGGCAACGCGAAATGCGAATCATCGCAACGGATAACGAGCTGTTTGAACGTAACGTTCGCGCGATTCGTTCTCCGGCTTTTTCGCCGTATGTGCCGCATAAACTTTTTGCTTCTGCCTCGGAGAATAGAGGGAATGTACTGGATCAACGCGATGAAAACGAGTGGAAACGGAACGAAAGGGGGAAAAAAAGGATAGGGAATGACGGGGGCCGCAGTCACGTTCCCCGTGACAAGGAGCGATATCATTGCTGTTATTTGTCTTTGCCGGTGAAGAGATTTCACTTTGACTCGTTTTGCTATTCCGGTTGCGTCACGACCAACTTCCATGTTTATGAAATGGCTCCTCGTGCGCGCGCGCGCAGGCGGTAGCAAACTCAGAAATAACATAAATCCTAGCGAGTGAAACGAGCCGGGTAGAATGCAAATCCTCCGGATCTCCCCGACCAACCTCCGGCGTCGTGGATACAGCGCCGGTCAAAAGAGACTTCAAGTCATGGATTCTCTAATCGAAATATTAGTTTGGGAAAAGAGTTTCTTCGTATTCTCCCGATAGATGGTGTTACCATCTCATAATTCTGTCAATACTAATCGGATCTGGCATTACTCGGGCGCGTCTGAAAGGTGATATATCATAGAATAATTACAAACAAGAAATTGTGATATTTGTTTAAAAAACAAACAGCCACGCAAATACTGTCCGAATTTTTCCGAAACCGGACGACACTGGCTTGAAAACAGTTTCCCGATATTATACGGAACGAAAGTGTATGGTAATACGCTTTGTCCACTATTACGGTATTAAAACATAGATAACGTCAGACAGAAGGGAGAAAAGGCATAGAATCCAGAGATAGACTGCAGGATGCTTTCCGCGTCGTGATTAAAGTTACGCACATACATGCATGCATAAAGGTTGATGTATATAGCATCAGTGTGTTGGCCAGCGCTAAGAGGGATGGAGAGAAACGAAGGGATTGGATCTCGTCGACCAAGAAGAAGAGTGGGGCGGGGCGGGGGGGGGGGGGGATTTCTGCACGGGGTGGATAGAGGTGGATAGAGGATAGAGGTGGGAAGGGTGAATGAATGAAACCATTCAGGTAACATGTTTATGCGCTCATCGCCGGAATGAAACAGGCCGGCATGCCGATCGGCACGAGCAACAATCCGGGAAGCAGATGGCACAGCCAGAGGAACGGATTATACCGGTTGTTCGGACGATAATAATAAAGTGCATAATCTTGTACAATAAATGGGAGCGGCTGATATTGGTGCACGGCGAACCGGCGTAATGACACTTGCCAGTTGCTGGAAGCGTGTACGCTATTTTAAAATATCGTGTAATTTTGAGATTAGAGTGGAGACTGCTGCCTCGGTCATTACACGCTCCCAGGGCAGGTTGCGGCCGATTCCTCTCGACCAATCACGAAAAAATCCTTAGACGGATAGGACAGGACTCGATTTTCCAATTTGTGCTCGTTCCTCATCAACTATACACGCGTCATGCTTGTTTCTATAGGATCTTTATTGTATTCGCGTGTACAGGGCGGTCCACAAGCGAACGACTCTGTGAACGTACAGCGGATACAAAAAGGAATTAGGCTTCCTTTTTATTTTTATTGTTTTAAATGGGACTGAGGGAATCCCCAAATTGGGGCCATCCTCTGACACTTCTCCCATTACTGGCGCCTCCGGTAATTGTTGAGAATAACTATACAGGGTGTACCCCTCCTGTTAAGTTATGTCACCATTTTTCAGGTGACAAGTATTTTCATAGCTATTAAAAATTCACAATCTCAAATTTTCAGGACTGTCTGTATGGGGCCAGGAAAAATTATTTTATTCTTTTCGGTCCGTCTTGAAAACGTGGTATATTAAAAAATTTTTTTTATTTAAATAATACCCTCCCGTGTATTTTCTTATAAAGAGGGGCGCATTATTCATTGAATTGTACAAATTTTATTCAGGGCAGAATATCTGTTTTTACATATTTTAATCTCGTTGAGAAAAAACACCGCAGTGATAGGTACATTTACCCTAGTACACTTCGAAAGCTAACTCCATGTTCGGGGGTGCCTACAAATTGTCTGACTTGACTTATTTTCGTCGGACATGGGAGTCGACCATTCAATGGACGAGTCTTTGTGCGTTCTGCTTTAAGGGCATTGCTCTTTTAGCGAAATTGGTCTTCTTCCGACCCTTTCAGAACAGATTACCTCGAAGACTGCACTACCGAGACGGTAAAAATCCAGCGAAGTCCCGTCCCGCCCACGGCGCACAACTGTGCAGTGTACATCTACAGTCGGGGACAAAAAGATAGGACACCCTATGCTTCTTTATGTTTTGATATAATAACTGAAGAAAACATACATTTCAGTACGTCAGCTACATTCTACATATCGATAACTGTAAGCATACCGGAGATCCCTTGACTGTAGGTACACACTGGCGCAGACTGCAGCACACGTGCACCGAAGATGCGATTGCAACCAGCCGAACGAAGGAGACGCACACCGCGTGGCAGATAACACACGACTATCATGTAGTTGCAACAACCTTTCGCTGAGGAGTGGGAGCTAATTACGCGGAACTGATGAGATCTTCATCGTGGTTTGCATTATCTATTCAGAATCTGGCTGGAAAGCTTGTCGCCTTGTGTCACGGATTCATCCGCCCACCTAATGCGCCCTATGCCGGCAAAGTATCGTTACACGAACTACATTAAGGAAGTTGGATGCATTTCAATGTTGAATCGAGCTGCGTCGCTGCTAGAGAGCCGCTGCGCCATCAAATTCGTGCGACGGGATTTTAGTCTCGCTGCCACCGGTGAGCGATAAATATTTATTGCGCTCGCATTTCATTTGTAATTAGCTCCCTGATCTTCCTAGACATATCTACTTCTAACGAGGATTGATAATACCGCGATGCGCCTTACTGGATTTCTTGTTTCCCTTTATCTATTTTCTATGTCTCGTGTTTATCAGGTTAACGATACTGTTAACCCTCGGACGACGGACGATTTTTATAGCTATGTAATTGGAAATGCTTAGGACAGCTCTAATTAATAATTTTTAAAAATTTACTTTTGATGATATCTCGTGTAGACACGTTAGTCTTTCCGATATCCTCAATGAAACAGCTATTCAGTTAATTTAATTGCCACAAATTGAGTACTTAAAAAAAATGGGGTTTTTCAGTAGTCAAAAACGCTAGATAAAGGATCGATCTAGGGCGCTGTCGCCCTTGAGAGGCCTATTTTTTTCGTTTACGTGGCGTAATTTGCATTATAATAAAGCGAAGAGCAGCCATCAGAGGAATTCCATCAGAAGATACTCTATTGAACTTCGACACTTAAGGGCAATTGGGAACTCGTTTAGCATCTCTAATAAAATGCGATGATCTACTGAAAAGATAATCGTCTTAAAACTTTTGTCCGCTACTGTATGTGAGACACCCTGTATTTCATACAGGCCGCGTAAAATGCGATAAAAATCAATTGTTAACGGGTGCAAGAGCGTGTTTCGCCAGTTGACGTTTGATCCCGGCTACCGTTAAGCATTAATACCACTCGGTGTCATATTGAACGTTAGGCACCAGCCTGATGTTCTCTTTGTGGACGTCGAACTTTTTCGCTCATGTTACCATAGGCTTCCTCTGACACACTCGTGTAATCTATGCTTCCGTAAATGTAAAATGACTCTACCTTGTGTGGATCGTGTGTACCCAGTTCTCAGGTACCGTTAGTCGCTAGTTGAAATCTTAACACGACCAGGCAGATTTTATTGTGGATGCTAAACTGATGATCTCGAAGTATCGTTTGATCTACTATGTAAGAGCCTGCAACCTGTCACTCTAATCACCGTAATCTAATCTACTAACGCTCCAATTGCCGTGAGTAGATCATCAAATGACTCTGTCATAATCCCATCTTTATTTGCGACAGTGTACGAAATATTACATGTAAACCAGATATTAAATAATAACGAGTCTAGATATCTTGATGAGAATGTAAATTCATCTGCGACGTAAAGCAAGTTATCCAGTTTGTTCGTTGATTTACTTGTCTTGGAATGTTGAAAGCGAAATAACAATTTAATAAAATCTCCGTTAAACCGCTTCCTTTATTATATTATGCATACTCGTGAACGCTATAAACCATGAAGCCCGCAGTTTCATAATAAAACGTCCTTATTATGGAAAGGAGAAAAATAAATATGTAAATCCGCGCTAGAAAAAAGTACAATGTGTGTTCTACTTACAGAAAATATCTCTTTTGATACAGACAATGTTTTACCATACGATTTGAATAATATCAGAGAAGATAATTTTCTGTCTTACCTCTGTCATTTGCTGTCATCATGTTAACAAGTGCTGAAAATGACGTCCACCCATGGCGATGTAACGTCTGCGACCAGTAAGAAGAAATTATAATGTAGCTTGGATTGTTTCAGGATTAATGGTGTGCAAGCTCTAATTACTCTGTCTTTCGTGTCCTCTGGCGATGTTTATCCTAAACGGCTTGCTGTGGAGCGATAGTGAACGTGTTTATTTCCATTCTCAGGATCCCCTTCTTTATCTCGGAAATAAATATCGTGTTCAACGCTTGACGATCAAAGTGAATTCT
Source organism: Lasioglossum marginatum (assembly GCA_028455795.1). Classification (NCBI taxonomy): domain Eukaryota; kingdom Metazoa; phylum Arthropoda; class Insecta; order Hymenoptera; family Halictidae; genus Lasioglossum; species Lasioglossum marginatum. The sequence continues at coordinate 5,853,394 of CM052243.1, forward strand.
TCTGTACATATGCAATTTTCTTTCAGTGAAACCTATTAAAACTTCAATCGATTAATGCCCAACTCTGCCCCACTGTGGCAACGGGACGCGTGCTCGTTGACAAAATTGATTAGACGAAGCATTCCGAGATGGCATTTCATGGCAGGGACAAATTCGAAGGTAGCCCACCGACCGTGCGATTTTTCGGAGAGTGCTGTGCGCTCTCGGTGCAGTGTAGTGGCCGTGTCGTGTTGATCCGCATCTTCCACGAGACAATACGGGGCAGGTCTGTTGCGCGAAGAATGGCCCATGGTCCGCGGTACGACGACCGCCATATAATTCTCATCAAGGACCCATTGCTTCAGGCGGAGCATCGTAAACCACACACCGCGGAATCGCAATCAAATTGAAAGCGTCCCTTCGTAACCCCTCAGCTACACTGACAGGGTGTACATTCGACCAATAATCCTACGGTGCAGAAAGAGCAGCACGAGGATACAGTAACAACGGCTCTCGGGGACGCCGTCTGCGAATTACGACGCGGTACCGTCCTCGGAAAATCGATGTTACACTCGCCCCGTGGAAAAGCTCGGCCAACATGGCTACATTTATCAAGACCGCCGTATCATTTGTCGGTGCTTTTGAATCCGGGATATATACACAGCCCTCCAGCTCTGCGGGTATGATTGAGCATCTTTTAAAAAATCTTTTCGCAATTCTTCCCACGAACGGGAACATTGATGCACGGTTTACGAAATTTATTATGCTATCGTTTCGATGGATTTTTACACACGCCGCGCCGCCGGAACCAGTCTCGAGAGCTGCGTCAACAAGTAGCATAGGCGAGTACACCGGCGCGCAAAAGTTCGCGATAAATCGGACGGCGGATTTTTCTGCGAAATTGTCCGAGTCCACATTTTAAGTTTTCAAAATGAAATAGTTTTCATAGTAAACAGCGTATGTTTATGTTAGAGTACGTATCATTGAGATCGTTAATAGAAGGAATGCTGCAGCATGTGCTTCAATTACGTCTCAGGAAATCGACAATGCCTACAGATCATTTATTAAAAGATTGCAACATTGCATAAATGAGGATGATCAACATTTCGAACCTCTGAAGTTTTCTGATAGGACTGTAAATATGAAAGATATTTAGGTGTTCCCATTTATGTGGGACACCCTGTATATATATATATATATATATATATATATATACATATATAAAAAATGTTGTAAAAATCAATTTTTACCATTGTTTTTCACAATTCCACCTAAATGCACTTTTCCAACATATTTTTTAGACGTCATTTACTAAACTAATTCTTCTAGCCTTACAGAGAAATTGAAGTCGTTTGGTCAATTCATAAAAAAGTTATTCTGATTTAAAGTGCGTGTGATCAGTTATGCTTTTAACTGTGGTAGTTGGCAACAAAATTGAAAAATAATTAGGAGTGCAAAGGGTTAACGTTGCTGTCTTAGATTTTTCACGAAACCGAGGGTGTAGAATCTGGCTACGAAAGTCGCGACACATAATTCCTATGCAGCCTGTACATACATTAACTTCGCATTTAGGAATTCTCGACCAGTTTCGGAGGCCGGCGTGCGAGGCGCGTGAAATATTGAAACACTGCGAGAAAATTGTTTCTTTACCGGTTTGCGGTAGAGTTCGTTTCCCGGAGAGCGAGGAATTAAGACACGCTCGATGAAAAATAATTATAATAGATGACGACGGCAATAATTCAAGAATTTCCTTCTCCGCATAGTAGAGATTTCCACGGAGAGACGAATCCTCTTCCTGGCAGAGACGACGTTCCATAAAACTTAGAGAACTTGGCATTTGGCCGTTAGAGGACGGAGGAGGCATGACGCGGAAGACGTCGTCGTTCGCGGATCGAAGAGAGAGAACGCCCATGTGCTAGTGACTAAGATTAAAATGTATGCTTCACGAATGCGTCGAGGGTCGACTACTGGTGAGGTCGAGACCTCCTCATAAATCATTCTTGCTTGAAAATTTTAAGTAGCGCCTTGCGGGAGAGCGCGCTCACGCGAGCTCCCTCGTGCAGCTTGCAACTTCGATCCGCGGCGAGCTGAACACTACATGTACACAACCTACACATACAACTATACATAGGTATACATATGCACCTGTACGTGTATATAGATTTACACATATGTATACACGCGATCTATGCACCAGGATGTATGGTGATGTGTCGAGGGTGGAGAATCGAGAACGAAGTCGTGTCAAGCGATGAGTTGCGTGGATGCGAGTTGAAAAGCTTCTCGCGAAACGTTGCGGATTATAGAGATCGATGAAGGTGCTGAAGGTCAGGATTAAAATCGATAGGAGCAACCTGCGAGAATCATTCGTTACCCAGGCTCTATTCAATTTTGGTTTAGTCAAGCCGAAGCTACGAGTAGAGGAGACTCGAACGACTGATTCATACGAAGGCTTGATACATTTTTCAATTTCTCATATAAAAACTAAAGAGTGTGCACTTTAACGTGGAGGGCTCTTTCTAGATCAGCTTACCACTGGTTCAAGCAAATTTGTTAATCTGAATTTATTTAACGTATTCATACTTTCAATTTTTCATTTTTATATGTCCCAGATAAAATACAAAAGAGTGTGGCAGGAGGATAAAAACTGCATAAGAAGATATATGGTTAAATTTAAAAAATTAAAGTTGACCTTCATGAGTCCTTGATGTGTCCACCAACAAAAAAACTTATAATATTAGTTCTCGTTGTGAATGATAATAATGACGTAAACCAAGGTGGCAAAATCTGGTGACCCACCCTGTATATGTATTACTCAAAATATATGTATGTACATGTATAGGGTGTCCCATCTAAGTTGAGCATCTTAAAATTTTACCTACCTAGCATATTTTGTCTTTATATTGAGTCAAAAAATATGTTCAATAAATTCCCATGAAAACACCTTTACAATTTCAATAATTGGCGAATAAAATATCTAAAACGGGTCATTTCACCCCTCGTAGTAGGTTTAGTGTTAAACACTTCCTGGACTGCAACAATTCCTTACTAAATGAAGCAGCACCGATTTTATCCGTTTCAAACCATTTCCGAGAATTCCTCGAGGCTATCTCATCATGGTTCTTTTATGTATTCTAATGTAAAACATAGTAGAATTTCGATTATCCCTGCCTCGATCATCCAGGTTGTTGAATATTCGAGATTTCGATTATTATGTAGGGATTGAGAATCTGCCTCCGATTGCGCGGAGCCCTGTTCTACAACTCGCTCGTTTTGCAATTAATAGACTGTGGATCTTTATGCAAATATTCATTTTCATCGATTATTTTACGAAAAGCTGAATAAGGGAAAAATTTATTTCCCTGAAAATGCAGCAGAAATGACGTGAATTTTTGTTAACGTCAACGTTTTCTTGGATTATGTAAACGAGAGAGTGCCCTGAATGCATAAAGATCCGCAGTCTAGTAATTAAAACGTGTCTGTGTAAAATGGAATGGATCAACATGAATTGCTGGAAATATAAAGCAAGTTTTGAAAATGTACATAGTATATGTTGACCTACAAAAATGATGAGATTAAATGTAGCCCCAAACCAAACTGATAATTTCTTACACCATTCGATAGAGCCCCTAAATGAAACCCTTGGGAAGTTTCAACTCGGCACCCCTATCACGAGGGTAGTAATAGAATGAACACGGTTTTAATGAATTACATCTTCCGTTGTGTTTAACAAAAAATTGCGAAAAAATTCATGAACATTCTACCCAATAGCACTCACGATTGTACATTTATCCAGAATTTTTTATTGCAAGATTAACCCCTTGCCTTACGATTTATTTTACGGTTTTAGTGACTAGAACTTTTTTTGTAGATCGTAATTTTCTAAAAAAGGAGAATATTGATATAAATTGTGTGCCTATGTCTTCTCCAATAGCTGTATATTAACAGAACCAAAATAGAATTTTATTTCGGTTTAAAGAAAATTATTAACATACCTACATTTTTATCAGAATCTGTTAATTTCTCAAAAATTCGAGAAACTTAACCTTCGCAAGTTAATGTGGGGTCTCAGAGACTATATCGTCTAAGAGACTCCATCTTATTATTTGTGTTAAATTTTCAAATTATTCAAACGGCGCTTTTGACGCAGCACCGGATCAAAATAAACCCGGACACCGCAATTCAACAGTTAATTTCGTTCTCCCCGAGTTGAAGCTCCCTTCGACACGAGCGAGAGGAAAATTTGCGCGAATCGCTCCTTCTTCGGGATGAAAACCAATTAAAGGGCAGAATTCAGATGTGCAGCGATGACAGCATTGCTGAATTCTCCTGACGATGCAAACAAGTCGATGCGGTCTCGCGAAAGCGCACTAGTCCCAACATATTCGGAGACCAGCGTTCGTTCCAAAACTCTCATCTCGGTCAAACTCGCTTATACACGGACAATCGTTAGCCAACTCGTCCCACAAGGAAAGCGCCTGTGTGTGGAAATCGTTTTCGGAATGCGAACGTACTAGGTACAAGTTTTAGTACACATCTAGGGTTGCAAAACCCTCAAAGCGTTCTTCAAAATGGACCTCGGTTTTCGAAAATTAGGTACTTTTAATTGTATCGGAGTCTGCCTGCAGCGTCCACCGCAGTAGTTGACTGCAATTGGACCTCCTAGATTCGTATAGGGGAGAGTTGCCAAAATCGTACTACCTAAGGGATTTTTGAAATATCTAATAAACGATACACATTTTTACTAAAATTGTCGTTCGCAATTATACTTTGATCTGTGCAGAAACCTTCTAAATAAACATTCCACGTATAAAATAAAAATAAAAGAGTGATTTGAGTAATTTTAGAAGACATTGTAAAAGTACGATTCAGGACACCTATATCCGAAATCGTACTGCTGTATTTCCAAAATCGTACTTACCTTATTTGGTAATAAATTTTGTTTTGAAAGTATAATTTTTCATAATTTATTTTTTTTATTATATTTTTTATTATAGCACTTCAGGCACAGAATCATGTTTTCTAAACGTGTTTGATTGCATAGAAAACAAAACCAGTACTGTTCACAACTTTAAAAATAAATAATTTCCACCTTTGATAAAGGTTTAAAACCGAACCGAAACGTCAAGGAAGAAGTAAAAAAGTTTTTGCAAAATTGTTATTTAGTAATTGATCGAAACGGTAACGCCGAAAACATCTATAAGTTTGATATTTAAAAATAAAGTATTTTTTGAAAATTGTATTTGAAAATAGTATTTTATTTTGAGAATATTGCAAATATTTGTATTTTGTCTTTACTTTCAATCTCAATTTTAAATATTATTGCTGAAAATAATACTAATTAGTATTGTTCTTTTTTATGTTGCAAGTATGTGTCTATTCTCAATTCAACTGTACCTTATGCAAAATTCTTTTGCCTTACATGGTATGTACAGTACCACCTCTTAATTGATATTAAGTTTCTTTTAAACAATCTTTTTTTAAATCAGAAATGTATCATCCCCTCCTGTTTAGTAAATGCCACCCGGTCGCAATTTTCATTAATCAACTAGGAAGAAAAGTTCGAGTTTTAATAGTATCCAACGGTTCTATTTTGTTTCATTCTCAACTAATTTTTGCACGTAAAACGAGCCGTCGCGTCGGGTTTTACCACCCTTCCCGGGACACCCCAGACACATAAAAAAGTCCCGCACATTAGCCGGTCGCTCTTTACCATTGTTGTAAAAACTGACTTTAAAGATTCAACATTTCGTGGTATTCCCTAGCTCCCACTAAAAGTAGCTGGTATATAAGCATAAACATTGACCCGGTGCGCCTGCACTTAAGCACCGCGCTTTTGGGTTCCCTTTAACCACCGCCGAGAAGAATATAGAGGATACAGTAGTGCTCACTTAAAGGGTGCAGTCGGATAAGATGGTTAAAAATGCCCTTGGACCTAATTGAAAGGCATATGGACCATCCCAACCCTACATATCGACCGGGAGCGTAGTTATGGGGTAATTTTTCCTATTTCTTCATATGCGAAAATTCGGAAGAAAATCTAACAGATGTCAAACACCCAGGTGCATATACTGTAATTAATTCAGAATTTTAGTTACAACATCCTGGTTGTAAAGAATCAGAAAGCTAAAACAAATCTGGAAGATGCAGATCTTGTATTGAATTTTTTGAGCGAGTTTACATAGTGGGCCGGAAATCGTGGTACAACCGGGCAGGAGGTGATTCTACATGCTAAAACAAGTCGAAAAAAGGGAATAACATTTTTTCGTTTGGCAGCTCGTTTTCGAGAAAATCGAGTTTGAAATTGCAGCGAATACACGTGCTATTGCATAGGAATCGTCTGACCCGTCTGACCATGATCGACCAATTCTACTTTGTGCATAGACTAAAACACGCGAACCTGGCAGAACTTTCCGATTTTCTCGAAAACGAGCTGTCAAACGAAAAAATGTTATTCCTTTTTTTCTGCCCGGTTGTACTACGATTTCGCAAACACCCTTATATGCAGCCAGTAGAATTGGTTGGTCATGATCAGACGTGTCAGACGATTCCTATCGAATAGCAGACGTATATTCGCTGCATTTTCAAACTCGATTTTCTCGAAGACGAAAGTCTGATGAAAGAGTGTTACAGTAAATAATAATTTTTGTTATAAATGCATAAAATTCGCGGTCTACTAATAAATTATTGCTCAGATAAATTCTCCAATACTGTATAAAGCAGATCGCATGTAATTTGATTAAATCCCTTGAAGATTCTTTTTCTTCCAGGCGGAGAATTGAACAAGTGTCCCCATACTTTTGGTAGTGTATGTCATAATGTTACGTGACTGATCCGCAGGGGTGGGTGGGTACCCGCAAACGAGATCAGTTCCGGTCGGGAACCCGAAAATCTATGACATCCGAGTCTCCGAACAATATAAATTTTCAGGTCCCGACTCTACCCGATCCGAGTTACCAAAAGCCAACCCGAGGCTCGGGTACCCGCCAACCCCTACTGATCCGGCACTAGCAGACAAGGGGAAACTTTCACCCCTGAATTCATGGTCCCACCCCTCACCTGACGACTCTGTAAAGAGCCGAGTGGGCGATCGCCGCGCGACGTTCCAAAAATGACTGTATTTCGTAATAAATTTCCGCACCGGTCCACGGTGAATATCAATTCAAGTCCGGCGGAGAGAATGTCGTCGCTGGATGCATGAATAATTCAACGTTCCGATAGGAGTATAAAAATCGAACACCGGAACAACACGCGTGCAGTCGCGATTAATCGCCAGAGGGGTTGGTTCCGTAGGCGGTTCGGGAGGTGCGAGATGCAAGGGAGGGAAATCCATTAAAGAAAAAGAAGGAACGAGAACAAACAAGAATTTACACGGTTGCAATAAAGCGGGAAGGGGGTAAGCCGAGTTACGAGGTGGACGTTTCGAATAAAGATGTCCGAGCGCGATAAACAGTGGCACCGTCGCGACGCTAAAGATTTCTGGCTCTGCTTTCGACCTTTTTCTATGTGGGGCCCCCTCGCACTTCTCTATCTGCGCCGGTACCGTTTTAATCTTCGTGCGTCTTGATAAAAGGGTCACGGAATAAAAGAGGATTTACGTGGACGTTATCGGATACCGGAAGGCGCGATTCCGACATCTGCTGCGCTTCTATGGAGATAAAAATTCAAATGTGCTCGTGCCCCCGCGGAGTCGTGCCGCGAACAAAATTACCTCGGAAACGGTCGTGTAAACAACGGGCCGTTCCGTTTATGCAGGGACGTGTTAATCGCTCGAAATTATTGGTCGTTCGTTTAATTAACCGCCGTTCGCATTTAGTTCGACGCGCGACGGTCTTCTTTGAACGCGAGTTTTTAATTAAGTTCACATCCCTATAGCCACACGCGAATCAGATGATATGTAGATCAGTATATAATATATACTGAAGTCAAAAAATATATTCAATAAATTCCCATGAATTGCCAAATAAAAAATCTGAAGTGGGTCATTTGACCCCTAGTGGTAGGTTTAGTGTTAATATGGATAAAAAGCACTGTCCCAACTTATACAGTGTCCCAACCTTTACCACAGTCCCTTAATATTTAGAATGATTTGATCGTTCCTAATGAAATATTGTTCCACTTTCCAAAGTTATTTCTAGCTCTGCTTTCGCGGGACAACCGATACATAATATACAAGCGTGAAAATATATAAAATACAACATCTGGAGCACGGTCCGCTAACTACCTAACTTATGATTCAACGGCAGACCAGTTCCGAAACGCATCGTTTTCTGAAAAACACTCAGTGTAAATGATCTGTTATGGTACAATAAATAAACCTGTTTTACCTTCTCCCGAACGCGAGCGTGGCGCGTTATTCCATGCCAAGTCGTTAAAAACTGAGACACGGGGAACACGGTTTGAGTAACTGTGCGCTCATTAATCTTCCGTTTCGCACTGTTGTGCTGTTAATATCTCAATGGACGGTATTAGCGGGACCAGAGGCGGCATCGCTCGGCGCCTAGTAAAACAGTATATCCGTGATAAGTTGCATATTCGTCGGAAACTATTAAAACGGTCGTTACTTGGTGTGACGTCGCGCGGCCAACGAATTCGAAGTTTCTTGTCTATCCGTCGCGGTAGGACGCGACTACAAACGCCTTCTCATCGCGCCGGTACACCGCAACCGAGATAAATTACGAGCGAACGTACAGCAAGGCCGATGAACACGCGGTAACATTAATTCCCAACTAAAACGCGGGACTCTAGTCGAGCCGAGTGTCCCAGGAAGTGGAAATTTCGGTTCTAAATCTTGCGCGAGTCGTAAACTCGCCGATTTCACTGCAAAATACAGCCGAGCAATAACGGTAATCAAGCAATTACCGGCGCCCTTTGAACCGTTCCTTGCCCCCCGATCCAACATTCAAGCTTCTTCGCTGATCCCATTTTACTGGAACCTATCGATTCTCGAATTTACACTACCGCCCATAAGTATTTGGGAAAGTCTGGGACAATGATTTCTTTTTTTTGTGCGTTTTCGGTCAAGGAATGTAGTTGTATAAAAAGATTTTAGGAAAAATTAAAGTTATACAAATATCAATATACAATTAATAAGAAATATTGCAAAAAAAGATAAGTATTTTAATATGGATTATTATTCATGGATATATTTTTTTATATGGATCACTGCAGCTAAAAAAATACGTGTCAAATATTTTCCAACAAACTGTATCCTCTATAAATTTCATTAAAATCGGCGTATTGCACTTGGGTAATGTTCCTTATGCGAAACACAAATACTTGCAAATACTATTTCGAATAAAACAAGAAGGAGCAAAAGAAAATTCTTTGTCATTAGAAAAGGAGGAGAGATTCGCGGAAAGATGACAGTTACAACGCTGAATGCATTTTGTACGATCATTCGTTATGCCTGTGACACCTGTAAATAATTATACCCGATCCCGTCATCTGCATAGTGGATGTGTGTGTGATATTTTATGGAATCTTTCATCTTGAATTAATTCGACTTCACGTTGCCCCATTTGAGACTATAAATACTTGAGTTACTCCGACTGTGAACCGGAACATTTTCAAGACGCTACACACTAGCAGAAATGCAGAATAATGTTTCTTCAGTGAGCTTAGTCTTTCGTACTAATTACTCGAATCACTTCAGAATATTTCATAACATTTACGTCGACGCTCAAACCGTGCAGAAAAAGTATTACAAATAAGATTAACCTAGAGAGCCTATTTCTCGATTCTATCTTCTCAATTGACTGAATCACAGTGGAAAACGAAAATGGAAGAAAATCATGAATTCTTTTACACAATTATTTCTAAGTACACGAGGATTCAATGTGTGAATAGACACACTGATTTCTTAACTAGTATGTACAGGGTCAGAGTAGGGCACAAATCAGCTGTTATTTCAAATCAACTTGTATTTTATATTTGTGCAACTTATATTTGTTTTAACTAAAAAAACAAGACAATTAAATAAATAAAGGAAGAACCAAATACCCGTTTTATATACATTTTTCTTTTTCTGAGTGCAAAGGGTTAAGGGTAGGTGTTGTTCAGAATAATGACCTTGAGGGGAGGACCCTAATCGAAAGGTTTACCAAAATTACTAAAATGAAAGAAGGGACATTTGGTTTCGATTCCGTGCCGTCGATGCAGAATATTTTTCTTTCGCATTATGCGTACTTGGAGCGTCAGACGAAATGGAGTAGCTAATATGTTTTAATCTGAAATCTTGGAATTAAGCGAAGGGGTGAATAATATAAATTCCCTGGAAAAAGGTTGCCAGAGAAATGTTGCGCGAACGCGTCGTCGTGTCTGAATGGGTTAAAAGGTTTGCTGCAGTATGAACAGTGTAAAAATGCGACGCATGCAGCGCGCTTATCAGAAAATGCAATTTCATTCGTGCGTTCTCCGGGAGAGTCAAACAAATCGGCGGTTCTATAGTACATATACATACACATATCGATGGGCGTTTTCGTCCCGCCTCGTTCCTCGGCGGCGATTCGACCCGGAGAGAAAAGAAACAAAATGGTCTGCCATGTTCATATTTTTTACCGAGTTACGACTATTAGTCGGCGAGAGAAGATCGAAATGGGGATCGGCCCCGGTGGATGGGGGAGAGCAGAGAGAGAGAGAGATCGGGAACATTTTAATCGAACAGCTGGAATTACACACACGCTGGCGACGAGAGAAGGGAAGCCACAAGGGGATTATGATGTTAGTCAGTCGATTTATTCAACACGCGACCGGCGCGGCGAGCGTCTCGGTTGGTTAATTAGTGGTTACCGCTACTCCTTCGCCGCGATTACTAATTAAACTCGAGTAACTAAGGAGAATTCGATAGTTTTTAACCTGTTTGCGTTTTTCACGGGGCTATCGCGGCGGACGTTAAATTACTTCGGCTCCGAATTGAAAAACGAGCAAGTTTGTTCGTTACTTTTTGGATGATCTTCGATCCTCTGGCCGCGGCGCACCTTGACTTCACATTCTCTGCAATGTTTAACACGTTCGCTATTTATTTTGTTGCTTACCTTCGCCGTTCAAGTGATTTATTAAATGCAGCGCGCCTACTTTATGAAATATTGAAACAATTTTATAGGAGACAGTCTCTGAATATTGTGCGGTGTACTACGATCTTAGATAGCAGTGTGCATAACATTAATTCAGCTTTGAGAAATTTACAGGAATGTGCACGTTATATGTATGTGTTAGGAACGTGTTAAAGTGATATGCGAACAGTTCAACTGTAGATCAGGCCTGGCAACTCCGAGAGTCAATGACGTACACTAGAGGAATTAATTCTGGACCCTTTAAAATTTTTACTTAAATTTCGCATTTATTCAAATTATTTAATATACAATCGTTTATATTTTATATTCTAATCATTCTTTTCTAATTTTGGGACGTCACTTATATAAAAAAAAATCGGTAAAAAGAAAATAAAAATTACAATTTCAACACGTTTCGAGGTATTCGAAGCCATTTCAGTCGCTACTCATACTTTTAAAAACTTTACTAATAACTTTATAAATAGGATGCCTATTAATAGGATTTTCAATAATTGTGCTGTACGAAAAGAAAGCATAGAAATTTTCTTTTACATTGCAATCCTACATGAAATTATTAGATGACGTTATTGAGGGAGACTTGTTACTTCACAATAAAAATTGCTGTTGCTATCGAAGGTTCCATTAAAAAATACCATAGATTTTTCAAAATTATGCAATGATCACCGGTAATATGTTAACAGGCTTGTGATAGGTGGTAAAGTGTCAAGAAAACTAGTGCTCAATTAAGAAATTGTTTGAATGATGTGACTGACATGACCCCAGTCGTTCTGCTAATCTGTAGACTTTGAAATTTGTTGTAACAAAAGAATGAGGTAAAAAGAAAGAGGAAGGAAGCTCGTCTGAAGCAACCAGGTGTGTAAAGTAGAAATTGTACCGAGCGTGTGAAAGCACGAGAAGGAGGAGGAGGAGGTCGTGTTTGAAAAATTTTTCGCCCGGTTTGGCGACCGAGCAATCAGCGAAGGATCGAGGAACAATCGATAGCGGTCGCGTATATTCGATGGTTCGACGCTCGGGGATTTACTAGAGACGTATCTTAGTTCATAACGGTATGAAAGGAAGAAGCTTGGCGAGGTTAGAGGGGAGAGAGCAAGGGGACCGATTGCTCGAACATCGAACCGAAAGAGAACGAAGGGAAAACGGAACGATAGTGTCAACGACAGATGCATGGCGATATAGATGCCGTTGCGATCGCGTTCCATTCTTCGACAGTTTATTACACGAAGACGCCGCCGCACCGCGCCGCACAGCCAGGAAATAAAGTTGCGTCTTTTGCCACGGCGACGGGTACTTTAGATTAGAGAAATTTTTCTTCTCGGTCCTCTCGTTTCTCTTCTCATGTATGTACCTATAGGGGACGCGTCTTCATGCTCCTCGAGGCGCGATCGATCCAGCTCTCCGAGGAAGCTAATTACGAATCGAACGCGTTCGATCGGGATAAATCGTAGCTGTTAATGATGATTCGAGGGTTACTGCAGTCAGCAAATTGAAGTGAACCTATCATTATTTCGACCACTGTATGTACACATGTCGTATTAAAAATCCTGCGATAAATAGGTTGAGAAGGGAGTGACAGGAAATTTGACAAAGATTGAAGAACTGGACTCCAGACATTTCGAAAAACGAAGAGGCGTGTGTGGCAAGAGGGAAGAAGAGAAGCGGAGAATCGGCGTGGAACAAGAAGAGACGCCGGTGAAAAACACGTGGTTAGATGGCTTATTTGTAAGCTCATGTAAGGTGCTAATTTGCGAAGTACACGGCGTACATGCGTACACGTGTACCCAACAGGGCTGGTATCGCGGACCGATTGCGAAAGAAGGAGACAGTGGACGGAGGAAGGAAGATATTAACGGCGGAGAAGAGAAAAGTAACCGCATATTTACGATAGTTAGCCGAAGAAATTTCTGCCTTGCCACCACATTGCGTTGGAAATCGCTGCTATTCTCTCCGTTTTGCGACGCCAGTGATGCGGAACCCCGGGGTTGAACAATGGAATCAACTGGACACGCTGGAAATTATTATACTTTATTCATCCACTATGCTTCCTTAAACCCTTGCCGTATTTTAACGAGTCACACTCGTGATGAAGATTTTAAACGAAGTCTAACAAATATGAATGCCATGCCTTTCTTTTTAAGTGAAACAAAATTTGATTCGTTTGTAATCAATATTTAAGCATTGAAATAAATATAGACATACAAAATATATAAATTTTCTTTTCTCTTCTACGACATTTTTCGGGATAAAGACGTTTTAATCCCTGTAACTGTAAAGAAAATGATACAGCAAGGGGTTAAATGTGAAACAAACTCTTATTTTACGCAGAATACCATTGTGTTTGAATTTATATCCGTCTAATGAATATTTGTTAATCCTCACACCTGTCTCTCGCCTGAATTCGCTTGAAAGTAGAATCTACTTCACAATACTTTACTATTTATAAATAATGTGAACATTTTCATATTTAATTTATCGTATTTCTTAGCTTACAAAGAAGGAATTTATGAACACATTCGTCTTTTTATTATATTGGTATTTTACCATTGTGTAAATTTGACAGTAGATAAATCAAGTTGGGAAAATGGAGTCCAGAGATAAATTTCACATAAATGCTCTTTATAATTTCAGTAATCGATGATTGTTGAATATATTCCATATACAGGATATCCCAGAACTGTACTTCCTTGAAAGAGATAATTCCCGAGGCCATTTGAAGCAACTTTTTCCTTTGCGGAAATGTCAATAACAAATGGTGATACTTACTAGAATCATCCTGTAGAAATCCTCTTTACAATTTGAATGATCATAAATTATAATCAATTTTGTCATTTCGATGAGTTCAGCAAGTTGAGGAAAAATATTTATTTCGATAAAAAATGCTTGTTTGTACACGTGAAAAGAGTCACATTTTTATATGATCGGTAAAGGGGTTGTTCAACCTACGACCCCAATAGATTCCTTTGGTCAGACCTAGATTTATATGGCAGTTTAACGCCGCGTTGACGAGACGAACTAAAAGCGGCGACGGTCGTTCTTCCAGTTTTTGAAGCGCGGGAACGAGTTTTAAAACGAAGAAGATCGCTCCGGAATTTCGTTGGGAAAGCGCCTAGGTCATTTGGTACATTAGCAACCAGCTCACGACCCTACATTTACAACAACGAGCGAGTATCCGTAATTGCCAGCTGGAATTACGGCTGGGTAAACTTCGATGGTTCGCGGTCCCATTGGAAAAGAATGATCGGGAGACGCGTCCCAAATGGCAAACAGCGCGGAAAGGCTAGAAGTTATATTTGCAGAAACAGAGGAACGAATAAATGCCTCGTCCGATGCGATCGCTGCAGCCACAGTTTTGCAGGAAGCAAAACAGCGACAGCACTTTGAAAACTCTGTGGAAATCCCACTGGGATTTTCTCCAATTTTACCAATCACTTGGTGCGGTACTTGTAGGCGGCCGTGCGCATTTCGAGAAAGGGATGATCCTGCTGCCCATCTAGCGGGGGCTGGAGGAATCCCGCGGCGTTATGTTCTGCAGCGAGAACCAGTAAGGCCCAAAAATGGCCAAAAACCATCTATGGGCGGGCGGTGAAGCTGAGTGGCCCGTTGGAGTGAGAGAGATGGCGCTAGGCCTGGTGGAGGAAGCGAGAGGGTTCGCTCAGATGTTGGAGCGAGAGAGATGGCACTATAGGGCCGTTGATTCGGCACGTTGCAATGCTCCTGCATGCAAACGTGACACGTGTGAGGGGAGAGAGCACGAATTGAGGGGAAAAGGTTACCCTCTCTCTGCCAGTACCGAACGCGTCACGTGACCGGTTGTAGAAGCGTGGGGGAATAACGCCGTAGAAGGGGAAGGTAGAGTGGGGAATAGCGTCGTAGAAGGGGGAGGATAGAGTGGGACACAACCCTTAATCTGACGACTCTGCTATTGGGTGATATACGTAATAAATAAATACGTGATTAATTTGCCCTCGAATTAGATCTGTTCGATTCGTTTCTGTATACGAAGGATTTGTTGACTTGCTAAATCGATAGCGGACCAGTTGAAACGAAATACCCGGTAGATGAACGTATGCATACCAGCCTACTGGTTGGACGGTTAATCGTTTCTGCACGCAAATTGTAACTGTCGACTGGACGGGGTTATTTAGTTCTAAGGAACGGTCCGTGTCGCGGTCTAACAGCAGTTAGATATTAACCCCAGCGTCGTCGTAGTCTCGTTAACCCGCAAATTGATTCCGCCATTATTCACCGGCGAACGATACCTTGCCTATCGTGTTTTGATGAGAGCCGCACCGGACCAAGATACACTCGCTTAATGAAACCGACGGCATTCTTTCAAAGGAAGTATTCGGTCCTTGCAAAAGTCTTCATACGATTTTATAAATAAACTTTGTCATTAGGGTTACATTTATAAATATCTAGTTGTTAAATTTGTAGAGAGTATCGAATACCTTAAACTCTAAAAAAAAAGCAAATAACCATGACAAAGACAATACCGTGGACAGAATAAAGGAAACATCCGTGTGTATGTACGTGTGTGTGTGTGTCTCTACGCGCATACCTGTGTGTGTACATCGTGCGTAAGCTACTTTGAAACGTGAACTTTCCAGATTTTAATTGGACGGACGGAAGAGGGAATCGTTATTGATTTAATTAACAGAAGTTATTCAATTTACATGCGAAACTATTAGCTTCGATGTCGGTTTAATTAACGAGCAAAAAAAGGAATAAAAGACTGAATTTCTGAGGCAGGTATCGGACATCAGTAATCGCGGGCCGATATTAAAAAAGAAAACAGAATAAGTGTCGCGCAGAAGTAAATCCCTCGAACGAGAAGCGCGTATTAACGAGAAACCGGCGCGGCGCGGAACCGCTGGAACCGAGGCGTTAAGGGGCCACTAGATTTTTAATTAAATCCGCGCGACGGTCCCCGTCATTTTCCTTACCCAATTTTACGTTAAACATTTACTTTCTCCGAGAGGATTGTAATCGAAATCGTAATAACTCGTTCAGGGGGCCAGTTCCGTGCGACGACGGTTAATTAACATTCACGTGCAAAGTGTCTCGTAAAATGCAGAACCCCTACTAAAACAACATTTTTGCGTTCGAATATAACCTCAGAAACGAGTGGCCGTTGTTGAAAAGAAAACGACTCGGGGCAACAGTTTCGAGAAGACCTTGCGAATTTCATTCTCAATTATTTTCGAAAATTATGAGTTGGAACCCATTCCCGTTTCCATAAATGTCTTCGATCAACGTACAGTAATTTACGCGAACTTAATCAAACCGCTTTCTGGAAACTCGGTTTATTTAACTTTTAATGATTATAATTATCAATTTTCTTGGCCAAAAGACGCTTAAACTGTGTTACTATATCTTGTAAGTACTTTTTAAATTACCTTTGTTTTTTATGTATCAAGTGCACTGGTTTCCAGAAAACAATTGTTTAATGCGTTCACCGCCCCTGGTTCAGGATAGAACTTACAATCTGAAAACTTTAAATTTAATGTATCAATAAATAAACAAAGTGTCTCGATTACACACATTCTCTCTCTCTCTCTCTCTAGCAAATATAAATTTCCGAAGATCGACGACAAATAAAAGATTGTTTCCTTTATGATACATTCCATTATTATAAATCGTAGTGCCTATATTCTTCCCTTTATTTAACAAAGAATTATTTTTCTTTGAATTTCAAACAACTTTCATTCGAAACATTTTTTCTATACCGAACAATTTGCGAAATATTCGATCAAATTGGTTTCCCATCCCCAACTTCGAGGATTGTACTACTCACCCTTTCAACATGGATGACGGCGGGTAAAAAAATATAGGTAAAATATTTTGTGAGAACCATTTTTTAACGAAGTTTCATAAAAATTGACGTATCGCAGTGGCGAAATGGCCCTCGCCAGAGATTCTTCTGGAAAATCGTTTTAAATCGACACGATACGTGACTGTACAACGAGTTTTTGTAATCTTCAATAAATTCGGATATTTCCTAATTTTTTACTATACCTAAAAATGGTGGAAATTCAAAATTTAAGTTTCGAGAGATTCCACCATTTTTCTAACTAGTAAGATATTCTTGTGTTTTTCCACACCATGGCCGTGTTCGTATTAATGAAAAAGCTACTTCACCTTTCTGCCACTTCACTTCTTTCTAACTAACCTTGTCCATGAAAGTACAACTTGTACAATTTTTACTTTAACTTCAGTACTTCAGCGTGTATACCGCAACTGATAATGTTCTAATTTTTTTAAGAAAGGAAAGAAACATAAATAACCTACAAATGTTACTTTAGACAAAAATATGTACCAGTTTCGGATTTTTAATATTAAAATTGTTGGAATTATAAAAACTCGTTCATACGAAATAATTGAATAAATTCTTTAGTTCAAGTATATCTCACATTAACACTGTTTCCACGCGATCGATGCAGACAAAAAGCTGGACCAATTCTGAATTTGTATGAAATGATTGTGAAGTTTTGCGAAGTGTAATATGAAAAAATGTTTTTCCTAAAAATTTAAGAACTCGCGTTAATCAGTATAAATTTTATACATAATAGCTAAAAAACAGAATGTGTCCCAATCTCTACGACAGTGTCTTACATTAAAAGCTGCTAAAAATGAACAAATTAATTAATTAACGCTCGGAATTTTAGCGTTCAAAACGGTCACCGCAGAGATTGCTTGGTCGAACAATAAAAATAACGGCGTCGTGAAAAATTGGTCATTAACGTTTGCGAAAATATCAGACCGATGTCTAGCCAACAGAAACTTGCGCCGCGTTTACCGTTGATCGCCGGCTATCCGCACTGTTCAATTAGCATTTATATTGTATTAATTTAAAAAAACGGCGGTGGCTCGATGGAGGGAAGACGGGGCTAAAGGGAAATCGTAGGGCAAGAATGAGGGTCGCCAGCCAAGAAAGAAAGAAGTAACGAGGAAGCAGTTTACCCGCGTTGCCGGCTTCAATTTCCCGAATTACGCGCGCGCGGTAAAAGCGTCCGCTGTATTTGTGACCCATGAACCGAGTTACGGTTCACTTTTCCCATTCCCTGCCGCTACCTTTTGCCATTTTCTGCGTCCGTCCCTTGTGTATCCGTTTCTGTTCTGTTCCGTGCCGCTCCGTTTTCAAGATAACCAAGATTTCAAGAATGATCCACGACGCAAAAATAGAACCGCAAACGACAGCGAATTTCTTCTGTCGTCACAACTGCCAGCTATGCGGCAGTGCACAGTTTTTACATCACCGAATACCCGATTCTCGAAAAATTGCCTGTATTTAAACTGTGATAATTTCGTAATAAATGATCCTACGACAATAAATTTCAACTTCATTTTAAAGATAGAGACCTCCAGATTCACAATCCATCCTTCATTTTATTTTAAGATTTTTTTTCGTGATTCAGCTGTTTCGTGGTTCAAACTGCAGACGCGTTTTTTCTCGAAATGCTATACATTCAAACAAATTCATGAAAATTTTGAAAATTTTTTTCAGTGATTGAAACCGCCACAGATTTAAAGATTGAAGCTTCCTCTTTACAACGACGTCTTGGAAATTGATGTACGATCTTTTTAGCCGTTTTATCGAGCTTCAAACGAGAGGTATGCCGCGAACTTTAAAGTATTGTATAAAATGTGTTTCTCATTTTTGTTACGTAAAACAATTCGGGCATCAATTTTCAAGGAGTCGTTGCGACGGCTTCGATCTTTAAACTTTTAGAAAATTCATTCACGAAGAAGATTTTGTAACGTTTTCACAATTAAATTCTCGCGGACAGGACATTTTTTCCTGAAGATCTGACTTGAGCAGTTTTCGAAAATAAACTTGAATTTTCACAATATAATTAATTTATATATATTAGATAATTTTAATAAGACTTTTCCTGACGGTATGAGTGGCCAAGATTGGTTTTCTCTTACTGTATAAGTAGTCGGGATTTCTTTTTTCTTGCGCCATTGAAAAATAAGACTACAATTATTATTTCTGGGATAGAAAGAGAGAGAGAGAGAGATTGTTAGACAGAGAGGAGCAAAGGAGCGCTGCTTCATAACTTTAATGGTTAAGTTGTTCGCAACTGTCTACGCGATAAGTTCATAATGCGCGGCCTCTCTCGTTTAGTATTGATAACTATGCTGGCTCGTCACGCAAACTTTAGAACGACCGCGTGAACCTGTACCCATGGAGAAGTCACGCCATTCGGTCTAATAGGTTTTGTAGTTGCGGACTATCGAGCTCCGGTTGAATAACTTCGCGCTTCTAGTCCGCTATCGACACCTTTGTTCGCAACTGACATTGCTTCCCGACGATCCGCAGAGCTTAGATATTTGTCTCTTCCGAAGTTCGATAGTTGTGCCAGTCCGGATTCCAAAGGATTTTTAGCAGAATTCTGTGTTAGTACGCTAATGCATCGTTCTCAGATAATCAACAAAATTTAACCCTCCGCGTGCTGTGCCGGAGTCATTTTTGATCGCGAACAAATTGTCCAAATTGTTGTTTAAGTACTCAATTTGTGGCAATTAAACTAACTGAATAACTGTTTCATTGAGGATATCGGAAAGACTAACGTGTCTACACGAGATATTATCAAAAGTAAATTTTAAAAAATTATTAATTAGAGCTGTGAACGGTCCTAAGCATCGCCAATTATATAGCTATAAAAAATCGTCCGTTGTCCGGGGGTCAAGGAATTTGTGACAAAAATGAATGAAATAAAAAACTGTGGGGACATTAAACAAACTTTAAGAATATTGTTGCGTTACGTTCTGAAATTATTAAAGAAAAAATGCATTTTATAGTAGTTCTGTCAAGAAACAGTAAAACCATTCGATCTAAGAAACGGCACGGACCCGGCAGTTTTACTTAGATCGAGGATTGACTGTATATTGATTTTCAATGTACGATACATGTCACGAAGAATTTGTAAAAATATTTCGGTGGTTAACATTACGTCCGAAATATAACTGTGGATTTTATGTATTTATGACAAAAATGAATGAATTCAAAACTGTAGGGACATTAAACCAATTCTAGGAATATTGTTACTTATTAACCTCTGTTCCTTACAATCAACTCGGCAAATTTTATTCATTACACTCCAGCCTTTTCTTAGAAAGGCTTTACTGTAATTTGTAAGAATTACAGGACCGGGATAAAATCGAAATATAAACGTGTAATTGTTTTGTTTAATTATTCGTATTTTTCTAACGAGTTTTTCTGTTTTGTTTCCAGGTAAGTGGATAGTCGTGCGAACAAGCGAGAAAATCCCCTCACATTGTCAAAAGGTATTAGTGTTTATAAAACAATTCTCCATTGTGCTACTAAATTTCAATCAATCACAATCAATAATTTCTGTTCGTCCCTTTCTTCTCTAATTCCTGTTGTTAATATTAATTCCATTTTGTTTACAGTCGGAACAATACTTAATCGAAATTCCTACGTAAATTATAAGCAGAACTGAAATAATTTTACAATTTCAAATTCGGTTAAACTAATGTTCGATTTGTTTGAAGTCGAGTGTAAATTTAACAAATAGGTGCCACATTTAATAAAAATGCCTACGTGAAATACTACTGACTAATTTTATATTTTCAAACTCGATAGATTAAATCGAATATTTATGAGAAAAGAAAATTCGTAGTTTTATTTCGTTAAGAATAGCACAAGTGATTTAGTAATTGCTTGTTATTCATTGTTGTAATGATTCATCATCATAAGTGGCACGTAGAGATACTACGAAAGAGGCAAATGGCAAACGATCCCAGACTGAAGCACAGACTGTGTATCCAGGCGTCTGTTCAGCGCCTAATTAAACTGGAGTTGACTCATTACCGTCAGTGAGATTAGGTTAGGTGAGAAGGGAAAGGGACGGATCACGGACACGACTTACCTCCGTTTCCTACGGATAACACCGCTGCCACCATACACCATTTGTAGTTTATGGTGGATAATCTCAAATGCAGATCTCCTCGTTCTATCCTTTGCTGTAACTTAATAATTTCGATCTAGGAAAGAGAAATTATTTCACACAATTAATACGAATTTGGCGTGTATTAAATTGAATTTTTCATGTTGCCGTGACATTTTATTAAATTATAATGGAACTTGATTAATCGCGCAATGAGTTTTATTACATTATATTATCCGTAAGAGAACGAATGCACGGTCATGCAATAATTATCTGCAATCTGAATTCTCAGAAGCAAATTTTGTGACTTGTTAGACAGGATTAATGATAAGATTATTATCAGTCACTTTCATTAACATTTAAGTGACACAATATTTTAATTAATAACATTTATGTGACTGTCGAAACGAGTACCACGTAAATCTGGATCAATTGTTATGCACTTTAATAAACAAGATCGTTAATAATTTCTATTTAATTTAATGAAAAACATGTTCGTTGTTCTTTTACACAGCTTTTGTAAATTTAGAAACGCAAATAAAATCTAAAATTGTGAACTTGAAATATACTGGTTGTTTATGAAAGACGAAATATTGTAAAAATTATACAAATTTGTTGTATACGTTCACCACTTCCAATTTTACGTAGAATATAACAAAGTAATATTTCGTTAAAAATCACGCTTTGTTAACACTTTGTAATAACGTGGTAACAGCCATGAAAGCTGAATAATCTATGCACTTTAAATTTTACTTCACTTGATGCTGTTATAATATTATAGAAAAAAAAAATAGAAACTGCGAACACTTTTAGATTCGATCCCCTCAAAGTGATTTTCTGATGAGAACAGAATATCCCTGGTACACTTCGTTATGCTCTATGTATACACGAGTGAAGCTACGTTACGAGTTTTATTAACAGAATTTTCGAACAAATACTTCGAAAATCTAATTTACTTATTCCTATTAATTCATATATATTATTTTGCAACAAGGATAAAAAATAATTTATATAAATTGATCGGTATTTACGATCAACCTACTTATTCTTATTAATTCATATATTTTATTTTGCAACAAGAGGATAAGGGCTGATCAAGTTTACATTCTAGCGTGATAAACAAATCTGTTTATGACAAAAATAAGTAATTTAAAACAGTAAAAACATTAGAAGAATTTAAAAATACGGTTATATTATTTCCGAGCTGTTAAACCTATTAAGAACGAAAATAAATGTCATTTCTGCTTGTGGCAATTCACGTAGAAAATTTTCATTTCGTATAAAATTTATTGTCTAACGGTATTTACGTGGAATCTTAGTTCTGCGAGTAAATGCAATCTAATGGACCCAGGAAATGTAGAACAGTGCGAATTAAGATTGCTATATAAACACGCGTTTTCCAAGGCAGCTTTTTAAAGGAAAATCGTTTTTTTCCTAAGAGCGGCGTGAATTGTGAGCCTTTCGCGCGGTGCTTTATGAACACGCTATATAAAAGTTAACGCTCGCTTTCGTTAGATGTTTGCCCGGTAATACCATTTCCCTAATTCCTTTTCCACGCGAAGTAGATCCCGGTAAAGTAATAGCAACTGTATTACTTGGTAGCTTATTCATACTGCCCCGCCATAACCAGGGCGCGACTAGGCTCCATTAAGTGTGTACCAGACAGATTATATGCAACCATTTAGAATCGAGTTAAACCTTAACTGTGTACCTAGAGCCTTGGCAGTGATCTACAAATTATAGTCGAGAACGCGTATCGCGGTTCACTTGTAATATAAATGGAAACGTAAAAACATTGTACCAGGAAGATCCGCGTGCCCATATATTTTATAATCAATTTTATCATAGTTTCCTCCGCTGGTAATCCTAGGTGTGTTCGTACAGGTTCTTTTGGAAAATTATTGTGATTCGGAAAAAATAAAAGAAGAAAATTGTTTTATGAAATAATTTTTGCATTATTTCTTTAGAAATCAAGGTAATTCCATGTCTCAAATGGAATTCTAAAGAGACTAACACACTTTCACATACACGGAACAGTTAGGTAATAAATGCGACAAGTCAACACGGATTTTTTAAGTAGTTGAAATAAAGTTTTGAATTAGCTTCTTCCCTAGTTCGGTTCTACATCTGGTTAGAATAACCTAGATTAACCTTCAAAATGAAATTTGGAAACTGTAATTGGCCAAGTTTGAATTGACCAAATTTTTTCGAAGCACAAGTTTATCAAGTTATCTTTTATATATTTCATTTTCATTTGTCTCTTTGAGACATTTATATTCATAGTTATTGCACAGCATCTGGAAGCAGCTGGTGCGCCACCTCAATTTTATTAAACCACATAAATCAATAAACCGAAGCGAGAAGTAGCAGAATAAGTTTCTTCATTACGCAGTCCGTAAATCAGTAAAGGTTAATTTCGATTTCGTTAAACTTCTCGATGAAATGATTTCCCCGTGAATATTTCACTTAAAAAGTTCATCACTGACCAATTAAATGGAATTATATCATATTAAAGAGATATCAATCATAATGGATCGTGGATTTTCTTTTATTTTATACTCTCCTATAAATCGTGTGCAGTGCAAATGATAAAATCAGGGGTGACGAACTTCTCCGTCGGGAGAGAAGAGTGGGGCTTAAAATCTTTTAAGTGTTAAATAATTAACGTTATTATATGTTACAAAATAGAACTAACACTTATTAATCATTTATTGCATTTTTACTTTTTTGGTGGATATATCAGTTCATCTAGGGATAATCCCTTGAATTTATTCTGGCAATCCGTTTTAAATTTATTAATTCCCAGTTGTAGCGAGAGAGAGAAATGGATCAATGATTAAAACCACCAAATTATTCACAACTGGCTCTTATTTTCGAATTATTATAAATGAAATTTCCGATATTAACGTGCAACTAATATAAAAAGAAACCGATTGCACAGATTTAATCAAAAAACGTATTTGTATTAGAAATGAGAAATACTGGGTGTTCTCTTTGACGCTATTTACAAAATTAATCGATCGCCAGCAGTACATTTCTTATTTGGAGAAAGTAATATCTTCATCGTGAAAAATAAATTATCCTGGCTGTTTGAGGAGTAAACGAATATTTGTAAATCGTACAGCTTGGATAAAATTAATTGCAATTCTGAAATAGACTTGGCAAATGCATCTCTGAGGCTTCATTACGAATATTGCTTTCTGCATTCATCTCTTTGCTACGAAAACGTAAAACTTCGAAGTGAAAAAGGCTCTGTGGAACGATTAAATCGAACGCGGGGAAACTTTTTCTGTTCTAAGCTTTCCTTAAACCATCTCGAATCACACAAGAAACCGAAGCAAGTTTTAATCGCTCGAGGATACTTAGGAAGATTAGATATATTCAACGAGAGAAATTCTTAAGTATAAATTAAAACATTGATGAAAATTTTCAAAAACTTTATCCGATTTTCAGTATTTTTATTTTTGCATTTTATATTTTCTGACAAATCCTTTGTCAGTATCAAAGCGTCCTGTTTGAAGATTCCTTTATGCTAATTCTTTGTATTATTTGCAACAAATGATGAAAAGGTAATAAAATTAGAAATCTGGGTACTAATTATTTAAATGGTTGCAAACATTTAGATACGCCAAAAAACATCCATTTCTTTAAAATTTATTAACGTTTCCAATTGAAATGGAAACTGGATTTGGATTATTAGATCGGATATCGCATTTTAAATGGCTATTACTTCCTTTTTAAAAATTAGTTTGTTCAATACCGAACTACATTGAAGTAATAAAGTTATCAATTGTGATAAATATAAATTTTACAACTTCAATCACTGAATAAAATGTCATTTCAATCGGAATGTCTTCTTTCAATTCATATTTGATTGACTTTTGTTAAAGATCGACTAGGAAATAACACTCGGGAATTTTTCGCGAGTATTCTTTCGTTATTTTTGCAACATCAATTTTCAATCTTCGTTCACTGTTTGCAGTCGAAAACTGATCGGTGGAGATGATAGTTTCGCTTGCGATTCTTCCGAATCTGTTTTGCACGGCGATAGCCCAGTATTTTTATACTGGAAGCTGCCATACACGTATCCGCACAACGGGCAAATCATTCGAACTTTCTTCGCACGCTTCATCATCAGCGGCACGAAGCATAGCGGCCAACACCTATAATAAATCATGTGATTTTCAACAAATAAACATACACCGAAGAATGTTTTCATGTAAAACGAGTACAAGAACGTGGCAACTTTCCATTCGGTTCGAGAAGTTTCAGAGGCAGACTGGAACATTTATAAAACACGCGAGATCAATGTTTTTATTTATTCGACAACATAACAATTCTAAGGGATTTCGATAAAAATTTTCATTCATTTTCGATAATGCTCAAGATCATCTTCGTTTATCGATAAGAAAAACAATCAAGAATTAAATAAAGTAAATTTGTATATACTAGACTTGAGCTTACCCTAAGAGGCACAACGCTCCGATATGCGAAGTCGTCAGTTTATCTCCGCGAGCGTGAATCGTGGGCACTGCTTCCTTTTTACATTTCGGGCAGACTTTCTTCTCATTGTGCGACTTCCACGTGTCCACTATTATCCATTACGAACAATTTAAAGCTTTATCGTAAAATTTCTGGACACACAGAAACGCACCTCGTGTAGCGTAGACTTTCCTCGCTTCGTTTGTTCGGATACTACTGTCTTCTGTGACAGAGTTCTTCGAGGTTATTCGTTTCGAAGGTTTCCTCAACTCCTCCTCTTCGCCCTAACATTTATCAAATTTCATTATTACTATTACTACCACTCGGGTTCCGTAGATTTTATTCTAATCACCGATCATTTTTTCGACAATAAACGTTTATATCAGTTGGTATGAACAAAAAGAAGATATTTACACGATAATATGCAACGTTCACTGGATTGTAATGGTTAGACTGCGGATTTTTACGCATTTCTGGTTTATAAAAATTTTCAATAAATGCTGGTGTATCAAATTCGACAGAATTTAGAGAGAATGATTTTTATTTGTTCTCATTTATGAAGAAATTGGCTAGATGAAATATAAAACAGTGAAGAATTAAAATTATTTTCAAGTGTAAAAAAACTATTAGGGGATGAAATGAATTTTTATTTAACTCCTGCTGTCTACAATCGCTGCTGAACATTTTTATTTTGCATAAAGATCCGCAGTCTAGTTATTACACATGTAACACATTTCTATAGATAAATTTCATCAAGCTCTCCCAAGTATTTTCGAAAAATGTTCTACTTTTATAAAAAGAAATAAATATCTACATAGCTCCTATATTTTGCAATTAATGCAATTTTTGTTACGCATAACAATTCATCGTATTACATTAAAATGTGCCGCTAAAAATATTGATTGAAAATTAGTCGATAGATTGCAGATTTTTATGTAAAAGTTTCTCTACCTCGATGAATTATACACTAAAGATTGGGTGAACTTGTCGATTAGGGTCCTCCCCTCAGATTTCAATGACCTTGAAATATGTTGTCGAAGTCGGATCGTTCTGAACAATATTTCTCTTTGAAGTTTTCGTCGGTCGGCTCCTCTGCGATTTAAATTACTTTGAAAGTTTCTTGCAATTATCTCTTAAACTAAAGCCGACCAACATAAACATCAAAGAGGAAATGTTGTTAAGAATGGTGACCTTGACAATATATTTGAAATCTGAGGGGAGGAGCCTAGTCGACAAGTTCGCCGAAAGATTGAAATAAAAGCGAAATTCGTTGACAGAATGATTTCTTACAGTTAGAGTAACGTTTAGGAGCGTCTTGGATATTTGTTAATGTGCACGTTTCCTTGTATTTTGCAGATTCGCACGTACCGCGAACGCATATAAAGATCTGCAGTCTAGTTGTCGGGAATCGTTGAATAGCGAGAGAGGTCGGCGAAGTGAAATTTCGTACCTGAGGCAAATATTGACACGAGCGCTTCGGGTGAGATTTGCGAATATGGGCGAGAAGCGTGCACGTGTCTTCCCGTTTGTCGCTGACTCGTTTGTCGCACACAGGACACCACGTGGCTGCGCACGGCTGTGACGAAAATGGTATATAACATAATATACGGCGTCATTGAATTCTAACCTACGTAAGTCAGCGAGGACATCCGCCTTTTAGCTGAACGGCTCCTAAGAATTAAACGAACGAGCTCGAACAACCTGCGTTGTTCTGCATGTCATATTTCCATATACGCGATCCGTTCCCTTCCTGTGCGGCCGATGCACATTTTTACAGAAAGATATACGTATTCGAAACCAGTCCTTATCTACGATATCGCATTAACAAAGTGAAGTTGTACTTTGCCGATGAAACAATTTCCTCGAATTTATCTAAGGTACAGGGTGTCGAGAAATTACGTGTAAAAACGGCGAAGCGATCTGGATCTTGACCGACTTTTTCAAAGGGAATTTTTGTACGATTGTATCGTGCTCTACTTATCGAGAGGAACAAACTTCTCGACGGAACCATTGGAAAAGAAAGGACCGTTCTATTGAAAATTGACGTGAAAGTTCGAACAACTTTTAAAGTTGTTTTATTTCCATGATACTCTGTTTTATGGTTTTTTCAACGACGATTCAATTTGTAGCAGTCTCAGTATATCGTGCAAACTATCCTAGAAAAGCTATTTTAAATTGAAAGTTAAACATTTCTTCCGACCTAGAATAATTCCA
Organism: Lasioglossum marginatum; assembly: GCA_028455795.1. Taxonomy (NCBI): domain Eukaryota; kingdom Metazoa; phylum Arthropoda; class Insecta; order Hymenoptera; family Halictidae; genus Lasioglossum; species Lasioglossum marginatum. The sequence continues at coordinate 5,881,055 of CM052243.1, forward strand.
TTCTACATATATAATTTTTTTCATTTTATGGATATAAAATTGATATAACACCTCATGCGATACTTGAATGTTTAGTAATTGATTAGATACCAACATATTTAACACCAAACCTACCGAGCCTTAAAAGTAACTGGTACATGTTCCCTTATAAAAATGACAAGATTGATTTTATTTAGACTTTGTGCAGCTCCTATTGTGATACGTGCACTACTAAAGATATCTATGTATATAATCGTTTCTTATGATATCAGTTTTATTATATTTCTAATTGTAAAATAAAAAACCTGGAACCGGTCATTTTGATCGGTGTCGGTAGGTTTAGTATTAATGATCTAAACAGTATTTTGAATAATGATATAGCAATTTTTAGTGGTGACTCTGAGTCACCACGCGAGTGCTAAGCTTAAATTGAGTCGAAATTTATTATTGTATCATGTATTTTGTTTTCACGAAATTATTACGGTTTCAATATAGACAACTTTTCGAGAATCGAGTAATTGGTGTTCAAATCCACTCTATAAACAGGGTGTCTCATTATTTCCTTTCCTTGTATTTACATGACATGGCAGTAGAAGTGGTGATAATTCTTGATAAGAATAATATTTGTACAGGTAAAAATGGTGCACGATTTACAGTTCGAACGTGCATGCAGCACTGGGTTGTAATATAGGTGCAAGATCACAGGTTTAACCTGCGCGAAGTCGTTCATCTTCCCAGCTTACCAATAATAGATATTATTATCGTTTATCGTGGCAGCAAGCCCAGTCTAAGCTGAGGGGACTATTTGGCTGCTACTTTCTTATCGCCAGCTCGCCAGGAGCTAAGCCCCAGCTGCCGTTACGCGTGCCTTAACCAGAGTCGCCAGATTAAGACTTGTGTCCCCACTCTACCTTCCCCTTCTACGACGCTATTCTCCCACGCTTCTGCCGCGGGCCGGTCACGTGACACGTTTCTGGTACAAGGAGAGGGAGGGTCCGATACAGGGAGAGGGAGGGTCCGATACAGGGAGAGGGAGGGTAACTTTTACCTCTCAATTTGAATTAATTCCCCTCATCTGGCAACCCTAGTTGTCAGGGCGAACGCCGCGTGTCACATACTCTCGAGATATTGCCATTTAAAGTTTTGATCACTAATGCTTCGACATAAGACATCGGTTAAACTGCATGTTTCTGAGCCTATCAAATTTATTTTCATGATTTTTCTCTGGTAAATACGTAAATCCTATTGAAATCCTAAAGTTCAATTAATGCATAAACTCGAATTTTTTGAAATTGTGACATGCGGCGTTTTTCCTGACAACTACAGAACTTTGGTAATGCATCACTTCTACCATTTGGCTTAATCAAATTCTTTTCGCCGAGCAGCTTAATCAACTTCTGAAGTAACCCGAATGCTTTTTTAACATCCTGCCAGTTAAGTTTGTTTCTTTCACGAGAACCTGGCTAATCAGCACTTCGAGTACCTAATTTTGCGCAAGTTGCCATCGCCGGCTACTCAGATACCTTAATCAGCTGCTTAGGTAGGATAATCACCTCCTAAGGTAGCTTAATGACCTCCCCCTACCTTCTCTCTAAAGTAACATCATTGAATATCGCTTCGGAAGAGCTCGCCGATGTAGCAGCTGTGTGGGTCATTCCCCATAAATCACTGTTATTATCGCAGTATTTAAATTGCTGTCTAACTAGGAATCGCTAGATTGAGTGCTAATTGTTCCATCCTTCAATACCCACTTTTAACGCGCAATTATAATTTACTGTCCGATCGTTCGCTAATAGTTCCATTAATTAACCATCGCGCAGTACAACGCTGTTGTACCATTTTATGACTTTGTGTGCTTCCACATTGTATGAATATCGGACGTTATTATTATTGCAGATCTGCGAAATTTAGGGAAAATGTTTACACCATCGATTCGAAGATTCATACACTAAATAATGCAATATTTCTTTAAATATACAGGGTATGCATTTTAACTTGAGCACCTAAATTATTTCCACTACTATTGAAAGAATTACTTAAGACACAATTTTTCACAATGTTTACGGGTATACAATTTACAAAACGAGTATACTTTTTTACAATTGACGAGTATACTCGTCATGCGTAAAATTTAGTTACCATTGGCTATTTAAAGCGAGAACTAAAATATATTCGTAAATTTCAATATGTTTAGAATATTGGAGGTCAAGGCGAAATAAAACGAACAAATAAAAAGTATTAATTTTTTTAGACGGATTCATGCATCCGCGTACGCACTGGCGCCATTGCTTGTTTTTTGGCGCGACACATATACATAGGTGCGCGCTCTGAGAAGAGGTCGCCACAGTTAACTAGTTAAATGTAAAAGCAATATTTGCTAAGCCTTGTTCAAACTTTTTTATATATTCTTTCCGAATGTTTCTACTTTTTCCAAATAAAAATTACAAAAATTTTCGAACTTTCCGGTCGATCATTATGGAAATGGAAAATTGAATATTTCCTTTGACCGTGCAGATTCGTTTTCGCGATATCAGCCATCGAAATATTGGCAACGTAAAATAACATATTCCATTATGAAAAATAATTCTGATTTAAGACAAAGATCCCGTCGTGTTTGCATTTCTGTTCACTGGATCGAGTGAATTTGATGTACCTGTGAATTGTTCGAGTCCTCTTTGATCCTATGAAAATTCTGCCCTTTATGCGAGCTTGCTGGAAAAAATATCAATCACCTACGTATGTTGCTGTTTTCCTATAAATCACGAGTTACGATCAGATCCCCGACGATTTTATTTTCAGCAATGCCAAAAGTGGAAAATAAAAAGCTTAACGTCGCCGCCGTCGCGTTTTTCATGGATTCGAAATTCATGACAAGCTCCTATCCGCGCCGTTGAATTCCCTACAAAGGATGCCAAAGGTAAATCCGTTGCGACGCGCACGGATTCTGATGCACCTCGCCCACGGCCCCGACCCCGCCAGGTTTATCTTTTTATCCACGACCATCGTCCCCCTTTGCACAAAAGAACCTCCAGGTGTGGAGCATGGATCAGCCCAGATGGGGATAACTGTTGTTGGCCCTTACCACTTCCGCTGTCCTCCTACCTGACCTAATTTCCTGACCCACTGACAACGGTACTCGATAAAGCGTCTTGTCACGCCGAACGATTGTCCCGTAAAAATACTGTTTAAACTTTTAATATTCAGCACCCTTTTCAAAGGGGTCGACTCGCGTTTCCGGGATTGCAAGGGTCCGGAATGTGCCTTCTCATTTCTCGATAATGCACAGATGGGGTTTTTCACTAGTCAAAAGCGCTAGATAAAAGATTATTCTAGGCCCCTCAAAAGTCATATTTTTACGTTTACGAGGAGTAATTTGCATTGTTCGGCACAGAATTCATCGTTGGGCGATGCGAACTTTTTGCCCCGTTGTAGAGCAAGTTGTTCTTACATTGGGGCAAGTTGTTACTAAAGAATAAAATTTGCTAATAACTAAAACTTTAATAGAATATTATGTAAATAATGTTGCTTTATTTAGGTTTAGGTTAACAAAAATATGCTACGCTTAACAGAAACTATTTCATGATATCCGTAATAAATTTTGCAGAAAAGTAGAGGAAATTAATCTGAAACTAAAACTTTAATGAAATACAACACTATTATGTAATGTTGATTTATTTGGATTTAGGTTAACAAAAATATGCTATGTTTAACAGAAACTGAATCATGATATTCGTAATAAATTTTGCAGAAAAGTAGAGGAGAATAATTGGCTAACTAAAAGTCATTTATAAATTCCATTGGAAATATCGTTATGTATACTTTATATTAAAAGTGCACAATCTAATTCAGTAAGACATACTGAATGCAATGTACGTACATATTTGCATTATTATTACGTAAGTTTCCCCGGAAATGAACGCATTGTAATCAAAACTTTTATCTCCAATTATAATGAAGCGCGCAGAACAATATTTTTAATGAAGCATCGTGTATTTAAAGCACAGTTTACTCGTTTTACAACGACAACATAATACAAACTTTCGAGCGACGAAGCGTGTAGAACAAACTTTGCCGAAAATGGTTTTAATATTTATCTGCAATTCATTTCCGTATGCGTAATCGTTTTTATTTTCTGTATACGAAACAAACTTATTAATATTATAAGAAGTTCCTTTAATATTGCTAAATAATGTTAGGTCGCCCCAAAAGTTGGTTTTCGATTTATGCAAATTCATGTTAGGAATTTTTTGGATATTGGATATCACTATTCGGAAAAGTCTACAGAATCTTCTGCTGTAAAGAACAATTCAATATCTTTTATAATAACGTCACAATATTTGTTTAAATTTGAAAAATATGTCCTTTCTTCAAACTCAGCGCGAGAAATAAGAATCGCATAGTGAGAATTGAAACGGTTTTTGGCTGTTGGACAGTGTTATTAACACAGAAAATATTCAATTTATTATAAAGCGCATCAGAACGAAATGTTTAACATTGATGTGTATATTAAAAATACAGATCTTGATGTGCAGAATGTTTATTTAAACGAGCGTACACACGGAGTCTGCAAAATGCTCGATTTTCCGAGGAAGCGGATAATTTGTTTTGGGTATCGAAAATTCGTGAATGCTGCGAGTGGAAATAATATTTCAAAAATTAATAATCACGATTGGGATCGAACGTAATTTAGGGAATGCCCGAAATGGAAGAGTGGGATGGGGGCTAAACGTGAACAGCAATATATTGGGTTCGCAGGGAATATACATGTACGAGAGATGGTCTTCGCTGCAGTCCAAACCAGGCGACTGCGAGACCCGTATTGCACGCCCCTATCACGATTTACAGTCGATACACTCTGCAGTACTACTCGAAACTACAACTCGCAAAAACTAAGAAAAAGTGCAGGGGCTCCGATTGAAAATCATTATCGCAAGAACGTCAAATACCTTAACCTTTTGCACGGAGCTATTGTAACTCGAAAATTAAATATCTCTTCCGACCTAGGATATTTCCATTCCCTGACGAAATTGGTATTATACCTCATACAATACCTAAATGTTTAGTAATTGATTAGTAGACTGCGGGTTTTATGCATTCATGACAAAAATGAGCTGGCACAATTTAAAGCAGTGGACATGTTACAAATATTTATGGACATCAGTGTATCAGTTTCAGCTCGATAAGATAATTAAAAGAAGAAAGAAATTTTTATTTGGCTCCTGTGTCTTGCAATCAATGCAAACATTTTTTATTTTGCCCAACTCTGCTTCTCGCTGTGGACAATAATAAATATATCTGGTGACCCATTCTATATAACAATTGAGTTCTATGAAAGAATTTACAGAAGAGTTTAGCTGACAGTTTTATCTGTTATAAGATTATTGATTGCGAGCGTAGACATTTTAATAGAATAAATGACGCCGGGACTGCGTTGAAACAAAAATGCAACCACCGAGTTGAATGACACTCGAACGTTTACCGGCGACATGCACGCATGGATTGACAAAGTTTTGCTTGCAAATTTCATTGTAAGGGCGTCGCCGTGATCGATGACTGACAAAGATGTCCTCTGAACCGGAGACGCGCCCGCGTATATTTTTCATCGCGAAGGAAAGAGCAAGATTTATAGCCGCGTCGATTCACATGACACACCATGGAATACACGAAACCGTCCATGCCATTGTTCAATGCAACGAGTTTTTATTTGACAGACTATTCTATGAAAGGCGCATAATACACGAGGCTGCACCTTTCACCACTATTTACCTCCCCGATTTCCGAAAACTCTTTCCCATTCCGTTCCCACATTCCCGTCGCTTTTGATCTTAGCCTCCTCTACACCGACGCTTTTTATTTCGCATTTTATTAGCTTCTATATCCATTCGGCACAATCTTCCTACCTGTCGAGTTCAGCTTTCGAAAACTGATGTCAATAGCGCGGAGCGAACATTTCAACGCATTAAACATTTAACACGCACCGACCTCTCTCTTTTATCAAAAAAAGTGCATTCTATTGTTCGTACACTTTGAAAGTGTTTGCTATGCTTCGAAATTCATTTTATCCTTTTTCATCGTTGAATTTCACAACTGATGTGAATGGTGCGAAATAAACAATTAGATTCCTTAAATATTCACTACATACTTGCAATTATTAACAGAAAAGTAAATTCTATTATCCGTACATTTTAAAGGTTTAAACTGTTCGCTATGACTGTTCGAAATTCACTTTATCCTTTTTCATCATTGATTCCTTAAATATTCACTACATACGTACCACTTTCAATAATAATTAACAGAAAAGTAACAAAATAAACAATTAGATTCCTTAAATATTCACTACACACATGCCACTTTCAATAATAATTAACAGAAAAGTAACAAAATAAACAATTAGATTCCTTAAATATTCACTACACATATGCCATTTTCAATAATAATTAACAGAAAAGTAACAAAGTAAACAATCAGATTCCTTAAATATTCAGAGCACACACGTGCCACTTTCAATAATTAACATAAATTCTATTATTCAATGTTATTCTATTATTTAATGTGTGCTTTCACAAAAATTCACTTTATTCTCTTTCACTGAAATATTCATTTCGCATTACCTCTTTCGTTAATTACAAAAATTGAATTATTTGAACACATGAACGCTTTAAAATTCTTCCTCTGCTTCAACATTCGACATTCTTTTTCATCATTTCATGGTTCTCATTATTAATCGTTTTCAAATACAATAAGAAACAACATTCTTGTGAAAGCAATGTTTCGTATCAAGGTTAAATAACAAACGAAAATATCATTAAATACCGAATAATTTTTTAAAGTCACGAATAAAATTATTATTTTAAATAACAAACGAAAATATCATTAAATACCGAATAATTTTTTAAAGTCACGAATAAAATTATTATTTTCAATGATCGTGTCTAGTTCTTGTGCGAAACAGTTGCAAAAATAATTATGCAATTATCCATAGACATCTCTATTTAAATCAGTATCACTGGAAAATTTGTCAAAACGTTTTGTACTAACTAACTAATTAACTTCCTACTATTTTAAGTATTTTATTCGAAATTTACTTCATAGGACAGTTCCTCGACTGTTACTTATTTTAACAATATTAAATATAGCTCTCAAACTTTGTTGTAATTTATATTTGTGGAACTTATATTTGTTTTTAACTAAAAAATACGACTCGAGTCGTATTAAATTTACATTTTTCTTTTTCCGATGTCGATTCACACTCGACAAAAGAGTGAAAAGGGTTGAAGGTTTATTTCGGCGTGTTAAGGAAACAAATCTGCAGTGACCGAAAGCGCATTTGCTCCAGATGTCAATTATATTTAGACATACATGCATAATTAACACGTGCCAGTTGAACTACTATTGTGTCCAGCCAATTTCATCACAGGAACATAACTTTTTACAATGAAATTATGCGAGTTAGCACGTAGTTGATGTGCTGAACAGAAAATTTCGTGCGTATGCCAGCTGCGGGATAACTCGTGGTTGGCAGGGAACGTGTTAAAACCGTGATTTTGCGGGAGCTGGTTGCCCGAAGTACTTGCACACCACTTTTACCGGTGTGATGAATCGCACCCGACATCTGCAGGTGCAGGTGAAAGCCTCATCACGCTTTTAATAAGATGTTTTTTGCCTGTTCAATTTATCACACGCGCATGAGGCAATAAGGTACTGTTAATAGCTGCGCGGGTTCCTTTCCAGATTATTTTACGAACCCTGGATTAAATGTTAGATCGTAAACCGAGTCTTTCAGCTTGTTTCATTAGATTTTTTATCATCGAAGAAATGTACAAAACATTCCCTAGCGAATTCGCGGATATGCAGTGTTCCTAATTATGTTTTCCCACTTGCTCAACAAGAATTTCACCCTTTGCACACGGAGCTATTTTAACTCGAAAACTAAACAGTTCTTCCGTCCTAAAATAATTTCGTAGAATTATAGATTTCCTAGAATAATGGTTAAATGTTTAGTCATTTATTAGATACCAACATATTTAATAATGTAAACAATATGTGACCTTGACAACATATCTCAATGTCATTGAAATCGGAGAAGAGGTACAAAAAATTTAAAGGGAAATGTTGCTTTTTTCGGGAATGTTTGGATGAAATTAAATTTTAGAGGGTTTTAATCATAGGTTAAAATAATATTATAGAAAACGTTAATATTAGAGGAGTATATTATTAATATTTCACTCAGATCCTTATATGATTTTGATAAGAATTTTGATAAAATGTAGTTAGTATGTATCATGATTAATAGACTAGATCTTTATACATTTATTAAGAATTTGGTTGGGCGAAATATAAAACAGTAAAAGGTTTAAAAAATTCAAGAATGTTATAATGTTGCTTTTACTTGTAACAAAGTCGTTACGGGATCAAATCAATTTCTATGTTATTCCTGCTTCTCACAATCAATGCAAAACATTTTTATTCTGCATAAAGATCCGCAGTCTAGTAATTAAATTTAGTGGAAAATATTTTATCGTATTTAAATTTAAATTTTAAGGTGGGTAGCATTTGAAATTGACTAGACGGTTCAGAATATTTTCATGAAATTTAATGAAATCTAAACGTCGTTCATACGTACGTGCATCAAACGCAATTTGTGAACATTATTTAATAAAATGATCGTATCGAATAAAATATTTTTATTAGACGCGTATTTGATTTAATATGAAACGAACACTTCACCATTCAATTTTTGGAAATAATATGTTGCCTAGCTCTTACACATCAACGTTCCACGTAGCCACAAAATAGTGGGCGAAGCTGTACCGCCATTTGAGCAGTTCAACCGTGAAACCTAACTGAATCGTATCAGTTTCGCAATCGGTGTTCCACCGCTTCATTCATAGCAATCCCGTGAATTTTGATTAATATTATGCAATAACTGATTGAGTTGTAATAGTTCGGTTTATTTGCATGCCATAAACAATCAATGATTATGACAATGGACCGCGCGCGCGCGTCAACACGTTAACATGTAGATTAATAAACTTGATAAAGTGGATCGTTAAAGTGGCGTTCAATCTCGCAAAATCGTTTAGGACGAAGAATCATTATAATAGCGCTATAATAGTTGAAAGATTAAAAGTAATATTTCATCCCGTATTATAAATTATAACAGAAATGTAATTATTTGGTGTTGAAATAAATTCTCTTTACATAATTTCACACGATCGATCATTTCAATGGAGGAATGACAATTAACTTGATCGCATGCAGTTTAATAATTATGACCTTGAACAGTAAAGTAAAGAGCAATTCTACATCAATACATTCTTGAGAGTAATTTTCTAAACAGGAATTTCTTTTACTTTACTTTATTCGTATACTTTTCATATCAAGATTATGTAGTACAGAGGAAACTACTATAAAAAATTAGCGGAATGTTAAATGTCAAAAAGGATGTTCATAATCAGTTAAAATATTATTATATGAACCTAAGACCAGAGTTAAAATAGATTGCAAAGGGTTAAATGTCACCTATTCAATTTATGCATTATAAATGCAGAAAATCCACCGTATAATCATTACTAAACGGAATATTTTCTAAAATTATTTTTTAATGAAGCATGCACCTAGAAATTGTGAATACAGTATTTTATCCATAAATGTCCCAAATGTCTGGCCTGTAAATGTCCCAGATCTATCCCCACTACTGCGGGGTATACCCCCTTGAGGGGCCATGGAACTCGAGAGGCCTCGGTCGCCGAGAAGTATGACATCATGCGGCTCGGGTATATCGGTGAGATCACACTAATCCGAATTTCTAACTTCTTTGTTTTTCATTATTTTTTTATGGAACTTTTATGAACATATTCGTGGCATTTTTCTAATGCAAAATCATACCAAATATGATATAATTCCGATGATATTTACTTGTGTAATAGACGATTAAAGTTTTTGGCGCAAGGAGCGCGAGCCTTTGAACTGTGCCGGCGACTGTGGCTTTCCGCGTCTCTTTCTTTCCTATGCGCTGTCCTTCCTTGCGCCAGAAACTTTAATCGTCTATTACACAAGTAAATATCATCGGAATTATGTCATATTTGGTATGATTTTGCATTAGAAAAATGCCACGAATATGTTCATGAAAGTTCCATAAAAAAGTAATGAAAAATAAAGAAGTTAGGAATTCGGATTATGTAGTTATCGAGGCCTCTCGAGCTCGGCTGTCCTTTTCTACGTTCGGCAAAAGTCAAAGAATACTATCCCTGGCGCATAAATGTCCCTCGGCAGACCCGTGCTGGGGACTTATATCGATAAAATACTGTAGTCATATTTCTGCACTTAACAATTAACAGAAGTGAGATCAATCTCCTTCAGCACTTAATTCGACTTAACTTTTAAAGCACAACTGGGGTTCGCGGTTCCCAAAGTGTCCGTAGATCCTTTGTTGATCGCAGCATCCTAACCTCTCTGTCTTTATGACCTCTATGGGTTTACTACTCGATCGTATACCTCCAAGTATACGTACTTCAATAAAAGAAGGATTCGTTATAATACATTTTACGTTACTGTCACATTCGCAGTAAAACATTTTAAATTGCCTCTTAAGCCCTTCCAGTCGCTAATACGCATAGTACATAAATAACAGCGGACAGTTACAATATTAGAAAAATAACATCATGGGCAGACCTTGGCAAAAGTAGTATACCGAACTGTTATTTCCTATCACGGGATTGTTGTAACGGCGTGGAAAATCGTTCGGAAATGCATTCCCACAAATTTCATGCTTCAACCCGAGGAAACGACGAAGTTACAATGTGACATTGACAATAAAATGCGCCCACGGAAATAATAAACTTATTATAAATAATGAACAGCACTTTAAAATTTAAATAAAAAGAAATTGTTGATCCTGAAAAAAGAACAGCGTTCTGAACACGAATATTGCGGCCGGTTTTCCGCAAGAAAAGGCGCATCGATATTCATAATAGCCGTCCATCCCGCTCGTATACTTGGCGCGTTACCAGTCCAGAGTAATTAGAGTTGGACGGACAGCGATTATGAGAGCGTCAGCGCGTGTTCAGCCAGTTTTCATTTGAGAAGCAGCCGGTAATTACTTCGAGAAAAATTAAGTAGCGAGCGATTACGGTAATCCGCTCGAGTTTATGACAGACTATCGCCGAAGAGGGGGCACGCGGGGAGGAGGAAGGGGGATCTAAATATTTCAACGGAGGCATAAAGTCAATCTGAAGCAATTTGTCCGGGAGCACGTGGCTCGGAGATGAAAGTTGAAGTTGGTCGAAGGAGTGTTCATGGGAAACAGAAGCTTTTCAGCCGCCGCCGGCTCTCATTGATCCATTATTTCTTATCCAGAAAATTCAGCGTCTTTGGCCGGCGCAATCGTTTCTTGACTACGAGTCGAGAGGACGAACGGGAGAGGAAGGAAACGAAAGTGAATAAGAGAACTTCGACGGCGGAAAGAACGGGATGGCGGGGCCGGGGAAGAGGAGGAGTGAAACACCAGACAAAAAGGTAGCGGTCCCGTCTGGAACTAATGCATCCGTGGAACCGAGCGAAGAAAGAGAGTAGAACAAGAACTAAGGAAGGAGGTCCATCGACCCACTGACACACTTCCATTTCCATTTTCTACAAAATGGTAACGTCACCGGGAGTATCGAGTTCGATGGAGCCACGTGTGGGCGTGAACACGGACGCACCGACGTGACGCGACGCCACACACACGCACGCACAGGAATAATATCCTTTAGCTTTTATTCGTGGATCTTTTGTAAATCCGTGACATGAGAGTAAACCCGTCACGCGCTGATTGTAAGATAAGAGCGGCCGTCTACCCGTGACGTTTCCACTTCGGATAAAAGTGAATCCACACACAGCTTTACCTATTCTCCGAAGATCATTCTCAACAATTTACCCTATCTTCTGAAGATCATTCTGTTTCCAATACCTTTCAATACTTCCATTCGTAACCTCGTATCACATTGGAGATCAGTGTGTCGTAGACAAACGAATTCGTTTTGGCGCACACTTTCAGGCGATATAAAGAAATACAGTCATCGACTGTGTACTTCACTGGTCATCGAATTAGGAGCGCTCCAAATTTTCTGCTCATGTTTTCTCTCATGTTTTCCATAAAATTAGAAGATTACAATTGAATTACTCCAGGAATTATAATTACGAAGTAATTGAATTACTCTAGGAATTATAATTACGAAATAATTGAATTACATTGTAATTCAATTACGCATCTTACGATGCGTGCCATTTTTTTCTGCGTCAACCGATTTCGATGAAATTTTCAGTATGCGTATAACTAACATAGATCTACAAAACATATATATTAAATTTTCATTAAGGGCCCAAATAAACAAGTTCTAAAAAATGCTGTTTTCATTTTTGCATGCAACCTTGTAGATTGTAATTTTTGGAAAATCTTTTTTGCAGATCATTTAGTAAACCAATGCTTCTAATTGCTTACAAAACATCAGGTCGTCTGGTACAATTATAAAAAAGTTATTCTGTTTTAAAGAGCGTACGAATACTTTGGTCTTCCACTGTACTTAGAGGTAACTTTTGTATACTTTCTTCTTCTTCTAACCGGAATATTAACCCTAAGGGTTTAGACATGTGACACTTTTCTTTAAAAAAAGAACTTCAATTTTAGCTAAAGAGCTTAACTAACTAATTTTAGCGAATTACATTTGTGTGTGTGTGTGTGACACTCTTCCACATAAAAATATACCACTTTTTCATTTTGATTATAACATAAGCGAACAATCGCAATTTTTTGAGTAATTTTTTTTCTTCCAAAGTAGCGATGTACTTTCCGTTAGATAATAAATCTGTCTTGCTGAGATTATACATTGTATATCTTACGTCCACGTATTTTGTTACGAAAGAGTTATAACGGAAGGAGAATATTACATTGGCCCGATAATTCGTCATATTATTTAGAGATCCTACGCGAGGAACACGAATGTATGAGGAACGATATAGTCAATCAACGTTCCAGTTAATGTTCGAAACACGTGGTCCGTGTTTCCTGTGCCTCGTTTCCGGCAATGAACGGTATCCCGCTCGAATCGAGAGCCACAATATGGCGCAGTGAAGCGTGGCGGTGTTACTGGAGCTGCTGATCATCTCTTAATTCGATTAATTCACGTAAATGGCGATTCATTGTGTCCAATATACTATATACAGGATGTTTCACTTGGCCTGTCAATCTATAAGATCACTAATCTTTTTGTCTACTACTGTGGAAACGAAACGGGATGGATATATAAATGATCGTTACATTCAACCCCTCATATCTCTTAAACAATGATCTTTTCACATAAATAGGATAACACTTTCTTGTAAAGAATATCAAGGTGCATTAACCCCTAGCCGTATTTTAACGAGTCAGAATCGTCATGAAGACTTTAACAAAGTCTAACAAATATGAATGTTACGCCTTTCTTTTTAAATGAAATAAAATTTAATTCGTTTGTATCACATATAAAAAATATAAATTTTCTTTTCCTTTCTACGATATTTTCGGGGATAAAGACGTTTTAATCACTGTAACTGCAAAGAAAATGGTACGGCAAGGGGTTAAGTGGTGCGATAAAAAATATGTTTACGCATCGACCTAAAAAAAATTATTAAAAATATGCCCCTCTTGGCACCATTAAACTCTACGTGAACCATTTTACGAATTACAATAGTCATGTAAGTCCAAATGGTAATATGTGTCGACCAGGGATGTGTGAGAACCCGAAATATCGGGTCGGGTCGGGAATTTCGAGATTCTCGAACTTATCGGGATTCCCGACCCGACTCGACTCGTCCCGATCATCGGATTCTCGCACACTCCTAGTGTCGACCCACCCTGTAAATTTCTAAAATGCGAGTTTCAAGTTTCGAGGATGGATCACTCGGGAATGCCAACACTTGCTTCCACCGATGCCCGCTATAGAAGTCAGTCTTTAACCTTTTTCCGTTCGCTTTCTTCCTGCGAGTATTTTTTTTCCATTAACCTCATTAACTACATTTCGCTTAATTACCCTCGGGAGTAACTTCTCTGTCGAACGAACTGTTTCCAGGAACGCACGAAACTCCATTCCCGTTTCTGGTTGCGCGAACCGGGTAATGAACGCGACCTTAATGAACCGGAAAGCGCATCAATGATTCCGGCCGTATGCCAACACGTGTAATTACTCTATCGTCGTAAGTCTGAAAGTGATTAAGCATGTAATTACCGAAAAGAAAGCTGCATTTCAGCTCTGGAAAAAGTAATAATCGTGGACGTTTCGGACGTGTTTTTCAATCACGCTCGTATGTTGGCACAGCAATTTATTTGAACAAATAACTATTCCAATTATTTTGTTGTTTGTTACATGAACATTTTTATGACCATACAAAAACATGAAACATACGAAGAGAAGTTACCAACTCGAACATACAGAATAATCCATCTGCTCGAGAAGCGTTTGCTTTCCTGGAGTAATTTTATTTTCTTGGCTGGTAGATATGCGAGGGGAAAAGATTTCGTTATCGACGTACAAGATATTTCGTTTATCTCGACAGGGAAAGGAAAACTGCTGCGGACCGTGGTCATGTATACCGTAGCCACGGTAGCGTGTACTTTGGCTTTTTAATCTGCCCAGGCAGCAACAGTCTAATCGAAACGCGACGAATATCCACATCAGCTGACCCTGTGGGGGCAACGATGCCTATCTCACTGACAATTTGTACCGGACCATGCAGTCGGACAGGCCAAGTGTCTGATGCTACTCGGTGATTAGATTCTGATAGTCGCGCTGCGTCTAACGGGACTGGCTTGAACAAAGTAGATCCGTCGTAGCCTTTTCATCTCGACGCGATGGACATCTAGGGTCAGTTTACCATTGACACGTATAGCACTGGCCAGCTCCCCAGAGACGGGAACAGTTTAGTGCTGTCCAGCCAGCCTGTATCCCAGCTTGTACAGACCAGACGTTATTTCCTGCCGACCAATCGGCCCGTTCATGTGAAATATTGATCGAGATGTCCCTTTCCCTCGACTTTGTACGTTTTCCAATGAAACGGTCGGATTTAGAGATGCGTTTCAAGGGAACGACGCGCCGTCTACCCTCGTCCAGCTAACGGGAACGTGTAATGACAGAGATCATCTTGTATTTTTGAGCGCGACACACCAACCGTGAGCTTTCTACCATTTCGATTGAGGAACGTCCCTACTAACTGGAATCTCAATATTGTCGGTTTAACGCTAGGTTTTGACGAGTTCCAAATATCTAATATTCTTAAGGCAGTAGTTTTCATTAAAATAGAATTTAGACATCAAATTAATGTTAAACTAATGTGTAGACTGCGGATCTTTGTGCATTTATGAAGAAATTGGTGGATGAAACATTAAACAGTAAAAGATTTACAAAATTCAAGAATGCTGTATCGTTGCTTTTAATATAAAAAAATCGTTAAGGGATGGAATCAATTTTTATGTTGTTCCTGCTGCCCACGATTAATGCAGAACATTTTTATTTTGCATAAAGATCCGCAGTCTACTAATGTGTGATATTAAAATCTATGCCTTTACGAATATCTGGATTGCTTCTTATGTAAAACTTACCTTTCATTAAGGCGGTAGACTCGTTTTCAGAATTGCAAGGGTGCGCGATTCGCGTTCTCATTTCTCGATAATATAAAAATGGGGGTTTTCAGTAGTCAAAAACGCTAGATAAAAGATCGATCTAGGGCGCTATCGCCCTCAAAAGTAAAAGTAATTTGTATTTTTCGGCAGGTATGAAAATAGCTACATGCGCAGTTGTATGCTTCCGAATAATGCAAATTACGAAATTAAATGAAAAAATAGGACTTTTGAGGGTGATAGCGCCCTAGATCGATCTTTTATCTAGCGTTTTTGACTATTGAAAAATCCCATTTTTGTATTATCGAGAAATAAGAACGCGAATCCCGCACCCTTGCAATCCTGGAGACGAGTCTACCGCCTTAACAAAGCCGATGCAGACATTTTAGCTGATGAAAAAGTTACTTGAAATGACCTGAGGAACCCAGCACTGTCAATGAAGTACAAGATTTTTGAGACACCCTATAATGTATCTTATCAGAAGATCGTCGTTTAGACATGTCAGACAGGTTCTCGGTGACGTTCTTGAAGACGCAGGATGTACCAAATTACGAATATGAGAACTGGAAATTGTTTGCACTTTCAAGGATCACTGTAATTTTAAATCGTCAAATTACATGTATCGCCCTGTATATCGAACAGGGTGAACTCGTGTTACTCTATGGCACTTCCTCGTTTGTCTATAATTCGAAGTGGTCGCACCAAATCTGCATACAAAACAAGGCATTGTGCCGTTTACGATGCAAAAGAAGTGACGGAATGGTTTTATCCATATCCTGCGATCCAGATCCTGCGAATCTGAAAATCATCGTACATGATGTCACCGTTGCCCATTTTTGTGGGTAACGAATTCAATGAATTATCTTTTGTCTTCTCGATGTATGATTTTTATTATAGCGATGAATAGAGATTGCAGGCATCCATGAAAACAATGACGGATAATAATTCTTATATTGATTTTGAATGTATGATACATGTCACGAACAATCTATAAAAATATTTCGGTGGTTAACGTCACGTCCGAAATATAACTGTGGATTGTACGTATTTATGACTAGACAGCGAATGTTTATCTTTTGCTTTATAAATTGCAACAAACCGGAGTGAAATAGAAATTTATCTTCACTCTTAATATGTTCAACAGGTTGAAAATAATATAAAAATGTTTTTAAATTCGTCCAATGTTTTTCATGTTAAAATTACACCTATTCATTTTTGTCATAAATGCATAAAATCCGCTGTCTATTTATGACTAAAAGGAATGACATAGAAAACTGTAGAGACATTAAACAAACTTTACGAAAATTGTTGTTTTACGTATTGCAATTATTAGAAGAAGAAATACATTTTGTAATGGTTTTGTCAAGAAACAGTAGAACCACATGATCTAAGAAACAGCACGGACCCGGCAGTTTTATTTAGATCGAGGCTTTACTGTAATATTGATTTTCGATGGACGCTACATGTGACGAACAATTTGTAAAGCTATTTCGGTGGTTAACGTTACGTCCGAAATGTCTCAAAGAACCGCGAAACTTGGACTATTCCGCGACAAGGGCCATCGCTTGTCTTTCACGGTATGCTGTGGTCGTGAGCTACTTCCTTGCTCTTGACAGGATCCTCTTCGAGTTTAATTCGATATTACGGCAGAACGATCAAAGCTCTTAGTCGGAGTAATAGACGATTGTTCAAGAAGTCATGGGTATATACCGGAAACTCAGTATCGCACAGGATCCATGAACCGAATCCCTCTTTGTTCCTCTCTCTCTCTCTCTCTCTCTCTCTCTCTCTCTCTCTCTCTCTCTCTTTCTCCCGGCAAGGAACATTTGTGTCCATACCGAATGGAAGCAAATCGAGAGAATTCTGCCAATTAAAAGTTTCAGCACAAAGCACCGCCGCGCTCGAGAATTTCAATCACGAATTACGCTTCTGGTATCAAACAAGCCCGGCAGCGAACTTAAAGTGCTACAAATATTTTCGATAGAAAATTTCCTTCCTCTTATTCTCCGCCGGGGCAAAGAACATTCTCCTTCGTGGCAAAGGAATTTAATACAGAAAAAAAAAATAATCAAAGAAAATCGGGAAACATTTTATCGGTTTCACCTCGCAAAAACGTGTAACATTCGACGCTTGCCGGATTTTCCAGATGGTTAAGCTCCATCGAAGTTTATGCTTGCGAGTTAATAAACTTCCCCGTTCTCAACTTACATACATACGGCCCTGTAACATTCATAGTTAACACCGTTGATATAGCACGAACGATCAGCATCTCATTAACTTTTTCTGATTAACACTTTTCGGCAATCTTCCTAATAGACTGAAGAATTAACAGTCGAGTTTTTCTCAATAAATTGTTGGCAGCAATTTCATTCATAATTCAACAGATATTTAGGATACATATAATGATAATATACTCTTCCGAAATGATAATTTCAAAGAAAATTGTGGAGCTTCTTTTATGCATTTATAAGAAAAATGAGTAGGTGTAATTTAAAACATTAAAAACATTAGACGAATTTCAAAATACTTACTGTTATATTATTTTCAACCCATTGAACATGTTCAGAGAAAAAATAAATTTCCATGTCAGTACAGTTGGTTGCAAATCGGGTAGAAAATTTTTATTTTGCATAAAGATCCGCTGTCTACTAATGACTAGGATCTTCGGTAAACAACAACTATTTATTCTTTTCCGTTCAGTTCGTCAGTATTAATTTATGCTGACTTAACACTAGAACTACCGGACCAGTCAAAATGACTGGTGCGAACTTTGTTCGGTTAGAAATATTAAAAGTATAAATATGTTTTTCTGAGAAATTTTTTTAGTTCTCCATTGGAGTACATATTTAAATAAAACTTGTACGAAATCTAAATAAATGCAATATTGTCATTATTATAAGGCAATGTATGCCAACTGCGTTTAGTGCTCGGTAGTTCTAGCATTAAGGAAATGCACCATTTATGTATTCTATGGAACATTTATGGTGGTCTCATATTAAACAATCTGTTAAAAATTTTGGTAATGATTGTATCGCATTATATTCGTCGAGAGGAGTAAACTTCTCGAAAGAATTATGCACAAAGAATGAATCGTTCTCTTGAAAATTGGCGTTAAAATTCAATTCATCGACAACGAGGTTGATTAATTCTCGCGCGATTATTATCCGAGAATTTTCCGCGGGAAGATTCGCGATAAAAATTCGATGCCGTTTGAGCGAACCGTGCGCTCGGTGTTCGCGGGATTCGGCGGTATAAATAAATCAGGATCACCGGCAGAAATCCTTTGGACGTCAGATAATTGTGACAAACGGCGGCGGCCATAATCTCCAGAACACGTTCTCGAATTATCGACGCTCTGTACGCGCCGAGGGCGGCCATAAAAAATGGCAAAGTTTATCAGGGATACACGATCGAGGAGATTACAGAGGCGTGAAATTAATTATTTCACGATCCGGCGTTATCGTTCATGCTTACAGACATCTCGAAATGGATGTATGTCCGCGGGCGTGTATTCTTATTCTCGCGAGATTCGATCGTTCGACGCGATACAGCCGCACAATCGACGCTAGAGAGAATGACTCGGCCCCTAACCAGCCTGCACGATGAGTGTATACACTGGAGATCACGTTGCAATAGTCTCTCTCGCATTCGTTTGTACAGGCTGTTTCGTAACGTGCAGTTACACGACGGAATATGAATCTCATGGCCGGAAAATAGCCACATAGCAAATACACATTTACAACAAAAACGAGTGGGTGAACATAGGAAATTGATTTCGATTATATTAGTTGCAACTTATCAAAATTATTTCAAACATACAAAGTCTTGTCGACGGTAACGTTAAACATCATCAAATTTTTAAAAATACCACGTTTTTAAAACGGACTAAAAAGTATAAAATAAATTTTTAAAAAACACCACCCATAAAATAATTTTTTCTAGCCACATACAGATTCCTAACCCCGTACAGATAGTCCTGAAAATTTGTGATTGTGAATTTTTAATAGTTATGAAAATACTTGTAAGATTTAAAACGAAAAACGTGGGGCGCAAGACTTAAGTGAACTATTCATGCATCAATTATCTATTGTATGCACCCCACGTTTTAAATCTTACAAGTATTTTCATAGCTATTAAAAATTCACAATCACAAATTTTCAGGACTATCTGTACGGGATTAGGAATCTGTATGGGGCTAGAAAAAATTATTTTATACTTTTTAGTCCGTTTTTTAAACGTGGTGTTTTTTAAAAATTTATTTTATACGTAATTTATTTTAAAAACGTGGTATTTTTAAAAATTTATTTTTATTTAAATAATTATTTCCTGCTTTTTAGTCTTGTATGTATGAAATTTTACAATCGATTTTGAACATTTTGATGAGATTATAACAAAGACGTAGTAAATTTCAGACGGTATTACGACGCGTCATATCGAAAAAAAAACGTGGTAACAAACGCCGTGGTAAAATGTCAAAGATAAAGGTCCGACGGAGAATCTCGGTGTAACTGTTCTTTCGCTTGGTAAACAAACATTATAGTATAATAATACGTAGTAACTTTGTAAACACCGCACGGAGCTCGAACGCACACTAAGCTCCTTCGGTGCGAAGCGTGTCAGTGGAGTGGGGATGAGTCAGAGTGGGAACCGAGTGGGTACTACCAATCGTCGCGCAGAGAGGTGTAACGGTTGAATTTTTAATAGTTTGTATCTCCTAAACGCATAGGCTTTTTAAAATTTTAAAAAATTTTGTTTTAATATTGCATTGTCATCCAGTTCTGAGCTATGTTTAAAATTTCAAGTCTCTAGCTCATCGGGAAATTAGTTTAAAATCAGTTGTAATAAAATTTGTACCGAACAGACAAACAGACATACAAGAAAGCGATCTAATAAAAACGTGGTAAAATATTTAATGACATACCTGGTGATTTGGCGACTTCCCTGTGAAAATCATCATTAACGAACTGCTCCTTTTTTGTAGACATTATTTTGAGATTATAACACAGACATGTAATAAATTTCAGACGGTACTGCGCATCATATCGAAACGCCGTGGTAAAATGTCAAAGATAAAGGTCCGACGGAGAATCTCGGTGTAACTGTTCTTTCGCTTGGTAAACAAACATTATAATATAATAATACGTAGTAACTATGTATACACCGCACGAAGCTTGAACGCACACTGACCTCCATCGGTGCGAAACGGATCAGTGGAGTGGGGATGAGTCAGAGTGGGAACACGTAGTAGAGTGGGGACGCTGAACGCGATGACGTCACGCGCGGGGGGTGCAAGGTTAAATTTACTAATAATTTATATCTCCTAAACATATAGGCTTTTTTAAAAAATTTTTTTTAAATATGACATTGTTCTGAGCTATGTTTAAAATTTCAAGTCTCTAGCTCATCAGGAAGTTTAAAATCAATTGCAAAATTTGTCTCCCAACAGATAGACAGACAGACAGACGGAGAAGAAAGCGAGCTAATAAAAACGTGGTAACGTGGTAAAATATACTGCAGATTTCTATCCAAATAAAAATTTATCTTACTATTATCTTGCGCCACAAGATTTGGCTTCGAATCTTACAAGTATTTTCATAGCTATGAGAAATCCACATTCACAAATTTTCAGGACTATCTGTATGGGGCTAGGAGAAATTATTTTATACTTTTTAGTCCGTCTTGAAAACGTGATATATTAAAAATTTTGTTTTATTTAAATAATTATTATTTCTCCATTTATAAACGAAGATATCGCACCGCGGGGACATTGAACGAAATGAATTTCTATTTACTTCCTAAACGAACGGTTGAGTTTGGACGACGACCAGTACAAATTTGCAGCGTATACAAAACCAGTAAATACATGGTATTGTCATTAAAATATTTCCGGAAAGCTATTTCGGTTCGTGCCGGCACACAACAACAAACTGATCACGTATTCGCCGAATTAAAGTGGTTTACGAAATGCGATGGAACTCTGTTTGTATTTCAGTAATCCGCGTCGTCGCTCCCGAGCACGCATTTCTTTTTCTTTTTATTTTTTTTTTCTGTTTTTTAAACCGCTCGGTAAGTAAAACAAGCGACGGCCGGTTATTTATTTTGATCGTAACCGCGGCGAATCGCGGCACTTAACCTGAATTTACTTAACGCTCGACTATGGAATTACAGGGACTTAAGAGGCGGCCAACGAGTGTCCGTTTGATCCACTTCGCGGCAAATTTATCTAGCAGTTAAGGCCACAGTTACGGACCAAACACAATGTATTTCGGTTGAGTACATCCGTACTGTTTGCCCCGGTAACGTTCTTAACTGGCAAGTAAATTTACCACGGAATGGATCAACCATACCTGAAACATCTGCGGCCTGGTCGTCTTTCCGCGCAGCTCCCGAAATCCTTAAACAAAAATATATGTAGGTGGTCGGTTAGTATTGTAATATAGAACGTGTTCCTCCCCCATGTAACAAATCATTTCGATTAGATTTACCTCACTTTTAGTATATGTACATACTGGTGTTATCAGTTTTTTCTAGATGGACGCGTCAAGAACGTATGAAAGTCAACTTTGATTTTTTTAAAAAGGACCATATATTTTCGTATAATCGACGCGGTTTTTTATTCTCTACTAAAAGATATTAGTAATAATTAGACCGCGGATTTTTATGCAAAATAAGAATTTTCTTCTTCAATCACAAGACACAGAAACGCTATAAAAATTTCTTTCTAACTTCAACGATTTTAATCAATCGAAAATTACATATGGATGTTCATAAATTGTCTTAACCCCTTGCCGTATCATATTAGTAATAATTAGACTGCGGATCTTTACACAAAATAAGAATTTTCTTCTTCGATCACAAAACACAGAAGCGCTATAAAAAAGATTTCCAACTGAATCACAACAAACTAGAGTGAAAATAGTATTTTGAAATTCTTCTAATGGTTTTATTAGTGTGTTAACACTAAACCTACTACCACCGGTCACATGACCGGCTCCAGATTTTTTATTTCAAAATTATTTCGAAATTATAAAGATGCTTTCGTGGTAAATGATTAAATAAATATTATAATATGAACCGCACAAAGTTCAAATAAATTTAATCTTGTTATTTTTATAAGCCATCATGTATCGGCTGCTTTTAGAGCTCGGTAGGTTTACTGTTAAATTACACTTGCTCGTTTCATAATCGCATAAAATTCTATTATCGAACTAAAACCTACTATTTTGTTCGTCTGTTTTCATTGAGAACTTTATGAATGTTCCAAGGTGTACATACGTTTTAAATAGAACCTACTGAATGAGTTCCATAATTCTTTGGATCCCTGATTAGAGAAGTCATTCTGCCGCAGCCACGTTTCAGGTAAATGGTTCTGGCATTTGGCGCTGATGCTCAATAACGATTGACACATCATAATCCTGAAGACAGTTGACAGCAAATGGAAGGGTGTGTTAGGTGAGCGAACCCCTTGGGCAGACCCCCCTGGGCTATCTCCTGATGGTCTCGTCAATAGCGACCCCCATCCTTAGGGAACTCTACCCTCGCACTCCGCATGGCAGTCGGTGCTGGTAATCCTACAAAATGACTGCTCGCGAAGGGTGCCACGGAAAATGATTTGCTTACCATGTGGCCGCTCCCTCGCACTGTTTTCAGATTTCAAAGGATACAAGTTCCATCAGACCGGAATTACATGATCTAATAAGGGAACGCATCGAAACAACATCCGTCACTGTTGATGCAACTTTGATATCGGACGTGTGCAATCAATTTTCTTTTATTTATACAGAGTGTCAAGAAATTATGTGTAGAAACCGTTACAGCGTGATTCTACAGGTCGGCGAAGGATCTGTTAAAAAGTTTGCTGCAGAATTGACTTTGATCCACTTTTTCCAGGTCAAACTTTGTTAACCCCTTGTGAAGCACCCGGCCATATTTAATAGAAAAGCGTAAAAGATCAAATAAGAACACGGTAAGATTTGAAAAAGGATTCCACTGTTTAATTTTCCCAGAATTAATTTCAAAGAATCATACTTCTCAAACAGATTGATAAATGAGAATATCCTTGTAGTAGCTGCTACTCTTTTCGGAAACTCAATACACGATTTCGATTGCTACTCGAGTTCAACACGAGGACTACGGAGTTCTCTGCTCATAAATGGAACTATTCCTCGGGGGATTAATTTTACGAGTTCGTTATATCTCTTGTCTATCGCCTGCCTATGCTGCCAGCGGAACAGCGATGCTTGTAAGAACAGCGAAGTTCCAAACAGAAGTGCCTTTGGGAATCGTCGGATAGGAGCAAACTGGGGTAGATCCTTCCTGGACACCAACCCTCGGGTTAGGTGCTGCAGACCAAAGAAGGCCAAATCGAGAAGTTGGTAAGAAATCCCGCGGACCCACAAAACATGGCCCTGCGATCGACGGACAGGATTCCCCGCTGCGAAAAGCAATTTAGGTGATTTTCCCATACAAAAGGATCGCTTACTGCCTTAGAAGATCGCGAGGAAGTTTTGATTCGACTCGATCCATTTGTTCTGTTAACACATTACCGACCGGTGATTATTGGGTAATTTTGAAAAATCTATGGTACATGGATGGAGTACATATGTGAACTAACAAGTCACCCTCAATAACAATAGTATTATCATACGCAAATCTTCTAATTCTTATTAATTAACCAACTATAATAATTGTAGGCCTCACGTTGGATTTTCGTTGGCAAATTGTCATGAATTTTCGTCGTGGGCCCTATGTTGGGGATTTGTAGACAAAACCACCAACTAACTCCCAACTTTTTGGCCACCGTCGACCAGCCATAAATGCTACTGGGGAAGACATCTTGAACAATTCATATACTTCCATATTTAACGATTCAATTGTTCAAGCACAACAAGATCGTATCATTTAAATTACACGATCCGACGAAAAAGCTGCAGCAAAATCTTCGCACTGAAATATAGTCGAATAAGCTGTATCAAAATATTAGCACTGAAAAATAAACGAGCTTCGCGATCGAGTTACTCGAACTGTCTGTGAACGAAAAAAAAAGGAACGAAAATTAAACGACTCTCCGAACGGTAATAATACTCGAAGAATTCGCGAGGTGAAATTGCATTCGGGCGGCTACAATGCTTTTGCATTATTTCAAATTGTAAGCATTACTCTTTGCACTAGAAAAAAGAGGAGGATTCTTTTGACGCATGCATATGTGCGGCTCTCACGTTTGCCGCCATTTTGATCCCCGATTGCATTCTCCATTCCCATGTATACGATGCAATATCGTCGAGTTGCATAACTGCTAGCTCGTTCACGAGGGTGAACACAAAGGCGGCTCGATGCAATCATCTGCAATGTCATCCGTACCTTTAAACGTTTTTATACTCTCTAATACTCGGCTTTACTTTCATTCCATCGAAACGGGAAAGTTTATACTGGATTTGTGATTATCCAATCTAATTACGCCGTTGATGTTTCTCGCCGGCTTTATGCACGATAAAGCGAGTCTCTGATTAACTAGTGAATTTGATTGCAACGGAACGTAATTAGATTCATTATTGAGATTGTTAGACTGCGGATGTTTGTGCAATTTCCAATTTTTCAGAAAGTCGAATCATGTAGAATCTTATTTTCTGTGGCATTTTATATTCTAGTATTTTTTGAAAATTTTTAGAAGCCGTAAATACATAATTATCGCAGTGACTCCATAATTATTGTAATTGGCAGGGAAATATTATAGCAAAACCTAAATGTTTATACTTTCAGTTTAATCGCATTAAATATTGTTATTAGGTATTATTGCGTAGCGTTCTTAAATTAAAATTCACAGATAAAATTAAGATATTTATTCATAGATTTATTGAATAAAATATTTTGCATTCTATTATTTTTTGCCATTTTTCAGGTAACATATGTTGTTGAATAAATGTATGAATGTCTTAATTTTATCTTTGAATTTCTTCATTTAAAAACGCTACGAATTTTCGTATAGTACAACATAATAGTACATACTCTCAGCATCAATTAATGTCTTTTATTATTTTTATTATCAACAAAGCGATGGAGAACATTTTTACAAAGGAAAAAGTTGCTTGAAATGACCTAAGGAATCGCCTGTTCCACGAAAATATATTTTCGGGACAGCCTGTACCCGCTTCTAATGCAAATGAGCTACAACGTAAACAATATGTTCGAAAACAGTTCTTCGAACGAAAATATTCAAATGTTTCTGTCTGCCCGCGGTGTGCTATTAAAGTGCCATCTTGTTAAGAGTTTGCCGACGAAACTGGGTCGTGGAATAATTAATAACTTCCAGACAGAAGTTATTGAAAATGAAGTTTAAGAAGCGAAGATGTAGCACATTGTTAATAACTTAGTTTCTTGTACAGAGATAACAAATTGAATCGCGGAAAATGTATTTAAGCTATTAAATCTTTCTGCACTGGAAAAATACAATTATATAATTATAATTGTATAATTAAGAAATTCGAGTTTTCGGATATGAGAGGCAAAAGAACTGCAAGTACGCGAAGAAAAGAACAAGAAGAATGCTATTTAAGAGTCACTCATCGTTGCGACGAGAGTTTTGAACGATATCGGTTGCTTGAATATGTTCAATGTACCCTATGTGTTACCGCGCAAAGTAATGAAGTTAGTAATTGGAGTAACTGGCTCATAGCTGCTGCATACTGCAAGTTGCAGTACACGGACAGCCAAGATGACATCGTTAGCCGTCTACACAAACGTAAATCAAGTTGCAAATGCAATAGAATTTAATTATTAAACAGCCAAATAGCACAACATTTTCCGATCTCTTTCCTAATAACTGGATTTTATGAATTTATGTCAAAAATTAGTAGGTGTCACTTAAAACCGTAGAAACATTACAAGAATTTACACAAGTTACATTACTTTCAATCTATTAAACATATTAAGACAGAAATTAATTTTCTATTTCAGTCCAGTTTGTTGCAACTCAGCCAGATCATTTTTATTTTGCATAAAGATCCGCTGTCTTCTCGTAGGTAATCTTCTCGTAAGTAATAATATGAAAAAATGATATATACAAAAGTTGCAAGGTGTAGAGGGGGAAATATTGTGATGTAAACACTTTTTATGTGTGCGAAGGCGTTTCGGAGATTTCAAGGTCACTTTGATTCCTTTATTCCCTTACAATATCGTGTCAGACTCGTGATGAAGATTCTGAACAGAGTCTAATAAATATGATGAGGCGTTTAGTATCAAAACCAGCTCAATCCATGAATTTCTCAAAAGTTTTATTTATAAATAATTAGACAGTACTGCTAATTTAAAAAAGAAAAACATTTGGAATCGTACACCAAAGGTTGTCCAAACGAAAATAGATTCTTTTGGAAAAATTAAATGGGCAGAGCGTGAAATGTTTTTTGTCTCTCCTGTAAAATTTATCAAAATGGATTGAACTGGTTTTGATACTAAACGGCTCGTGTATGCTTTAATTTCCTTTAAATCGAAATAAAATTCTATTTTGGTTTTGTTAATGTACAGCTATTGGGGAACATATGTATAAGGCGTACAACACAGATATAAAGTTTAGGAAATTGAGAATTACAAAAATTGTAATTTAATCACTGAAATCGTAAATTGAATCTAAATTAAATCGTAAGGCAAGGGGTTAATACCTTGATAACTATTAGATCAAGGACATATGAAGGTCAACAGATTTTTAATAAAACAATCAGTGACATCGATATTAAATACTCAAAGTAGACAAAACGACCACTACCGCGGCCGCCACAAAAATGGACGACAGAGTGCCTCTGCCCACTTTTATAACAAAAACAACTGAAAACGCATATCGCGCGTTCTTCTCCTTTTTTGTAAATAATGATCGGGACAACTTGCGGCGGGAGCTTTCAGCCCCGGACTCCCTTAACTCGTCCTGCATAAAATTCACTTCGACCATTACCACAAGGTCAGCATTCGATTCGCGCGAAACGTTGGAATTTTTAATCGAACAGCGGGCAGCATATAAAATTGATTCGATTCAGATAAATACGGACACTGGTAATTGAATCCAGTGACATGTAATGGTTGGACACGGAGGCTATTAATCACCGGTTATCTACACCGCGCGTGGCCGCTCGTTAATATCGCAGACCGGGCTAAAAACTCGCTGTAATTGTTGATCATTAATTCGAGCGAGTTTTCTCGAAACATTAATTTCCATGGTGGAAACAGGGAAAAAATGGAGAACCCCGGCCGGCACATCGAGGACTCCGAACTCCAGTTGATAACCCAGTGATCGCTGGAGGCTCTTGTCCGGGCAGGATCCGCGCCGCGGCGTCGTCGTGTAGTACTCGCGTCGTCGCCTTTCGCCTAAGATTCATTCGAGCCCCTGGCGATAATTATGTTACGCTTGATTACGTCCTGATTGTTCTATGAATATCAAGCCGCGGATAAGCCGTGTTCGCACATCTGTTTCGCCGGTGTACTACATATATCACAACGTCGATTCGATTACCACTAACGCTGTAATCGTACTCTCTTACCTGTCCGGCATTTCTCTCTCTCTCTCTCTCTCTCTCTCTCTCTCTCTCTCTCTCTTGCTCTTCCTTCTCGTCTTCTAATTACCAACTTCCCCGAGACCGAGACTCCACAGTCGTATTTGCTTTAAGAACGTCCTATCGAGATTAATTTCATACATGCATGCGATTTGCATAAATTCAAGAGTCATTAGCGGCTCGCGTTTAACGAGATATGCATGAACACGTAATAGATCATGTATATTGGACTCTAAGAAGGTAGCTGCGACTGCGACGGACTCATATATTCTATCTTCAAGCTCGCCGCGTGCATTCCGGTTGAGCGGGTAAACTTTACTTTACCGGACTCAAAATTTTTGTCTTTCTCCTATAAATTATTATGTATTTAGCATGTAATCCAGTAGATTTGCACTCGGAGAATCTGCAGATCGAAGTTTCGGTCCTGTAGGATCAATGGTTCAGGAGTTATGGTTGCTTAAAGCAATTTGCAGTGTTCTTGACAGATAAAGGCGCCGCCGTATTGGTTTGTAGTGACGATCGCAGCTAGATGGCAGCATCTCAAAAAATATCCAAGTCGTATGATCTGACATTAAAAATGTTATCGTCCTTTTAAAAGTGTCCGAATATTATTGTGTATTCACTGTACCTGAATTGCAACAGACTGGAGTGAAATTTATTTTCATTCTTAATGTTTAGTAGGTTGAAAATAATATAACAGCATTTCTAAATTCTTCTAATGTATATACTATTTTAAATTACACCTACTCGTTATTGTCATAAATGCATAAAATCCGCTGGTAATTAGAAATGTGTGAATCAGAACGGGACAATCGGTTTTCGCGGAGAACGGTGACGGTATATCGTTGATCGGCACCGAAGGGGTTAATGCGGGTGATGATTACCTAACCAGAAACGATCCCGGCTAATATTGAAACGCGCACGTACAGATGAAATCCGACTGCGGCGTTTAAGTTGAAACTCGAGCGGCAACGAGCGCGGATTCAAGTATCAAATCCAAGACTCCGTAGAAATTCGTGGCGCGCCGCGTCGTGTCGCCATAGAGCGTAATTACGAAACTAATTGGCCCGATGGTATCAGCGTATAATTAGTGTACCAGTGTCGCAGCAAAATGACAGAAGACATTACGGTCGAGACTCATTGGAATGTAGGATCGGATCGGAGGACCACTACGTGCCATCGCGTTGCAATTATTGTCATCTGATTCCGTTAGAGGATAACTACGGGTATCGCGGCGGGAGCAGCGTGTTGCAAAATCACAAAGGTGTTCGCGCGTCTCTCTCTCTCTCTCTCTCTCTCTCTCTATCTCGCCTTCTCTAGAGAGAGAGAGAGAGGTCAGAACGACGAGAGTAGATGCGAATAACGATTTCGTTCAGCGGCGGCCGTGGAAATGGCGGTAATAACGCGAATCGCTGTGAAACGTTTTGCGCGCAAAACCCTTTGCCGACGGACAAACGGACGCACACTGAGCTATTTCGCCCGAAAACCGGAAATAACTACTTCAGCGTTATGTATGAGTTCAAGGTCATAAAATGATCTCGAGCATGCCGATAGAAAAATTCAATTTTAACATTTGTAGGTGTTAGATGTTAGATGCGTTGGTGACGATCGATCGTCGACGATCGTCTGTTCGTCTCGCTGGTTGTCATTACGGGGTAAATAAAGTACATGCTAACGGAGAACTACGTGGAAGAGTGAAATAAAATGATTTTCGACGGGATCATCGAGTGGATCGGGATCGAAATGAAAGCCGATCCCGGAGTACCGATTAGCCTAAGCAGCCTATCGAGGTTGGCTATTCAATATTCACGTGGATAACCGGACGAGAACGGAAACAGGAATCAAGAATGGAGTAGAGACTGTTATCGGTAACGAATCAAACGCTCTCAGCTGGGGTAATAAAATACGATCGGGGATTTTTCGTGGCGGCGAGCAGCGCGTAATAAAACGTAATTCACGTGGAAAGGGAACGAGCTTCCCCGAAATCGGTCCGGCGCGCGGAGGCACACCGCGCAGAGAGCATGCCGCGCATAATGGCACGCTCCACGATCCGGTCAGAAGATTGTGCCGCGAAGGCTGCACGATAATCATCTGGATATTGCTCCTGCGTACGTTGCATCCGAATACCCGCGTACCATCGCAGCCAATACGCAGGATCAGATAATTGGCATTCAGTCGGCCGGCCATACTCGATGCAATGGCCCGAACCTATCGGCTCCGATCTCTCTTTGGAAAGTGACTAGCCGTGGCCGGCGGACGACAAACGTAAAGGGCTGGCGGCATATGCGGTTTCGTTTCACCGAGCCGGGATATCGGCTGAGATAAGGCACCCTACCTCGGCGCAGCCACTTTTGATATTGTTTCTTCGCTGTGTCCTTTGTGCCGGACCCAACTATTTTAATCGACGTGTAACGCGCGTTTTTCTATTCTTCTGCGAGAACAGCGCGACGCGACGGCTGCGACCAGTCATCGTGAATAGGGAAATTTAATGAATCGAACGAGATCCTCGATTGACCTTCTTGCGTGTCCTCTCGCGATGACGTTGTACGGGGTGGTTTAAAAATTGGAGAGTCGATGCACGGAGACCTTGGAACTGTTCGCAGTGCTGGTAGTGGTGGGGAGAAGTCGGATGAAAGGGACATTTGTGACAGTGTACGCAAGAAACTAAAGAATCATCCTAGCTCTAATTAGGAGTATTGGAAAAGCAGATATGATCAGCAGCTGATAACAGAAGAACGTGTAATTAGCCTGTGGTTAGACATAGTATAACATTTTATTTTACAAATGTCGTTCTTTTAAATCGAAACCAGCAAGATTCTTGTACACTTGGAAAAAACCCACTTTATTCGAAATTTTTATTTGAATAAAACTTTTGCCCAACTCTGGTTATTGTTTCTTATTTTTCCTCAATATTCAAGCCTTCTTTCTCTTAATAAGTCTCAAAAAGTCTCGAAACTTTTATCGTTCCCATTTAAATTTATTATTTCAAGCTGTATATTAGATCAGAAATCTTAGAATATATTAACACAATTTGTTTATTCTGCCGTTTACAAGTTCAGTGGATTGACTATAGAAAAAGCCAGTGAACGCTTTGGAATTGCGTAGTACAGAGCGATTAGGTAAGTTCGCGAATGTTTTCTGGTCTGCGAGCACCAAGAAGTTTAGATACCAGCAGATTGAAGTTTTTTTACCTTTCCAATGAATTCATTCATCAAACGGGTTCCGCGAGTTTATGCGGGGAGAAAAAAAAACCCAATAGCCGAAAGTGACAAGTTATTCAATGGCTGGCAAAATGGCCGTGCGGTACCTACGCATATAAACGTAAATCACGTGCGAAGTTGCACGCGAGTGAACAACTTCGGAGAACGCGATAGTACCGCAAATAATTTGCGGTACATCTTGTCTTTGATTTAGCGCCGCGGAAACAGCGGAGCATTGTCAACGGGACAATTTAATACCGACTGCTGAAACACTAATTATCACAGGGGTAACTGTAACAAGTAACTTGCTACCTCTAATGATCTATAGAATGATATACATGCATCATTATAACTAACCTATATCGAAAATTACAGTTTCATCGCGCGGCAAAGGAAACATAAATATCCTGTAATAATCCTGTGTAATGGTAACATCCTTTATGTCTGAACACGATGACAGTCTGTCTGTAATATATCAAAACAATGAATAGTCTTCCTGGATTACTTTTGTCCCGATAAATGTTATGGAACATACATAATATTAAATGCAATACATATACATTTAAACAATTGGAGGTTGGAATGCACTTTTTGGAAATATTTTATGTTTATACAGGCTGCCCCATTTTGCGTGCAATTATTTCACAAACTGTACAGCTTGTTGTCAAAAATATTTCATATAAAATTTACTCTGTTTCGGAGGAGATAATCTTATGGTGATCACGAATCTGATCTGGATGTGCTTCCTTGAAGAAGGTGACCTCTGTTGTTTTTTTAAACCTAATTGTAGTCTTTATTTATGTGAGCATGTAGCCTATCCCGAGACGAATTCACAGACCTATAACAATTTCGTCTTCCAAGGGCATTCAAGGTTATTTAGTGCCGTTCAAAATTCACAAGATTTGTTACCACCATAATATATCTTCCTCGGAACAGAGTAAGTTTCATTTGAAATGTTTTTGACAAAGCTATAGTTTCGGAAAAAAATGCGCGCTGAACTTCGAATGCGACACCCTGTATACGAGGTGTGGCCAGACGAGTGGTACCTCCGGACAAGGGATGCTTATATGCAAAAATAAGTCGAAAAAAAGGAATAACATTTCTTCGTTCGACGTCTCGTTTTTGAGAAAATCGTGTTTGAAGTTGATCTGTCTGGTTCGCGTGCTTTGCAGGAAGTAGAATTGGTTGATAATGATCAGACGCGTCAGACGATTCCTATTTAACATCACGCGCATTCGCCGCATTTTTAAACTCGATTTTCTCGAAAACGAGGCGTCGAACGAAAAATGTTATTCCTTCTTTGCAACTTATTTTTACATGTAGAATCTATATAATATATTGGCATATATACTATCGCTGAAAAGTACGTGGACACTTGTCCAATTCTCCTCCTGGAAGAAAAAGAATCTTCAAGGGATTTAATCAAATTTCATGCTATCTGTTTTATACAGTATTGGAGAATTTATCTGAGCAATAATTTATTAGTAGACTGCGGATTTTATGCATTTCTAACAAAAATGGATAAGTCCAATTTAAAGAAGTTTACAGGTTAAGAAAAATTAGAAACGCCAATGTATTATTTTCAATCCATTAAAATTATTAACTGAGGCACCATTAAAAATTGCTGTACCATTATGCACAACATTGTTTACAATATTAAATATATTGGTACCTAACCAATTACTAAACATTTAAGTATTGTATGAGGTGTTACATCAATTTTGTATCAAAAAAATGAAAAAATCAAATAGAATAGAATTATTCTAGGTCGGAAGAAATATTTAATTTCGGAGTTAAAATAGCACCGACTGCAAGGATTTAAAAAAGGAAAGAACTTTCCCTTGGCTCCTGTTTCTTAAAATTGACGCAGAAAATTTTTATTTTGCATACAGATCCGCGGTTTAATAATCATCTTTGAAGGCATATTCGTTTATAATCGGGATCCGGTTAATCGAGGTTCTACTGTGTTATTTCTCTAACATTTTGTGGCTCCCTCTTGCAGTGGGTCCCACAATTGTCAGTGTAAAATCGGAACTTTCGCGATCACTGCCGATTTAATCCGAACGTAGTCGAACGAAAACAGTCTAATCAATCTGTAGGTCGAGTCGTCTCGCTTTCACTTGCCCAAGACAACACGAAGTCGGGTTGTTTGTCACTCGGAACTTTCACTCGCCCCTTTCGAACAAACACCGGCGTGACAACCGCTAGATGGATGGCCGACCGTGGGTCCCCGGCCATCGACAGCTCTGTTTAGCTCACCCTCCGCGGAGAGACCGCACGCTGACTAAGACCTTGTCATAAATCCTTGTAAGGCTGAGTGGCGACCCGGGCGTGCTCCTTCGACTCCGTTTAAAATACGTTGACGGTAACATCTAGCTCCCCGGCATTTACCTAGATTTTCCCCGAGCGTCGTGTATGTATACCCTCGGACAAGACCGGGCCTGCTGCAGGTAGTCGAGGTAATGGTCGGCGAGCGTCAACTTGTAGTTTAAGTGGCCGGCATGGCGAGATATACCCCAGGCTTTCCTGGACGCGGCTTCGTTTTAAGCTGGCCGCGTATCGGGGATGCAGCGGTTGTAAAGCTCGCCGTGGCAGCGATCGCCCGGCGAAACGAGTAGAGGGGAACACGGCTGGCTGGCTACAGTCCTGGACAAAATGATAGCACCTGCGTGCCATCCTTAATTTATCTCGCAAACAAGTTGCAGCGGTTTTCTCAAATCGAAATCGTCAGAAGTACACCACATATTATGTTGCTGCATATGCGATTTCCGATTTCAGAATGCAGATCGTGTGTGAAACGTTTCTATCGAGAAATACTATGATAATCTTATTATCATTTATTTATAGTTTATAGGTGCGGTAAATAAAGGAAGCAAAGATACTTTACTCAAAATTAAAGAAGATACTCTGGGGTTGACGCTTAAGTGAGATACTCTGTATTTTACTATTATATTATGTGTATTGGATGATTGCATAAGTTCGTGCCCGATTTTCATAGATGTTGCAAACTGTACCTCGCGGCGGAGTGTAAAAGAAAAATTATATTGTCTAATTGTAGAAAAGAATGGTGGCTATATAATTGATTAATAAAGCTGTATTCTTTCAAATTTAATCATTGAATTTTATCTTCAAGCCGGACACGAATTTATACAATCATCTTATGCAAATAAATCACGATGACAATTACGAAATGCCAATGACTGATTTACTGATCGAGAACTAAATATAATAAATCGGATAAATAGGAATCGTAGACCACAATTCACAATTTCTCGCGAAATACATTGCTAAAGCTCGGTCGTTTTCGAGCGATAAAATTTGACGATACGTATTAAATAGCTAGAAGAAAATACCTGGCGGTTGCGTTCGCGTACAAAGGAACCGCGAGCGAAGCGGGCAGCGTGTATGCTCGTATATTCCGCGGGTAAACTACAAATTCCCTGGTATACGGATCGACAGGCGTACATACAAAGCAGTTCAGATAGCCCGGGACAGGAGAGAAGTCCCGTGGATCTATGGAGGGTAAGAAAGTATGCGGCTCTGCGCACGAGAGCGTTCCTTATTTGCCAACGAAATTCACGCAGCGTACGGGCATATCTTAGGCTCGGGAGGGCCGGTAGAAAGAAATCTTAGCCGGGTATCTCTCGATAACCGTTCGATTTACAAGGAACACGTTCCGTGGCTGGCGCGTATACGTCGATGGTTAGCGTAGATCGGCTGCTAGTACGCCGGGCGCAGGCTAATGCATGTCCGTCGCTGGCGCTGGCGCAGGTGGGCGCATGCCACGATCCGCGTGTCGCGATAACATGGCCAGCTCAGTTTCTATCTCCCCCGACAACTTAATTCCGGTGCCAACCGGCCTGCACACCGTGGTCCCTTCTCCTCTGCCAAGAGAAACCCGGCTGGCTCCCTCCCCACAGAGAAATGGTTGCACAGCCCGTGACGAGAGGCCCAGCAACCTTGCTACGGTAGGGTATGCCTGCTTCAGTCGTACCTCATAAGCGAAATCACCAATTGTACGATTTACTAAACAAATAGGAATTACTTGACTGTTACGTCCTAGGGTGGACGTATCAAAGATTTGATAGTTTAACTGAAGCCTAATTTGAAAGATTAGAATTGAGATACAACGCAATTGAGGATTTCTTATATTCTAATTGTCTTTGTTTGGAACGAAGAAGTCGAAGTTGGGTAGACTCTTTTAAAAATGATTTTATATTTTGAGTTAGCTTTGACTAAACAAATATATTGTAAGCATCAAATTCTGGTTACATTAAGTTATAAAAATCTTATTAAATATTCGTTAGTAATTACCGATAGATGATTCTCGCTTATCGGTTCAATTTGTTGGTCGTATTGTTGTGGTTTGCTGAGTTGTCGTTCAAATGTTGAAAATGATGATAATGTTTATCCGGCGGATATACACGCCTTTTCGCTAATCAAACTTCACTATTGATGGTGAAGGCTGAACTGAACTTTGACTGACTGGATTTTTATGATCTTAACGACTGAACTGCTGGATTTTTACGACTGACTGGTCCTGATGAGAAGTCATCCCTTTTATGGATCTATCAATCCTTTGTTCTTAGCTTGATTTTCATAAGGTGGTTACTTCATCACCAATTCTTCTTAATCGATTTCTTCTTAATCACTTTCTTCTCTGTCACTCTCTTCTTAATCATGTGTATTATATTTTTTATCCTCCTCTTGGCTAGATCATGTTACTCTGCGCATCTCATAGATCGATTTGATCTATACATTGAACCCGACCATTGTTCAAATTCGTAATAGTCTCTTATTTTTAAACAATTTGTGTTCACGAAGCCTGACCAGTGAGTAGGCGTCAATGAAGGGTTGCAGCATCAGATTTTAATATCAAAACCAATCCAACGAAGGGCGCGAAATTTCACTGTAAGGTCTATAATGAATTCGACGCTCGAACTTGAACGCTGCGAGTATTTATATTCCGCGAAAGTTACAGTTTATTTAGGAATAAATCAGCGGTTGTCATTCACAGATTCGGTTCCGCGCGCGAGTGTATTTCGCTAGGGTTATGTAGGTCAAGCAACCAGCCAACAGGGTTCGACTACCTCTCCCGGTGATTCCTGATGCATGCTGTTTGCCAACTCCGCAGACAAAACCCGTGGGGCAACGACATCGCTGGTCCATATTGCGTCATCCGTCGAACTTTGGTTTCCCAGGTTTTGCGTGAAAGAGTATACGTCCGTGTGCCACACAAACATAACGGAGAGCAAGTGCTCTTCATCTCGCGCGCGCGCGTCCTCGCGGGCGACAGGAGGGAGGGGCGTGTCGTGGAGAACCACTCAGAAATTCCATAAATTTTTAAAGCGGGCTCGTAAAGGCAGACTTTTTCGGGACATTGTTGAAAGGATAGCTGGAGGAGGATCACGCTGACCCGACGAAAGAATCGCTCCGACAGACCTTACCACAGCCTGGGGCTGTTCTCGAAATTATTTTTTTAAAATGCTCATCGAATATTGCTGGACAGTTTCCTCATTCTCTTCGTTTTCAGTAAAAACATTGTTGTGTGTAAAGTAACGTTGAAAACCTGTCAGTCTCATTCTGAATGACTCTGCTGTATCCAAAAAGAGGGTTACCCTGGGATCGTCGACAACTCATTTCACCGACACAGGGTAACCCCCAAAAAGAAGGTTCTCTGACATTTTTGGGATACCCTGTATATCAAAAAGGAACCTGCAAACAGAGTTGTGCTAATTCAAATATATTGTAATTGAATAACGCAATTGAATTACATTGTACATATTTCAATTGTATAGTAATTCAACTACGTCGTAACTGAATTACACAATTCAAACTTTTCGATTAATTCAATTACTAATTATTTTAATCAGATGTGTAATTGAAATGCAATATAATTAAAATACAGCTCTCCAAATTATATCCCAGAACTTTGAAGAAGTGCGATATATTTTTATGTTTTTCTTTCATATACTTGTTTGCTGTCTATGCGGCGTATTTTCTATTCCTCGTCCTCGTAATTCGTAATTAATGCAATTTAATTATAAAGTATTTTATAATTGTACGCCAATTGCAATTACGAATTATAAATTACAATGTAATTCAATTACTTTGTAATTATAATTCGTGGAATAATTCAATTCTAATTCTGCACAACTCTGCTTGCAAAGTTTCCCCTTCAAAAAATAATCCCGGAAGAGATAATTAACTCTCGGTTCTGGAGGTTCATTGTTCGTACACGCAATTTTTTTCAGAATGTCACATGACCAATCCAGTAATGACAGAGAGAGTGCTGCATTGCCTTCAATTCGTGCTCCCTCCGCTTTTCTTTTGTTATCGGTACTGAACACTCTGAGTGTCGACAAATTGCTAAGAAATTCCATAAAATTCCCTCAATTTCCCCAGTCTGGCGACACTGCCGCATACGGAGTGTTGAAACAGTGCAAATTTAATTCTAGAGTCTCACAGGTTCGTGCACTGAAAGGCTAGCGCAACATGAAATCCATACACCAATCATTTCCAAGATACCCCGGGGTATCTTTTCTTCTTCGGCGTAGGAACAAATCCCCGGAAACTCGTGCATCACAGACAAAAGTCTGGATACTCCTCGTCAATCTCTCGGCACTGATAGGAACACGTTCTTAAAAATCATTCAACCTCCAGGGCTCTCCTCTGCCAATCCTATGAATTATTCAAGATTCGCGAACTGTCAAACATCTCGAACGAAACACCTCTCATGTAGTAGCTACAGTGTTCTCGAATAATTGAGCCGTTTATTTTGAAAGTGGCCGAAGTTCATTTAAGTACAAATTGAGATATTTAAGAGTTTGCGTTTCAATGAAATGATTTTAGATATATTAGTTACAATTTGCTTTCGAATGAAAAGATAACGTAGAAATGTAAATATTCAAATTGCTAGCTTGATTTTTCTCGAAAATGGACTTAGGCCATTTTCAAAATAAACGGCTCAATTGGCAGACATGGCTAACCGATCGTTACAAAGGGACTCGGAAGGAATGACCTTGCGCACAAAACTGTCTAGCACTTATAAGACGGAGAGAGAGAGAGTCCCTCATCACCGTTGTTTTCTTTGGCGCTGGCTTCTTTTTTCCTGGTGTAAAACACGCGGAAATAGATAGCGTTCGATTTCGTCACGCAGTCACTCGTGCACTCTTCCCGATCCTTTGAGTCACCTTGGTACCCGCGGCGCGCAGGCACCTCGGAAATATCAATTTCTATTCGAAAAAGTTTCCCTCGACGCGTCATGCTTCTCTCTCTCTCTCTCTCTCTCTCCCTCTATCTCTCTCTTTCTCCTCCCCATCTACTTTTCAGCTTCCGCGTCCTTGTTTCCCAGCACGGCGTGTCGAGGGTTTTCAATGCGGTGAAAAATTCGCGTAACTATGCGGTTCTCTCCCGGGTCGAGCGCGACGTACACCGTCGTACACGTCAGCCCGTGTTTTCTGGCTCGCGTGACATTTCCACTCGACGTCAGATTTCCTGCTGTCTCTTCTACACGATCCTGCAACATACGTACACGCCGGTTTCTATTCGCGAGCTTGTACGGCATGTCGCCCATTGGCGAGAACGTGTACCCGCCTCGTCATTAGTAATTATATTAGCGACATTGTTGTTCAAACGACAGGCCTAACGATCGAGTCTAAGCCGACCGTCTAATTATCATACCCACAGCGGGAGGACAGGTTTGCGATCAATGAATCGGGGATATGAAGTCCGGGAGTATGCGAGCGTGCGAATGATCGACAGATCGGCACGATTACCACGCAATTGAACGCGCGGTCTCTGGAAAAGATGAGTTTGCCTCTAAGTGTCGATAAAACTGAGTGGATACTCCAGAGTTGCAGTTATTTCGTTATTTGTTAACGTTTTTTAGGGCTCTGGTGCTCGTGCAAATTCGTGTTCCGATGAATCAAGTTTTGAAAGGCGCAAGTTCATTTTCTTTTGTTAATTTTATACTTCTCTTGTTGTTATTAAGTATGGAAATAAGCTCTTTCCCCTTTCTTTTCCAGATTCAAGATTCTATTACATAGAATGTAATAAAATCTTGCCTGGTGATTCCCAATCTTTCTGCCACTTCTTCTTGCGTCTGAATCGGATTTTCGTTGAGCAATTTCTCTAAGTCACCGTCATCGAACTTCCTCGGTGCACCTCGGTGCACGATCGTCGTCTTTCAAATTAAAATTTCCGGCTTTAAATGTGTGGTACCACTTTTTGCATGTTCACTCTAACCTCCGACTGTTTAAAAATATGTCCAAATACTCTAAAATAGAGATGGTATTGCATCAAATATTTCTATTAAATATTAATTAGTATGGTATTATTATTATATATTAGTAATAGTATTAATTAGAATATTAATACTATTAGCAGCAAGACCGAAACAGACCGCTGGAAAGGGTGCACTTCTCAAGACCTCTTCACCAGCCAACAATAATATCCTTTCTTTGATCTAACTATAGTGGTTAGAATAATGCTCTCTTATTCTAGCAATATTGACCGCTGCGTCTTCACGACTGTTCGTTCTCCGTTTCTGTACGACGCGATTCAATACAGCGGGTGAACGAAAAGTATCCGAATAGTCGGACCATGTGGCAAATGAAATTAGTTGATCACGGGGGGCGTAATAGTATCTTTCGTTGTCCACTCGCGGCATCGACAAAAGGCCGCAATCCGCAGTCATAGCTACCGGTGGATTTAATTCACTTAACCCGAGGTACGTAGGGGTGGAAACTCGTTAAAGGTCTCGGTTTAATTGCGTAAGCTAGCTCCCGTATCTGGCCATTAAAAGCTCAAACGGAGCGAGCATGTACCTGCACGATCCACAGCTCTGGTAAGAAGAAATGAAATCGGATCGATACCTTCTCTCGCAGTCTGTCTCTCTTTCTCGCTTTCTCACTCTCTCGCTCTCCGCCCTCCCCCCCTTCTTCCGCCACAGGATAGCAAGCCACTTTAGTGGTGCTGACTACGTGGTAACATTCGAGGAAATAGTGACTCCGTGTCCCGTGCCTCGTTGAAATGGGTAATTGATTACTGTCCGGCAAACGGTATAAAAGACTTATCTGAAATGGCATCGAGGAGCGTGATATTGTTTTAGTTGGAAATGAATATTCCTCGTGATTCTGTGGTTACTAGACCGTGGATTTTACATGGATGTATCATAAAAATAATTTGTATTTTATATGTAGCCTCGTTTCTAATAAATTTGGGGAAAAAAATAACACCGGGAGAAAGTAAATAAACAGATTTAATTTTATTCGTATATAAATTCTTCTCGAAAATCTGAAGCTGGGTTCTCTGGGACCCCACATTACCTAGCGAAGATTAAAAGGACCTTTTCTAATGTCGGACCATACGACTGGGTTCTTTTGGGAAGTTAGAAGAATTAGTTTACCACACGACGTGAAAAAGAAATTTTGTGAAAATTGCAATTGGTCAGAATTATGACAATATATCCTTTTTATGTGGGCCTGTATTAAAAATTTTGTGCCGTGTAACATCTCAGACAGTTGAGACACGATGAAGTCGATGGAATTTTTGTGATTCAATTAGCTATGCAAATCGATAGATGCAGAAATACTATGCAGCAAGGCGCTCGAAGCGAATCCCGATAAAACAGATGCAGACGATGGCAAAATAAACATAAGCCCAGAATATGGAACCGGCTTATTTTGCAAGTATAATTCCATGTACAGGCCGTGAATGATGGAACAGTTTAGAAATCTTTAGGTTTTTAATTTCTCTTTGGAATTCGTAGGTGAGAGGGATCGGTGTTTGTTCATTCTTGTAATCTTTCGCTAGAAAGTCCCAGTAGGAATTGGAAAGGTACGGCGAGATGTGTAGGAAATATTTCATTGAACATTATCTTCCAACGATTCGTCTGTATATGTGGAGCGACATAGATTGCATTTAGATTGCAGAAAGTTTTAGTTCTCCACCGTTGCAACTCCTGTCCTCTGATTCTCTATTCTCTTCTCTTTAGGCAAACAGACTTTGACAATCATGTAGTTTTGATTGTGCAGACTGCGAGTCGAGCCGTTAATAATTCAAACATAGACGTCTGGCTCTTGGCAAGCGTGCAGTCATTCAACAGGAAAGTAATACTTGCGAAAAATTTCAATGCACAGAAGGTAGTCATTTTCTTCCAAATAAACGTGTAGCAAAACATTGATAATTAATCTCAATTAAAATCAATTACCTGCCTGGTCTAATGCATTCAATACTATAATAAGAATTTAATATATTATACATTATAATATTACATTACAATAGTGTATAACGTATCATAATCTATTAAATAGTACAAATATATTACAATATAAAAATTTAATGTATTTATAATATATTTAATAATATAGATGCATTATAATATATTGATTTAATATATTTATAATAGATTAAGTAATATAAATATATTATGTCAAACAAATATATTAATATATATATATATATATATATATTTATAATAGTCATATATTACATTATAATATAATATATTAAATATATTACAATAATGATTGAACATATTTATACACACACTGTATTCGAGTCAAAAGTGAATTGTTTCTCAACTGCATGTCAACTTTATACATCGAACAGTGCGCAAAGATTAAAGTGCTGTGGAAAAATGGAAAGGCAGATGAATGCAGACCTGATTGGTTATTTAGCAGGTGCACTTCCGTTATTGGCTCTTATGTTAATACAAACAAATTGGATAGCAATGTGATTAAGCGAAGAGAGTAGTCTCCTACTCTTGTCCCAGTGCGATTCAGCTGGCAACCTTTCATCTCTGCAAAGTACTTACGTATTCGTTCGAATTTATCGAATGCTCGTACAGAACTGATCTAATTTTCCTATAGTAACTCTGTCACGGAATCAATGATTAACAATGGGACGCTTACGTATGCTGTCTCACCGACATTTTTCCCGTTGATACAGATCGAACGCGGGACAGTTTGACCTCATTAGGATCTGATCCTGCGAACTAGTCGCGAACTGGTCATCAGACGTGCTCTCGCTCTGATCGCAGTTTATGACAGTATTGTTCTGCAAATTGGAAGCAGTCTAACGGTACATCGACACTGATGCACGTGTTAATTGCTACTCCTCTCGCACCGTTTTGCTTGTAGAATCATATTTCTGGTTTATTTCATGTAAAATACTTCCACGGAAATTGTTGGCGACCTCCTATAGGCTCTAAATGGACCAACGAAGAAATTTCTCGTTGGTTAGAAATAGTTTAGGATAATACTTCATCTGCTTCACACTTTGAATCAATAAAACGCTGACGTCTCATTTTTAATAAATATATCTTCTAACCTAACCGAGACCAATAATCACGAAACATTTAACCCTACCACAAATAGTTTAGGATAATACTTCATCCATTTTTGCTTCGCACTTTAGATCAACAGATTTCATTGATTTACAGTGTGTCTCGTGGGGGAAGAATCTCCCAGTTCTACGGATCCCTTTAACTTCGGTACTTATTTGTTCAGAAATCGACGGGAACTCGTTTTTCAATTTTTCTCGTTAGAACAATTTAGAACGATCCTCATTCCATCCAGAACATATCGTTAGTGCATATGAATAAGATATGTTAAAAATAAAAGTATGAAAAATGATGTTCGTTAATCGCAGATGTGTTCGAACTATTTCCAATAAGAATTTGTAAGTGTAGAGATGGAAACACAGTTGAGAACACGCAAGCCGTAACTTACGATTACTTGTTTGTTGATTAGGTTCGGCCATGCGAATGGAAGAATCTCCCAATTCCACGGATCCCACTAACTTCGGTCCTTATTTGTTCGGAAAGAACAGCACCGACGGGAACTCGCGCACTTAAACTAGAAGGTTCCGTGGTCGGCCAAAGTATTCCGCATCGGCAACCTGTTGTAGCGTAATCGTAGCCCTTCCCTTGAACCCTCGTGACTGCTTCAGGCAGCTATTCCCGATGTGAAATTAATTCACTTAACTAGATTGGACCGGGGTTGGAATTTACTTCGGATATCGATTTCGATTACATAATTCGACTCCTTGTAATTGAAAGAAATTCGAACTGATTTTACGTAATATTCAATAACAGCGTACTAACTTCTGCGAACGGGACATACCTCTGGCAAGATAAAGAGGATTAGGGGGAGTTCCTTCAACGCCGGACGGCACTTAATACCGGACATTAGATCAAGGCTTCACTGTATCTCATTTCCAAAAGTACTTCCAAATATTACCTGCCCCACTACATCGATGATTAAATCCCGCAGTCGGATAGAAACCGTTTATCGTCCGGGTGACTTGACGTGATTTGTTTACGAAGAACAGTATAATCTTTGTCAGAGTGAAAAATGGGAGCGGCGCATGATTGGAAATCAATAAGCAATTACGAGAAGGAATTATCAGAGCGATTGCTTTTTCTCGTTGTTATGCATATAAAATGCAATTGCTTTTGCTACACTCTTGCCGCAGAACGCGATCGAACTGTTACAAAATGAAGAACCGGAGCGCGTCTGCGATTGTTCCCCCGATATACATCAGAAATTTCGTAGTGATCGAGCGACAAAACTCGATGCACGGTCGTTGCATCCGCGGTATAACTGGAGAGTTTGATTATGCCAGCCGTAAAATTCAATCGGAGTGAGATTCTACGGCAATAATCCGTATTTACACATCATAATGTAGAGTAATGTTTCAGAGGAGCTACCAGATAACGACGCGGCAACGTGTAATCATGTAGGATTGACTATAGGGACCGTCATCAGTCGAGGCTCGAAAGAAAGAATGCGAAAAGCACAGGGCGCAATTTCGTCCACCTCTCCGGCTTGAATCAGGTTTTCCAATCCGCGACAAGTTGAAGACGTCAGCTTTGATGCAATCTAAATTGCAGAGGACGCTGCTCGCCTTCCTAGCGATCCCATTAAAGTAGCTAGTAGTCCCATCAGGAAGCCTTTTTTCGAGATTGAATTCTCTGTACTAATAATGAACATTGACATGGGACGAGAATGGATTATCAGATTCAGTTCCGAGGCACTTCATTTGAAATTATTTACCCTTAAGAGGCATTTCTAATACGAGCTATTCTAATTAACCTGGAACATCTCCACAGAAAAATATTGCTGTGACTTCGTTACGAGTGAATCCAAAAAGTATTTAGACACTACATTTGTGATTCACAAAAAATTTCCGATATTTAAACTGTGATCATTTCATGAATCTTCGACTCCTCCCCCTACTCCTAAGTCCTCCTCACCAATATCCAATCAGAGTTGGGCATTAATCGATTAAAATTTTAACCAAGATTGATTAATTAATGTGTACGATTAAAAAAGGTAATCATCTGGCTACACTGGATCCTACGGTCTCCGTTTCCTTAGATCAAGGCTTTACTATACGTCGATCTCTTTAACAAGTTTGTCGCCGGGAACATAATTATGGATTATGTCATGCTAAACGTATTCCACGG
Organism: Lasioglossum marginatum; assembly: GCA_028455795.1. NCBI lineage: Eukaryota > Metazoa > Arthropoda > Insecta > Hymenoptera > Halictidae > Lasioglossum > Lasioglossum marginatum. The sequence continues at coordinate 5,925,875 of CM052243.1, forward strand.
AGAATCATATCGTAGCGACAATAGCGACTTCGCTCGGTAAACAAGGATTTCTCATTGGCTCATTTTTGTGCTCGACAGAAACGTACTGCTCGCGATAAATCTGAATGAGAAACTCCTATTTGATGATCCTCCTCCGTTCCTCCTAGCGAAACGCCACGCTAAAGCCCCGCAGCTTCAAACGGCGCTGCCGAAACCAATTAATATTTATCTCAAATCCCTCCCCTTATAACTCACAGTCAAAGGAATGCGATGCGAATTCATTTATACTCCCGCGAAACTGTCACAAATGCCCGAACAATACCTTTGCGCGGAGCTTTATTTCCAGAGACGATTCTGCCAACGGCAGATACCGTGAACAACAATTAAATATTCTAATCACTCTAAAGACTGAGCGGAAACGGATTGAGATATATACATTTCTACGAGAGTGTGATTAAATTATTTTTATATCAACATATATCAGATCTGTTCAACTTCTTCGTCCTCATCATCAGTCAGTTCGTTCTCCCACTACTTATGCGACCACCCTTGTCTCCCACTCTACAATTCCCCTTCTACAACGTTATTTCCCCCCTTCTCCAACGCTTCGCCCACCGATTGATCACGTGACGTCTGCGCCGTGACTAACCCGGTAGTCGCAGAGAGAGGGTAACTGTATTCCCCTCAATTCTACTTGAACTGTATCCTCAAAATCATGCTCATCGAAGAAGCAGATCATTTGAGACCAGATCGACCACTCCTCGTATAATAAATAAAATTCTGTCCACGTGTAAACAATGTTTGAACATTGTTAATTTAGGAATACAACAAGTCTTTCAGGAACTGACCAAAGACAAAGAAATGATTGCAGCCACGAAGGAAAGAAATACAGCATTAGTTTCAAGAAAAAATTCCAGTCGTATCTCAAAAATGAGAAGTTGATTAATTGAGTCATCCACGAGATATCGTGCGAGTCATCCGCGAGAAATGTGCGCAACCGGTCTGCGTCCCCTGTCGATGAATAATTACCAGTTGCAGAAAAATTTCTATACTATGGCTCATACATGCACAGGCGAGCCTGCGAAGTTCCGCGAAGATAGGTTATCGTGTGGATGAAAAAATTCTGGAGACATACTTCGGAAACTAGCTGGAAGCCGGGGCGTCCCCTTAAGAAAGTTTATGCGAGTATCTCCGATGCTTCTAGAAATAAGTTACTACAAAAGAATCCGGGGCATTAAGAATGTATCCTGCGCTGATGGCGGAAGTGCTGGTAGCAGCATTCAATAATAATTTCTGCGTCGTCGAGCAGGGGTTGGCGGATACGTGTAGCTTGCACCAGCAAGAATCCTCCGCAGCCAGTGTCCACAAACCCAAACGATAAACAAACAGAGAGAGCGAGAGAGGGAGAGAGAGAGAGTCCACCTTTCCATTAACTGGGTCTCCTGAAAATGGTCCCGCCGCCGTGCCGCGCCGCGTCGCGTCGCTGAGAACCAGGTCGTGTCTCCGTGCATCGTGGCGCACAGTAGACGCTTCAATAATGGTGGAGACCGGCGTGACGAGATTGCCGATGCTATCAGGTGTATCTTCGCTGATGAAGGTTGTAACCTCGACCGGACCCCATTTATTAAAGCGTGTCTGTTAGGGCATCGTGGAGGCTGGCAACAAGCGACGGCAAGAGTTAGCAGCTGAAGCAACATCCCGGCCGAAGTCGCCTCACGGGTGGAGCCTGGCACGGAGCTAACAGCCGGGCTGGCCAGAGGTGGCCAGCCTTAACTTGCTCTCGCAGAGATTGCAATCAGTCATATTAGCTAGACACACCTCGAATATATGCGGCCATCTGGCACGTAACTATCCCCGGTGTTGTACTCTCGAGGTAACGGTTGCCTGACTTAATCACCGGTCTAGAGGGCACATCGCCTGCGAGTCCACAAGTGTTCTACCGATCGAAGCCTCTTTTCTGTCTCCCCGGAATCACTTTTGACAAGCACAGATATATCGCCGTGACCCAGCCTTAGTGCTGATCCGCCACGCCTTCCTGACAATCAACATCAACCCAATATCACACGCTTTATTTCGTCAAACCTCGTACACACAGCCCCGGGATTCCGCGAATATTTGACAGGGGTTTCCGTTGTTGCCAGTTACTGTCATCGACGTTCAAGTTCCCCGCTTTTCACTGTTCTACTTTCTTTATGTATTCTGCACTTCTATATTATATGGATATGTATGTATATTGATTGTGTGCACTTTGGACCAAAATTGGTTAGAGGATATATAATTGTAAGGACGACCGATCAAAAAACAAGATGTCGGGTTTAAATAAAAGGTTTATTCCTTAAAACAACCGTTGGTACCTTCGTTCACGCTACAACCCAACTTGCTATTTCTTCGTTCTATCCTTATAAGCGCTTCCGCATCGTAGGCGGTTACTTTCCAAAACCAATCGCAAATCTGGCTAAAGTTAATGTACGCCCTCCAAAAGGCGACAAGGTGAGGGAAACTGACCGGTTTATGGAGGTACCCTCGCCTTGAGCCCTCGTTGCCTACCTAAAGCCCTGTATGGTCCGCATTTGGTTTGCAGATGTTTTACGTCAACGTCTATTGAGACCTTTAGCTAAAATACGAAGTCTCTAATAAATTACCATAAACAGAAAGTTCCGCTAAATCTCAAAAATAGCCTGAAGTCACGTCCGCACCGTAACCATAAACTACGCCCCTGACCAGCACACGGTACCCTACTGCGACCTGCATGGTCCACGGTCACTCTCGAATCTCTTACATAATGGTCATTCACTTTCTTTTAATGGAAACATATATTCTTCGATTGCACCACTTAAGAGGTTAGGACACAGTAACAAGTGGGGCAAATATAAGATTTTTAGTATACTAGTCTACTTAAAAATGAGTGTGGTCGCGAAATAAATAATGAAATTTTATTAGGAAATGTATGGGGACTTTATACGTATGCGGTTTTATTCATAAGCGCAATGTTCCCACTTGGAAACAACTTGGAACAACTCAGAGTCTTCAGTATTGTCTACTTAATTTACTATAGAACATCTGAAATTTAAGTCCCCAATTGGGAATGGAATGCAATAAAGGGTTAAATTTTCTATTACGATCCAGTTAATTCCAGCACTATTTTGAAGCGTTTCGATGTCACGTGGTCATCAGCCTCGCGGTATTCAATGCATTGAGTAACAAATAAAGTACGAGGGCATCCTGTAATCGCAGTCGAGTAACTAAGTCGTCAAACAGGATATTTTTACGATGTCTCATATACATAGCTCCTCCCGAGTGAAAATCTAGAATTAGTTTTTTTCGTTCTCGGTACAGGTGCCTGGATGCATCCATCATCTGGCGACCTTCTGAACTTCTGTTCCACGAACGCCTACCAGAATGGACGCCGGCACGTCCAAGAAAGGCGTGGTCAAGCAATAGTCGGCTCATGATTTATCTCGAGTACGATCTCAAAAATGATTTTCTCCGATATCGTATCTCCTCCCTCCACGAGGAAGCATTTTCTAGAATGCCGTGACAACGCCTGTCCTCTACAGTTACACGTCACATTGTGAACCTCGGCGCGGCGGCCTGTTGACTATCTCAACTTCCGCCGAGACTGTCGAATCTAAATCGGACTCGTGAATTTACTCGACTATGTTACCAGTGAATTTTAATAAAATATAGTAAATTTAGTGAGATATTTTATCGTTTCGAAATTTAATTTTTAGGATACGCTTGAAAATTGAAGGAACAATACGGTAAATTTTAGAACAGTAAAGAGATTAAATGGATTTGAGAATATCAACATACCATTTCCAGCTTATTAAAATGATTCAAGATGGAAAACAATTATTATTTAGCTCCAGTTTCTTGCAATCGATGCAGAATATTTATAACTTGCTTAAAGATCCACAGTCTTTGATAATAATAACTTAAAAAATACATAACAACATAAAAAAATGGGGAAGCGTTTTTTGAGAATATTTTAACACTAGGTTTACGGGACTGTCAAAATTACGGGTTCTAATATTCTTAATTTGCGATTATTAAGATCGTAAAGATGCTTCCCTGAGGAATTATTTACTAAATTTATTTCTTTGGGTATATATTATTGGAAAAATGGCCAAAAATTTGGATAGACACATTCTTGTTATGCTTATAAAATAATGTGAAACAGTTATTTCTAGAGCTCCGTGAACTTAGTGTTAATTAAATTAAATCCAAGTTTTCAAAATATAATCTAAACTATTGTGAAAACTATTGTGATTCCAAATAAGTGAAAGAGGAAAAAACTGTAATTTCTTTTTATCTGCATTATTTTTTTAGGAATAAAGGAGACCTTGTATACGACATAATGACCTCCATACAAGGTCACTTACACATTACATTGTAAAAATGTAATTATCGATAGTTCCGCGTTTGAAAGCAACAATTAATCGTAGGGAATGTTGAACAAAAATTGTACGGTCGAACAATATTTCCGTTTGCTCCGCACAGATAACGTAACCCCTTTAATTGAAACATTAGCTCGCGCTCGTTTGTGCATAGCTCTCCTATCGGAATCGACCGATTCCGATGAACCGTATGTGATACCACGCCGCAGTGTAATTAACGTTTTGCGCGGTGCGTGAACGCTTTCAGTGATTAGAACAGTACACATATAAAGAAGAAGAGACGCGATCCCGACTCGGCAACAGATTTCCCGTGGAGAGAAACTTATTCCCGGGCACGGTTCAAATTAAATTAAGTTTCAGTGCCCGTCGGAATTCAATCTCGATACGTGTGTTAATTAGCACCGCTTATCGCACGAAACTCAGCCGCGCGTTCGGAATTTTTGGATCTGCAATGAAATATTCTACATTCTAAAGGATCAATGTGTCTCTGATACAATAAAATTCTATGGTTGTCAATATGTCTGTCCTTTTATGGAAAAATTATCTAGGAACCGTTTTCGAATTAACACTATGCCATTGACATGACTTTGCCAGTAAGGCAGGCTTGAGTTGTTGATATTTCTTTCGAGAGATTAATATCTTAATCAATATCAATAACTTAAGGTCATATCAAGGTCATAGTATAGTAGGCCGTTGAACTTGTGTTGACATAAGCAATAATATTTAGTACTAAAAAATATGTAGTGCCATTTAAAGAAATGAAGATGACTTTAAATGTTCATAATCTTCATGAACAAATTTCTTTCTTCAATTCTTTTCTATTGCATTTCGTAGCCGACTAAAAACTAATTTATCTTCTTGCACACATTGTTTTATCTCGCTACCGAAAGTGCTCGAAAAATCGTAGGACCCATCATGGGACAAGAAATATAATGTGTATTTATATTTCTTGAAATTAATATAATAATTTTTAGTTCTTTTTTTTTAATTTGGATCTCTAGGTGAATTTTATGGTGGAGACAACTCTCTTTTAGATAATTATGTGTGTTTTCAGTATGATCCTATGACGTCAGGGCAGTATTTGTATTCACAAATAATGCTTATTAATTTTCCGATTGAATGTAAATGTGTAGATGATAGTTTCAACGCGGAGCCAGTGAATATTATTACACGCTGGTTTTTGTTTAAAATAAAGCCTCTTATATGGTAATCGAATGAGACGCGAAACGATGCGCTTTATTAGGGAAAGAGGATTATTTGATAATGGAATTACGAAAAGAATATCACGGGATAATTAAATTCGCCGCGGGATTCGCGTCGCTTAATTATTCGTTCGCGTTTTAAGAAATTTTAACGAAATCAGAAACGTTTTATTATTCATCAATCATTCATTTAACGCTTTCTATTGCGAGTTTTAACGAAATACAATTTCCGAGGAAATTGTTCCAATATTAATTTAATGAGTTCAAAAGATTCATTGGTAACTCTTCAGAAAAAGTGGATGAAATTAATTAATCCTCATGATTGTCTTTTTTCTGTTCCAGGTATGACTAATTGCGATTCAGCTATGTGGTAGACAATCCTTTTCTGCTGTAAGGTATGTTTTGCGTAATATTTCTGACAATAATCGAAATCGTTTATATTTGTTAATATTGAAATTATTCAATGAGAGCGGGCCCAATTGGCCGTTCGTATTATAGTGACGTTGGCCATAACTAGACTGCAGATCTTTATGCATTTATGGCTTATAAAAATGTTCAAAAAATGCTGTTAAATTCAACAGAATTTAGTACGATTTTTATTTATTCTGGATCTACAAATAATGCTACTACCAATGAAAATAGAATTTCATTTGGTACCACTTTCTTAAAATCTGTCTACAAAAATTGAAAATTGCATAAACATCAGTAGTCTAGCCATGATAGTTGGCTCACCTGCCTTTTTAGGCGACATTTCTAACAGTTTTCCAACCAATATTGCAACGAAGGCCCAACAAAATCCAATCATAAATGCTACTACTAGGGAGGGCTAAAGAATGTGCTGAGCTGCAGGATTCAAGCGACGAGACATCAGAACCTTTGATCGGTGACCCTACAAATACCTTCAAAAATACCTTCGAAACAATCTACGCAAGTTCTGCAATGTCTACCGCAGTATATTCTTTGCCAGGGCAGAAAATGACGTTGCTTTACCTTGCACATCATTCGATATCAGAGAATCGTCTACTCCCAACGTTTCCGTAAAAATAGATACATTCCGATAACAGTGATGACGCGCTCGTTGCATGCCCTAAAGCGTAGATCGAATACATCTCCGGATGAAACTGCGCGCACAATAGGCAACGTCTCTACATTGTCGTCATGCAACTTGCGAGATCTCTCGGAATGGACCCGGCGGGGGAGATAGATGAGCAATGACCGCGAACAATAAACTAACTTCTTCTTCGGTTCCACCACGACAACGTCGCGGATCGCTGGCTTTCTTTTCTGTGCTGGCTGTGATCGCAACAAATTTTTATCACTCTTTTTTGCAATTATTTTGAGCACGCTTTCGAGACGTGTTTACAGTTAGGAGCATAACTGATCACACATACTTTAAATCAGAATAACTTTTCTATGAATGGACCTAACGACTTCAATTTCTCTGTAAGGCTAGAAGAATTAGTTTAGTAAATAACGTCTAAAAAATATGTCGAAAAAATGCATTTGGCCGGAATTGTGAAAAACAATAGTAAAAATTGGTTTCTTCAACTTTTTTAGCTGAGCCAATTACGAAAATTTCAAAGATGTGTTTGGTCAACTCGTATAAATTAAAATAAATTATATATTTATTTTATACGATTATATAAATCGCATATATACATTGAAAATTTCATTGAAATTGGTTAATTGGTTTACGAGTTATAAACGATCAAAAGTGGTAAAAATTGCGGTTTTTCAAAATTTTCAGCCTTTCTATTTTAAAAATTTTTCAACAATTTCGAATTTCATCTACTCAATTTTGCTGTAAATGTATCCGCAGTCTAGTTATAATAATTTGATAATCGAGCTCTTTGTTTTCCAGTAAAATACTTATTTCACTTCGAAATCGTGAAGAATTGATTTCTATACTACCCAGAAGAAATCTAAATCGTTGTACTGCTGATATTTCGCTCTTTTGATTGATGAGTTTGCCGACCACTGATCTAGACAATGTCTTTCCGTCTACTTTTTCTGAAAACATCCTGCACGGCCGGCAAACTTTATCCTCGAAAATCGAACGATCTTTCTTGAAACGAAACATAAAAAAGCGGGAACAATAGCGATACATCAAGCAAGGTAAAAATCACGGCGGCATGAAATACCGGGGATGCATACGTAGTCGGGGATCGGGACAGAATCATTCAAAGTTTCCTCGAAAGTACAATTGCGGCAGATGGTTCGACTTCGACAAACATCCAGGCCGGAAAGAGACGACGCGACGGCCGGGTGAACGACTTGAACTAAATGGGACTGGCAGTCGATATTCGCGTTCCCGGAAAAAGGGAGAGAGAGAGCTTCATACATATCCTTTTTTATCTGCCGGAATTGGAAATCGACAGGATTCTACGCTGCCGTAAACCTAATATTACATTTTCGCGTTACGTTTTAATAAAAGTTCCCAATATTTGCAGAATGAGCCGTCCTACTCAATGATTCTCGATTATTAAACCATCGCGTCGCCCGGGAACGACCGCTGCGATTTTTAGGGAAAATTCGATTATAAAAATATTCTGTCTATCAATAAATTTGTGCAGTAATATCGGGGTTTCATCTCGGTTCAAAATTTTTCTATCCACATTTCAATTTCATAGCGCCGCTTCCCTTCGGCTTTTAACTTCGCGAGCAAAAAGTAAATTCAATTTTACATCCAGTGGATCCGGAAAGTATTTCAACATTGATGTTCCCGTTCTTGGGAAATTGTCCATATTTAAACTATGATCATCTCGGCAAAAATAATACAACTATACAGGGTGGGTCGTCAGTGATGACTCATCATGAGTATTACCACTTCGATTTACATGACTAACATTTAATTTTATGATATCCAGAAAATATCTTGATATATATAATTTTCTGCTACGAATAATAATAATCATCTTTATAAATAATGAGTATTGTCAAAAAAAGTTTAATGGAAACTGACGACCCCACCACTGTAACCGCTACTTGGTAAGGTTGATTGGTATTGAGAGAGATTCTGACGTTAATAGCTTTTCTGTAGGATTTTGTGTTTTTGTTAAACAATGTTTTGTTTGTTAGAGCCAGAGTCGCCAGATTAACGCTAAACCTACCACGAGGGGTCAAATGACCCATTTTAGATTTTCCATTGGACAATTATTGAGATTGTAAAGGTGTTTCCATGGGAATTGATCGAATACATTTTTTGACTCCAGTATATACAGTGAGGGGCAAAAGTGATCACGATGAATACGATATTCTTAGAAAAAGAATTAGAAAGAGAATTAGAAAAAGAATTTTAAATTTAAAAAAGAACAAAATACACAGTATTAAGTACAATATTTCCACTTCCCAAAAAAATTTAAACAATCATGATATTACTATTATTTTGATAAATATAAATTGTTTTCGTGTAATTATCATCGAGACAAGTGGTGGACACGTTAAGTCAAGAAAAGCAGCAGCAGATAAAGATGAAAGAATTGAAGCTACCTCGTGTATCGTTACAAAAATGGAAAGCAGTAAGAACCGAATTATTGCTTTACATATTCTCCTTGATACCGTGGAAGTTTCGTTCGGAACGTTTTTCCTGCGGCAAGTGTTCTCCCGTACAATTTGAAAGTCGTGAAGTTAGGCGACTCATCTTCTACATGTAAAATCCTCAAAGGAGCCATTAAAAGTTGAAAGAACACGGAACGGTCATGTCTTCGGTGTCTTCAGGCCGTCGTCGTCAGTTGGCGTAAATATTTCTATGTTTTATAATGGGCTATCACGTTTAACAAAGAACGCATCCGGTGTGCACAACACAGTGGCAAAGTGGACTGCTAATGAGCTGTGTGGTGGAACGTGAATCCGTTTCTCTTGCAGTTATGCTACTTCTCTCGTTGTCGCTTTGCATATCTTTCAAGCAACGCGGTAAGTGACTCTAAAACGCCCTCCAAGATATGCAACGGCGAACTATGAAATACGTCAAACAACGCAGAAAGACATTGTTTTCGTACGGCGTTGCGCTCTATTCACCGTCGACATCGTTCCGCGAACTATTCTTGGACAAACTTCGACGCAACCGTGAAATTCAAATTCGAACGACGATCAAGACGACTGTAGGACTCTTGGCGCTTCCGCCATATCTCTTTTTCCATCGATACCATTTTATAAGCATCGTTTGGTCTCTTTAGAATAGTCTTAAGACCCTTTATCTTCTTTACGATCTTCGACGGGTCTCGTGGGTTTTGTTAACAGCTACCGGGAACTTTATTTTCATACTTTGGTTGCATCTTTTCGGGTTTTCTCGTCTCTCCTCAACCTCTCTCCGTAATATTTCCTGTTTCCGATATCTCCTTCCAAGGTCCCGCGTCGCTCTTGCTACCCTCGGTATACGTTTCTCGACTACGTCCTCGAAAACCCTGCGCTTTCTATTTTTATTGCTTTCCTACTTCTGTCGTTAGCTACCTCGTTCTACCGTGTTCCTTTGCGCCAGGCCTGAGCAACTTGCCAGAGTGAGGGGAGGGAGCACGAATTGAGGGAAAAAGTTACCTTCCCTCTGTACGACAGAGAAGGAACGTGTGACCGGGTGAAAGCGTGGAGAATAGCGTCTTAGAAGCTGAAGATAGAGTGGGGAGACGCCTTCTTATTTCTCGATAATACAAAAATGAGATTTTTCAGTAGTCAAAAACGCTAGATAAAAGATCGATCTAGGGCGCTATCTCCTTCAAAAGTCCTATTTTTTCGTTTACGAGGCGTAATACCCTTAAGGGGTAACGCCACTCTAGAGTTCGGATAAAAAATGATTTTCCGGAATTTTCTAAATAACAACCATACAAGGTATAAAATCAAGAACAAAAAAGCTATATTGTATATATTTTCAGGAAGGTTTGTGAATTTTTTTTAACATTTTGGATCCAAAATGGCGACTGTAGGTGCTGGCAAGCAACAACACCTTTTTTCGGAGGGCTGCACGGCCGGAAAGGGTTTTCAATAACGGATCGTGCTAGAAGAAAAAATCAAAGATTTTCTGATGTTATATACCAAAATCTATGGGACATCGTAGGAAAATTTAAAAATATTGATAATCATTCAAAGAAAAGTGTTAAGAAAATGACGAAAAATTTGGCATTAAAGTGTTTATAAAAAAAAGAATTGTTAATTCATCGAAAAACTCCTACGATGTTCCTTGAGTTATGTTATTTTGAACCTCTGCACAAAATTTCAAGTCGATTGGTTGAAAACTTTTTGAGTTATTAGGACATTATTGTTATTAAATATTATGGAGGTGATGATTTAGTGAATCTGCGTTTCGGGGAATGTCGCAGACTGCAATTTAAGAGATTGAAATTTCGTTGAAATTGTCCAGCCATTGATCGAGACTGCGGCAACTTTCAACGACGGCATTTAGGGCTACTCGCGTGTTTCCGACCATGATCATATCTGACGCGAATTCACCGCAATTGCGTGTATTCCCATCGAGTGTATCGAATTAATTAATGCCCGCCACGCAGCGGTAATGTTTGGCTGGCTAGCCGGAATCATGAACCGCGATCCGCTAAGCTGTGTCTATTTTCGATTACATGAGAATCTACTCAAACCGTCCCCTTGGTACAAACCTAATTTCAGAAACGCTCGCGCGCGTCCCGTTTGATTCTCTTTTTTCCCTTATCCTGGCGCATATGTTCGCGAAGACGTCTTTCATAAGCATTTACAATAAATTTCTGTTTTTCATCAATTAAGTTTACGACCTTGAACGATCTTGAATGAGTATATCGTTGAAATTATCTCGAGAAGTGCTACAATCGTAGGAGTTTAAAAATATGTGGTTCCATTTAAAAAGACTATGTTGACCTTCTAATTCTCCTAAGCACCTCCAATTGAAAAAACGTTATGTAGACCACGTAATGGGCCCCTAGAAACCAAACAACTTTTGTCTGAAGCATTTCTTCCTATCTCAAAAAATATAGAAGTTATTCAGGTGGCTTGTCTTAGGTGACTCAGCCTGTACACTGGATTCAAAAAATTGATTCGATAAATTCCCATGAAAACACCTTTACAATTTCAATAATCGTCAAATAAAACATCTAAAATGGGTCGTTTGACCCCTCGTGGTAGGTTTAGTGTTAATGTGACGCCTGTAGCAAACTGTAATTATTTCTTCCGTCTTGCCTGTTCAATAAAGATTTATTTCCGGCGACTACGTTAGCTACAAGAAGCAAATAGCATCGACAAAAAGAGGGAACTAAAGGGTGCAATGTCGGTCGCCATTATGGGGCAGCCCTGCTCCATTTGTCGTACTGTCGCGTCATCATGAAGTCATATTTCACGACTTATGGTAATTACGTTCTGCCACCCAGAAGTTACGCTCGTACATGTGGAGCAGCATGCGAGTCTCTTTGTCAAGGTCTATGTATATTTATACATAAATACGCGCCTGGTGTCATACGTACTATACAGGATGTCCCATAAAATCTTTGGTTTTATGGGGAACCGCACAGCACAAGTGCACCATCTCTGTTAAAATAAGTGCTTCTAAATAACTTAACGTTGCGTAATGTCCCAAATTGCAGTTATAAAGTCGAGTCCGTAAGGAAATGTGTACAGTAAAGCATTGACCTAAGAAAAATCCACGAGTTCTGTTTCTTAAATCCTTCTACTATTTGTAAACCACTAAATACAGTTCAAATGGTACCGTGTTTAGTGTCATTTTAATCAGAAAAATACCAGAAATAAGTTGGTGAAAGTCCCGTAAAAAAATAATGTAAAATAAAGAAGTTTTGTAATTGGATTAGTAGTACGAGGCTTTACTGTATAAGCTGATAAAGATTTTTTCGACTTAAGAATTTGTCATTCTGGGCAACTACCTAACTGGTAGCTGTTCACTTATATAAATGACAAATTTGATTTTATTTAGACTTTGTACGGCTCCTATTCTAATACGTGCTCTGCCACATTAATTTCTTATGGAATAATTTTTATTATTTCAATAATTGTGAAATAAAAAATTTGGAAACGGTCATTTCGGCCGGTGATGGCAGGTTTAGTGTCAAGAAAACTTGTATAGTTGTAACTGTACTTGTAAGAAGTATAGCGAAGGAGAGTGTGGAAACGCGCACAGCTTATGGCTTCATAGTTGGGGATAAAGACAGAAATTGTTCGAGAGAACTAAAATCTATTTTCTTGGAATTGCTGCACGTCAAATGCCCTAAGTGGTTTACACGTATTATGGGGCAGCCTGTAGATGTCCATCGAGCGTGCACGTGTACGAAATGTATGCGCCAACACGTGTGCACGCGTGAAACAGGAGAGAACATGAACCTCGGCAGGCAGCCGAGCGGATGCGTATTACGGTTTTCAAGGGACGAATTGTAGCTATTTGTTGGTTCAGCGGGGATATCAATCTCCAGTATACGGCCCTGACGCCGACACAAATTGTCGCTTGGGATAATACAGTAATACCACGAAACTGACTCTTTTTCGCGTTTACGCGAAAGTCTTTTGCTCGACCGCTTTTCTCGTTTCACGTGCCGAGATATCTAACTGGAGGGATGTCGTGTGGCGTGAAATGTTGTTGATTGACAGGCACGATTTTCGTCGACTCGACTCATGCGAGCAGCAGGAAAAAGAGCAACAATACAGCGATGTCTCTCGATAGAGTAAACTGTACAATGATTGGCACCCCAACCCAAAATCGTAGCAAAAACCTTTTTTTGAAATGTTTAAACGAGCTTAACCTGCTATTATTATAAGCTAATAGAGATTTTTCAGCAAAATCAAACAGTTTTACGAGCCATAAATCTTTTATTATAAAATATATTCAGTGAATAACAATCGTAAGACAATTAGTACAGTTATTGGCACATTTGGTACAGTTATTGATACTGATGAAATGACGACAGCAAACAATTTTTATTTTGAATAAAGATCCGCAGTCTAGTAAATTACCTTATTGAAATTAAGACACTGATGTCCTCAACGTGTGTGAGAAAAAAATCTAATATTGTATACCGAGATTTGCATAAGAAGTGTTTATAGCGTGTTTCGTCCACGTGGAAAATATACGAAAAATTGAAAATTTCTCTGAGAAGATCGCAGTGCAGGTCAAGCATGTCGACATGGTAATGTTACAATGCTTCCACTGTGGCGACCTATTCAAGGACAAGTGTAAATACGCTGAAATCCCTTGCCGCTGTATCGTTGCCAGCACGGTAGCCAGCAAAAGGTCGTAAAATGATTTACAGGAAGCGTACATGTGGAATTCACCACCTCCGCGAAGATTTCCGTGCATAAAACGATGAGAGGGAGATAGAATACGACGACCGCCATTACGAGAGTGCCGCGACGATATTCCTACATTGGAAAGCGTCACTTGTGTGCCCTTTACGACCGCGGAAAGCTCATATTTGCAATGCTCCTCGGTTCTGCTTTATTCGCACGCTCCATAAAGCACGCGCGAATCATCGAGACAGCTGCCTGCTGGCTTCTTTCTTTTCTTTCTGCGCCAGTTTCTCTTAGCAATCACAGCCTGTGACTTTGCCATTGATCGAAATGAATGATATCCCTCGGAATTTTCCTAGCGGCCCTTTTAAATCCATAAACACCTGGAGGGAGCACGGATCCAGGATCGAAACTTCGATCTGCAGCCGCCACAGGTATAAATCTACTGGATCACATACCAAAAACATCATAATTTACAGAAGAAAGGCACAAATTTTGAGTCCGGCAAAGTAAAAAGCAGCCCTAGAATGGGATAGTGGAAGGGGGGAAGGCGGACTGGGAAAATCGACCAGTTTTTGTCGATTCTGGCGACACTGATCAGGAGAGCCATCAAGCTTGATCTTACACTTTCGCAAGAAAACAGAATCCAGATCTCTTTTTCTGATCACACCTCGTATATCACGTTGTCGCGTTTCTAGATCGCGAGTGGTCTTTGTCTGTTCATTGAATTTATGTAAATCAACTTTGACAGAGGTATGCAAGATCATCCTCGGATGATCTCCAGACCCATCATTATCTTGCCCGCTGTATTTATATCTTAATTTACGTGACAATGCGCCCACACTTTTTGTATGCAAAGCAGACACGGGACACGAGATACGGTAATAGCGACTTATGCGGTCCCAAGCAAGACTTCGCGGCCGTGTACAATGAGCCGGCGCTGAGGTAGGCGTTCGTCGCAGTGTTCAACGGCACCCACATTGTTCCTTCGAACTACTGCTAAACAATGTACGACTGTTTTATTCTTCATCAACGCTTCCTTGTGATCACGTGTACTTATGGACGCTCGTTTCCGTGATACGCTAAGCTGCATGCGGTTGCGGCTAACAATAGATGGACATAGACTCCGCGACAATACTATATGGCACTGTAGGAAACTATAGAAACCTATGTTATGAGTAGAGCTTGTGAACCGTTACGATATCGGTTTCGGATCTTGAACGAATTACGAAAAACTTGCACTCTGTGGGACAGTTATGGATGATCTAAATCTCAAACTATACTAGCTAGACTTTATGCATTTATAGAGCTGAAACGAGGTCGGTGCTATTTCAAACATATATTTTACATCTTCTTTAAGAGCCCAAATAAAAAAGTTTTAAAAAATGCCTTCTTCATTTTTGCATGTAACCTTGTAAATTATAATTATTTGGAAAATCTTTTTTGCATATCATTTCGTAAGCCAATGCTTATAATTGATTATAAAAAATCAGGTCGTTTGGTACAATCATAAAAAAGTTATTCTATTTTAACTTTTGCTTTACATTGAACTGTAAAATGAATGAAAATGAATGTAAATGAATGTAAATGAATTGAGAGACCTTCAGTTCGGATAATCGAGGCTCTACTGAATCGTGTATTAAACAAGTAAATATGATCGGAATTGTATCATGTTTGGACTCGTTCGAACCAGAAAACTGTCACGGATAAGTTGGCAAAAGTTTCATAAGAAGAAAGTTATATTAATATTATTTAATATTACACAATATCGAGGAATAGCATCCGCACATGATATGAACGGCATTTCGGTCCGAAAGTTTCCGCGTGCATTGAGACATCGAGGCGTGTTCCGCGAATAATTTCGTCTCGAGGGGAATCGAATAATTGTCACGTTGTATCGCGATAGGGGTGAGAATAAATTCGCTGGTAAGTGTAAAGTAACTGGCAAACATGTTGCCACGGTCGATGCTCACCGGGCATTAATTAAATATCACTTCTAGGAAGGGCATTCCTAGTAGACTTGTATACGCACCGCGGCAAGAATAATAATCACCGGGGAATAATAACACCGTGGCTCGGGCGATAACGCTCTCTTTATCTCGCTCCGAACCCCCCGCTGAGATTGCTTGCGGTGAAGTTGCACGCAATTGCTCGCGTATCACTTGACGAACTGCATACTTCATCGTAATAATTATCTCGCTAGATCGCGTGAGCACACTTGTAATACATAGAGCTGTTACAGCCCTCGGCAAAAGCGAGTCGAGCATCGCCCGGATCGAATGCTCGAGCCGACTCCGATCCATTCGAGTAGCTACAACAAATTCAATCCGACGGGAATTATTTGAATTAACTGGAGACTTAGTGTGTCCCTGGGCGATGCTAACCTGAAGTCCGGTATAACTCTTTCAGCGCTTGCCCAGAGACACAGCCAACGATAGATTGCAAATTACTGTGACAGAATATAAATTCAAAAGTCTGATGTGGTGAAGCAATAATATTATTATTTGTATTATTTTTGAAAACATTGAAAGCATTGAAAACTATTTTATACGAAAATTGTACAGTACTCGGGAGGCTATAATGTGGCCACAAATCACATTTTTATAGGTGATGGAGCTCCAACGATTTCAATGTCACCTTCACTTTCTTAAGTGAAATTGTGATACACATGAAAGAAAGAAAACATCCAAGAAAGGACACCAATTAAGAAAGTGGAGGTGACCTTTAAATCTGCGAAACTCCTCCACTTATACAAAATTTACTGCAGCCACATAATAATAATATATCTTTTTATTTCCATAGATATAAGTTTATTGTAACGAATTAATAAATAAACTCCTGCAGTAACTAAAGTAGAAGAATGAACCAAAGAAAAGGAAACGGTATTTCAGCTCTTTTAGCAATAATTGAAATTAATATATAAAATATTATTAACTCTACTCAACCTATATAATATTAAATTTTTTTTTTTTATTATAGAAAATCTCATATGAGATTTATATAATATTAAATTTCATGACCCGAGGTATGATCTTATTCTAATTAATAATAATAATCCAACATCTCGATCAAATCGATTACAAAGAATTGTTAATATCCCAGAATTATAGGCACTTTTATTTTGATAATAAATTACTAAACAATAAGAAATTAAATTTTCCCTTTTCGTACCGGAAAATGGTGCACTTAGAGATGATCGATATCAAGAGGGGCACATATTTTTCATCAAGTTATTTTCCATCGAAGCACGTTACATCATCGTTAGTGTAGATTTACAGCAGGATAAAAAACTATTGTGACTGAGAAATATTATTTATTCGCACACGCAATAGGTACGTACGGTTCCATACGCAAATAAGGCATTTTAATTGTGGCAATAATTTTCGTCGACCAGTTTCTTGTCTAAGCGCTGCAACAATGTATCATACACCTGAACCTGGTGAAGGATAATATAATTGGAGCTGGTTTTCGTTCGTTTGAAAGATAGCGATCGCCGTGCGACATTGTGCGAAAGTGAAATCTTGAGGACAGGAGATGTTTCTAAACTCTAAACGAATAAATAAAAATAAGTTCGCGACCTCCACTTTTTCTCAAACAAAGTCATTATTAGATAATATTAATATTTGATATTCTATATCAAATTAATCGCAAAATTCAGAGCTTCCCAATGATATAGAGTTCAAAAGGAATGGTCACTGAATGAGGTTATAATGATACGATAAAAGAATTACGAAACAAAAGCTCGCAAATTCAGTTTTCAACCTAATAATAAAGAGAAAGAGTGAATAGACAAAAATAACAGGAGGGAAAGGAAGAATATTGCAGCTTTCGGAAAAAGGAGACGTCGTCAGTCATAATAGCTGTCTGCCCTTCTCAGGATCCCTCCAATCTGATGGCATTAAAGTGCTAATCTGTGTATTATTTTCGTAATACATTTTTAATCTTTTATTGTTTTGTATTTCACCGAACAAATTTCTTCATAAATGCATAAAGATCCGCAGTCCAGTGATCAGTTATGTTCCTAACTGTATATAATTTTAAAACAGCCAATATGTCGATAAGTTTTTCAGTCTACCATATTTTTATAGCACGACTGACTCATTTCGAAGCAGAAGCTTTCTTTCGATATGATCGTATGTGTGTTCCTCAACCTTTACCCCCGCCGCATACTGCGTGCAATACGTAAAGCCGCAGGAGAAAATTGGATTCCTGACTCAGCCTGTGCAACGCTAAATATGATATATTTAGTTAAGATGATTAAAATTCTATTTCACTGTGGCGTCTACTTAATTATTACCGCGTGACCTTTCCATGAATCGTTGCACTTGCATCCTCTTCCCGGGCCGCGTGTGATGCACATGTGCATCTGCATATCGGATTTCTCGAAGCTAAGAAGAAGAAAACGGCCCAAGAAGCGCGCATAGAGAAGGCAATTGCTCCCATAAATATGTAACGCTAGGGATATTTTGCGTTCACGCGTAATTGGCCGGTTGAATCACCGGTGGTTTCCACCGCACGAAACGGCCATCATGACTCTACGCGGAATTTTGCGTGGACGTCGTGCACAATTTTTTCGCAATTCTTGGCATGATTTTCGAAATTCGGTAACAGAAACAATGAGAACCATATCTTCTATAACATTATAAAAAAGCCGAAAATGTTGAAAAATTGCAATTTTTACCACTTTTATACGAGTTGACCAAACACATCTATTAAATATTAAATGGCCCAGCTAAAAAAGTTGAAAAAACCAATTTTTACTATTGTTTTTCACAATTCCGACCAAATGCATTTTTTCAACATATTTTTTAGACGTCATTTACTAAACTAATTCTTCTAGCCTTACAGAGAAGTTGAAGTCGTTTGGTCCATTCATGAAAAGGTTATTCGGATTTAAAGTGTGTATGATCGTATAGTTATGCGACTGAATGAATATTGTCTCAGTTCGACGCCAGCGGTAAAGGAATAGTGTCTGTACGCGGTACAAGTGACAATCCAGTCGATTCATGTATCGAACCATTACTGTACAACGTAATCAACAAAACAGAAAGACACAATCGACGAGTTATTGAATAGGATGAAAGAGAAGACGGGTGTGTGCGGAAAGAAAAAATATCCCGACGAGAGTTTTGTTTTTTCTCATTGGACAGGAGCCTCCACGAATCGAGTCTCGGTTTAAAGAAGAATCTTAACGAGTACCTCTCGACAGGAATTGTCCACCGGTTCCAATTATACTTTTCGCCAAAGCTCCGCTCGCGGAAAGGCGTCACGGTACGCTAGATCCGCAACGAAAGTCCCGTAACGGATGCAGTTTGAATCTTGCCCAACCGAATTATACGGTGTCCTGGAAGCGGAAGGATTACGCTGAAATCCGAAAGGACATTCTGACTCGGTGTAGCAAGACACTTCACCTCTCGGCTCCTTTTTATTATAATTGCACGTGCTGTTTCGTAACACGCGGGGAAAAAAAACATTAATCTCACAAAGGTATCGAGGAAAAGTTCTGTCTCGTGCCTCTTCTGTTTAACCTGTGTCCATTAATTGGATAGCAACTGGTAATTAGATTCGACAATTTAATAGGAGAAGAACAATCGAGCGTACGTTTGACTTTTCCAAGCTTAATTAAAACTTCCGCCGACTAGTTAGTTTTCGTCCCCGCTAAAATAGTGGTGGTGCTCTCAAGAATGCCAACATAGTCAACTCGAACATTAGATTAAGACTGTATCCCCACTCTACCTTCCCCTTCCCCTAATACCCACGCTTCTGCTGTGGGCCCGTCACGTGACGCGTTTCGTCTTTGTCGTGTCACAATGTCACGTGACTGATCCGGCACTGGGAGAGGGTAACTCGAATCAATTCCCCCGATTTGGCGATTCGATGCTAGAATATGAAAATGGACCGAATTTATTCATTTTATTTACTTATTATTGCTTTAAACCGATCGGTTTATTTAGCAAACACAATATTGTTGCAAATAAATTACGATAAAGTTTGATCGAAGTTGCATGGAATGTTACGATCGAACCACATGCAAAAATGTACAGAGAATTTAGTATAGAAATTTTAGTATAGAAAAATGTGACAGTTGTAGAACTGACGTACACTACTGTGCAAAAGAAAGAAGCACCCAGTATAATTATAAGATATAATGACAAACAATATCTTTATGCAGAAATTGTATTGTACAATGATTGATTTGTTGCATTTAAAGTATTAGATAATCCGCAATAATAACACTTACTGCGTTCTTATTTGATTTTTTACGCTTTTCAATTAAATATGGCCGAGTGCTTCTTTCCTTCACACAGTAGTGTATGTTCGGTACTGGCAGAGAGAGGGTAACTTTGTCCCCTGAATTCGTGCTCCCTCCCCTCATCTGGCGACACTGTTAGCAACACCACTCTCAATTGCCCATTGAAATATTTTAAAGTCGACTTCCGTTCTATAATTACAATCGCAATCTCAACCTGTGTCGGAAATGAAAATCATAAATAATCGATGCAACCATCGACAGGGCCTCCCTCCTTCAATCCATATCAATTCACCATTTTATTACTGCACAGCGAAGTTTCGCTGTTTCTTTGTCCTCGTATTTTCACTTACCGATCACTCGTTGCGCCACTCCAATTATTCGTGAATATTTCATTTGAATACAACTCGGTATACGGGGGGATGCTTTTGAAACGCGTAGCCCTAATTGATGATTATACCGGCTGTTTCATAATATGTAGAACACCTAATGATCGATTCTATAGACCAAACTGAGTGTCTTATTAGCAGATTCCGGATTTTATGCACTTTTTTTTGTAAAAATGAGTAGGTGCAATTTGAGAGTTTTAGTATATTATTTTCACTGCATTGAAATTATTAGTGAAAAATATACATTTATATTTAGCTCCTGTGTCTGGCAACAGATACATAAAAATTTCTATTTTGCATAAAGATCCTGAGTCTACCGATTCGATTAACTTGCAATTCTGGAAACGAGTCTGCCTTAAAGGAACGGAATAACACAATTCAATTGCTCAACCCTCAGATGAGGAGAGGGAGCACGAATTGAGGGGTTGTCCTCTCTTAGTTACCCTCTCTCTGCCACCCTCCCTCTGCCAGTACCGGATTAGTTACATGTACGACAGAGACGAATCGCATCACGTGACCGGGCGTGAGGAATAGCGTCATAGAAGAGGGAGGTAGAGAGGGGACACTTAATCTGGCGACTCTATATTGTATGGCGAGGATTCGCTTGACCTTGTTTATTCACCCGCCGACAAATTGAAAGACCATGACCTCGAACAAAACTTTCACACGTTCGAAAGTCGTCTAAGATGCTGTTCGGATCGCATAGGATGAGCAAGGGGGTGAGGTTTATCAGCGATCGTACTGTGGGGCGCGTACCAAGCACGGCGCGGCAGTTGCAAGTTTCTCGCGTTGCAAATCGAATCGATCGTATCGATCGGGGAAAGAAGGGTGATTCGGTTAAGCGGCGTTGGTAGTTAACAGGGAGGGTCCGATGTAATTCATCGATCGGCACTCTCGACGTTACTACGGACGCTAGATATCGATAGCCCTTGGAATGTTGTTCGTGGACAGCAGCTCCACCAGCGGCGGACAGCTTTACGACCATCTGGAATACCATTACAAGTCTCACCGATACAACGCAGCCCGTCGTGCCAGTCCTTCTCGTACATTCGGGAACCCCATCAATTCTCTATTCACGGACCGGGATGATTCTTTGCACCGGGGCTTGGAACGGTTCCGAAAATAACTTCCGTTTGAAACTGCTATAGGTACGGTGACCATACGTCCTCTATTCAAGTAGACTATTTCACTGTTCGGCCAGGGCCATTTAGCCCTTTATTTTGTGAATTGAAAGGAAATTAACATTAAGTCTCTTTAGTCACATCAAAATACATTTGAGAGATTCATTATATAAATTTTTCCAAAATTCTTCAATTTCGAATACCACGCGAAACATCTGTTGGCAATGCCCAACACTACTGGGCAGAGTTGTGCTAATTCAATTACAATGTAATTCAATTACACAATTGAATCTTTCAATTAATTCAATTACTAATTATTTTAATCAGATGTGTAATTGAAATACAATATAATTAAAATACACCTCTCCAAATTATAGCCCAGAACTTCGAAGAGGTGCGATATATTTTTATGTTTTTCTTTCATATACTTGTTTGCTGTCTATGCGGCGTATTTTCTATTCCTCGTCCACATAATTCGTAATTAATGTAATATAATTACAAAATATTTTATAATTGTACTCCGATTCCAATTACGAATTAGATTCTAATTTAATTGACTGAAGATCTGAATTATAAATTACAATATGATTACAATAAGACGGTAATTCAATTACTTTGTAATTATAACTCCTGGAGTAATTCAATTGTAATTCTGCACAACTCTGCAAACTCTATCCCAAAAATGTTGCAACTCCTTTAAACAGCCGCGGAGTAGATTTTCGCAAAGGAGGAAGTTCCTTTGAATATCCTCAGGAATCACCCCTTTTAAGAAACTCCATTTTTGGGACACCCTGTATAAGCTCGATGCGAGGTGAAACTAGATTACAGCTGATGGAAACACGTGCGTCCGTATGACGTTTTACTCCTTCCAATCGGAAAAATGTCCGTCCTATCGTTCGAAAAAATCGGTACTCAAGTTCCGGCGTGATCGAGCCGGCGATCCCGAAGCGAAACGATGGTGTAAGGCCGGTAAACCAACAAACACGCGGGCAGAATTAATTATCCGCGAGGGGAATACCAGATTTCGCGTCCCGGATAAATCCTTGGCGCGTTATTAAATCGTTTTTTCTCCGGGCTGGAAGAAGAGCTTGCTTATCGATTGAATTTATCTTCTTTCCATTCCGCTTGCATGGGAAACCAAGCGACTCGTTAGGAGAGGAGTGACCTACGAGACCGACATACACACGCACCAGATGCGCCATTCAACCTTCCGAGCACGTCCTGTAATGAGAACGTATTACGAGCCGTAATAAAATCTATCGTTATCGCGTGGTCCAACGATACGAATGCTGGGGCAAAAGGGAGACTAATACATCGGCGTCGAAAGGAATCGATAGGGGAAAGAGCGGACGTTCGGCCCGAAGAACGAAAAGAATTCAAAGGCGCGCACTCTTTTAGTGGAATCTGTAATGGGGCGCTTGGAAACGCTCTTCAGACCGGATATCCGATACAATGGAATCTTCTTGCATCGCTTGATCGTTCCGAAACGGTATTTGAATACTGAAACCGCAGCATTCATCCGAACACTTCAATTTGTTGTTAGTTGTACCCTTTGAGATTACTAACAGCACAAAATCTAAATAATTGAACCATGTTCACGATTAGGTCGTTCAAAAGATTCTGCGAATAGAAAAATCCGACTACTTTTTTACAAATTAGGTATACTCATGTTTTATACAGGCTGGCGCAGAGAAACGGGAAAATTTGAAATAATTAGAGAAAACGAAGGAAACTTACAAAACGTTATTAATAAACTTACAAAACCGATATCATAACTGTTTTCAAGCCCTGGGTAGGGGTTGCTAGTATACAACGAACGAGGTTCCACTGTGATTGTCAAGCCATGTACATATTTAAGTATCATTAAAACGACCTTGTTAAGACTCGCCTGCCGTCAATGGATCGAAATATCGGAAATATCAGGAATACGTGTACTCTTCTAATTCGCTAATGATGCAAGCGGATTAAGGGATCATTAAAAGCTATACCTGTTACGTAATCAAAGGGGCTGTCGACAGTATAGTCAGCTGAATCAGCCTGTGCGTGGAAAATACGCGTGCATAGTCGACTCAACCCCACCCTACGACTAGCCGTCGTAACCGCACCAGCACACAATGGCTGATTAAGCCGCTTCGAACCGTTTACAATGTCCACGAGCTGCCACTCGGCGTTAGTTTCAATCGAACGAGCCGATGCGACGATCGGGATCGACCGGTTGCGTCGTCGTCAGTCCGTCATTAAAAACGCGAACACCTACACACGAAGATCTACCACGTTTTTTCCTTCCCTTGCTTTTTCGACTTTTTCTCCCTTGATCAATTGTAGACGCGATTGTTTGGCGAGCATCGCACGCTGCTCAGGAGAGGTCCAATGGCAATCAGGGAATTCGCACCTCTGACCTAGATCTATGATTAAATCCCCGATTGCGAGCTGTTGTTTCGAAAACCAACTTGCTGGCTACCGGTTGCAGATCTTTATTGCATGTTAACAAGATGTTATTATAAAAGTAAAAAAATTATTATTACTCTATACGAATCACCCGACAGTAATTGTTGAACAAATGTGGTGTTGGACAGTGTTATCTACTGTTAAATACGCTTTCAATATTGATCTTGCAGATAATAATTCTTGAAATACTGAAGATAAATGGTTGCGTGCGGAGACGATTTTGCAGACTTAATCTTGAATCGATTGAAAAAAATTCACGGTATGAAAGCTGAGGTTGCAAAACCCGCTGATCAGTTCTTGTTGCGTGACGAAGCTTCTTCTCGTAACGCGACTGTCATTAAGGTATTTCTTACGAGGGAAAGCGTCACAGTTCGCAAACTGTCCCGTCACTCATCGGATTCGATAACAGCAGATCTTATTTCGAAAGTTAAAATTCCACTTGAGTCGTTCGCCATTTTGACTCCCTCGACGATATTACGTACCACAGTTTTGCGATTGTGTCGCTTGACACCGAAAAAAGAAGGACAGGAGAGGCAGGAGCTTTTACACTCGCCCAATATGTTCAAGCTTCGGCTGAGGAGGTCATTGACCGATTCGGAAATTTTCTTGCTGCGACGTTGCGCCCGCTTTTAATTACGCGATACCAGTCGAGAGATTGAAACAACTTCTGCATTAGCTGCTGCTCGGGTAACAATAAGCCGCGGTAAACGTTAGGCGCATTTGGACGGCGAACAAGAGTGAACCGAACGATAACAATTTTTATAAACTCCAATTCACCCGGTGCGTTTTCCATGGCACGTATGAAAGCGACAATACACGCACTGCGGATGACGCAAAAGCCGCTTTGCATCCGTCAGAGGAGCAATTCCATCACGGAGACCTCGCAAATACCGTTGCTACGATGCTGAGGCATTTAATCCATTGCCACGGCTGGCATTGTTCTTGCCTCGCGTTACGGCAGGGCATCTCTCTCTCTTTCTCTTTTGTCTTCTATTTTTCTTTTTGCCCCTCCCCCCATGTTTCTCCTCTCGTCCTTTTCCTTCCCGCCCATTCTTTCCTCGTCCCTCGCGACGATGGCCTTGCCGGCCAGTTACCGCTCCAAATCGGCTTTCTCTGCAACGCCCTCCACCGCTATTGTTTTAGCTGAATTTAATTACGCGTCGGATACGAATCGTCCGAGTCTGCCGGATGAAATCCTCTTTGAATGCACCCTCCTCCCCCGCAACGGCACTGACTACCCCTCCCTCCTTCCATTCTAACTCCACGACACTTCGACCAGACCTTTGTTTCCGGTTCGAGCTTGGCTCAAAGGGAGCTGGGATTTATTTAATCGGAGAGCTAGTCCAATGCTCCAACCCGACCTGTATTTGCTGAGTTGTGTTGCCACGGGTTCTTTGTGGCGTGCTTTTCGAACGTTTTGCTTTAAGAATGATGAATCGCAGTTCTTTCCTACTTTCTTGTTCTTTTTTCTTTTCATTCTCTTCACCGGTACGCACCTCTTGCTGTCGTGCTGGCGGTTTCGGTCGGTCCGCATAATTAGCGAGTTGTGATGGAAAATCAGTTGGAAGTATAATTAACCCTTTGATTACTATTTACAAGGTAAATTGTTAGGAATAACAGTTCTAACCAGCCCAAAAGTTACCCTCTCTCTTCCAGTACCGGACCTAGTAGCATTTATGGTTGGCCAACGGTGGCCAACGGTTGGAAGTTAGTTGGGATATGGTTAGTGTTGCCTACAATCCCCCAACATAGGGACTTCGACAAAAAATTATGTCAATTTGCCAACGAATATCCAGCCTTGGGCCTGCAATTATTATAGTCGGTTAATTAACGTGAAATTTACGACGATAATTCTGCATCGGCCAATGCAAATCTGCCAACATTTAATTGTATCGTCTAACAGACGTCAGAAATGTTGCTGCAACCAAAAATGAGAAAAATGAGTTCTATATAACCAACGAGCGTAAAGAATTCTCCAGGAATGTTGGCATTATGATGACAAGCATACACGCGCGCATACAGAGACGGTAATGTCGGTTGACAGATGTTCCGGTTAAAATGGAGATAGATAAGAAGTTCCATGCATAATGCAGGAATTAAAACGTTAACCTCTGCGGTACGAGCATCAGTAGGAACGATACCCCGCGGACCAAGTTTCCAGCCGCAGTAAAAGGATATTAAACGAAGTTGTAGATCGCTGATAAAGGAACGCCTTTACTGTAATATCCTTCGCGTAAAACAGCCAGATTCCATGTCCGAGATTAAAACACAGCGCTATTGCCCAACACGGCGAAACGTATCTCTTTATCCGATCGAATCGACCCATTTTCTCATCTTCGAATTCGCTATCTGGACAACATTCGTTCGTTTATAACGCAAATAAAATATAACGTTCCCCAATGTTTGCCGACCGAATAGTCTTCATAAATTGCACGCGTGTCCCCGGACCTAGTTTTTCGTCGTTTAAAACCGAATTTCTGGGCTGGAATAATATTTGAACACCGTGTCGAACTTCTCGTTAGAGTGTGAAGGATTTTCGCCTGGAAATATGGAGATTTCGCAAAAAAACCAACGATAATTATAACCCGTTCGCGACGTTCCGATCGGATCGCACTGACTCGAACGCCTGTGATAATTGTCTTCCCATAGGATTTTATGTCGCGTATGTGTTTCGAGAGAAATCGAGTACGTTCCGACAGGATTGGCACCATTCATGCGAGCTGGAACGTTCACAGCTGTCGATGGTGTGTTTGATTTGCCAAGTCGTCAAACACAGAGCGGAAATGAATCTGGCCAGACTGTTAGCAATGCGATCGCGCGTTGCTCCATTGCTGACGCGAGGGCCATGCAATAAAAATCATACACGTCGCATCCCTGGCGACAACTACAAATAAAAATATTCGCGCTTCTATTTCACTCTTCTCGCTCGCAGTCGGACTGCTGTTCTTCCTTCCTGAGTATCGAATAATTTAAGGTAAACAGCCTCATCGATCATCGACAATAGTCACTATCAGTTTCTACAATTGTTTCCTCATGTTAAATGTTAGTTTAGTATACAAAATTGCTTACTATGTTAGAAATACGAGATCCCCTAGCCCCTAGTAGCATTTATGGTTGGCATTTTGTTGGGCCTTCGTTGGGGTATTGGTTGGGCAACCGTTAGAAATGTCGCCTTTTTTTATTCTCAATTATATTTCTGTGAAACTTCTACCAGCATATTCGTGACTGCATTTTTCTTCTGAGTAAAATGAAACCAAAGACGGTACAATTCCGATCGCATTTCCTTGTTTAACCCTTTCGGTCATGGCATCCTCATGTAAGGACATAAAGAAAATCATAATTTAATTCAAAGAACTGCTTAGCAAAGCCATGATTTTTTCCAGGAATAAATAATTTATGACCGAAAGGGTTAACACACGATTTTGTGTAACCTCAATTACGTTTGTCATCATAATGCCAACATTCCAGGAAAATTGTTTACGTTCGTTAGTTATATAAAATCCATTGAACTGACGAATAAGAGATGAAGGAACCGTATAAATAACATTTTGATCCCGAAACGTTTCCCTATATCGAGACACATACCGTGGCAATAAAATGTCAATTATTGCTAATTGAAAATTTGAACAGTTTCATTCGCGACCTATCGGAGTGAGATTGCACGGCTGAGAGGTCGTTTCGCAGTGGCCGGGGCGCAGCTCTGACGCGGTTCGAGAGAGTTCGTGCAAAGTATTTCTTCGATGGACAAATGTTTGCGAGACAGTGTACCCGTCGACGGTACAGTGAGATTAATAAATAATCATTACGCGGCAATAAATAGCCCAGATGTCCTGCGAACCAATCCCGTACGGGTATCTGTAATTATTAATGGGGAGTAGCCACAGTGCACGCTGAAGACCGCACGTGGAGCATCAAGTGCCACCAATGCAGTCGGGATCGTCACGGGCACCGAGCTTTCTGCTGACCGACGATTTATGATTTCGCTGCCCGGTCCGAGTTGCAGCTGCATCGCGGCATTATTCGCAAACTGTTACATCTATATGCCGGGTAAACCACGTAACCCGTCCCCCATTATTATTTCTGTAGTTGGCAATACAGATGACATACTTGTAATTGTTCCAGAAAGTAACGACAAATTGACCTTGTATGGATCTTTCGAATGGCTCCCGTTAGTACCCATCACACACATCCTTCGCTTTACTGGACAATACAAAAATCATGTGTCACGTGTGATTTTGAAGCTTCTGAAAAAGAAGATTTTTAAGAATTATTGCCTGTTAATCCCTTGTCGTATTTTAACGAGTCACACTCCTCGTGAAGATTTCAAACGAAGTCTAACAAATGTGAATGTTACGCCTTTCTTTTTAAATGAAATAAAATTTGATTCGTTCGTAATCAATAGACTGCAGATTTTATGCATTTGTGGCAAAAATGAGTGGGCACAATTTAAAACAGTAGAAAGGTTACAATGATTTAAAAGTGCAAATCTATTTTTCTCAGCTTGCTAAGATTATTAGAATTTTATTTGTTGTATTTCATTTATTGTGTTTAAAGTATTAGATAATCCGCAATAACACATAATCTCAGAACTATTCGATTAAACAGCGGAATCCTTTTTCAAAACTTACTGTGTTCTTATTTGATTTTTCACGCTTTTCAATTAAATATGGCCGGTTGCTTCTTTCTTTCGCACAGCAGTGTACCTTGTCAATGATCGAATGATCAAGGATTGAATGTGACGTCAAGTGCCCAAGTATTAAACATAAACGCGATGAATCTCCTTAATGATGCAAACGCAAATGATTATTGAAATTCGCTAGGCTGGCTACGAAAACAACAAATTTATATTCGTAACTTTATATTTTGCGGTATAAAAGAAAATGTACAATTTGAAAAGAAGAGGTAGAAATATTGGAAGCTACGAAACCAGCGAGGTCCACATAATTACGACCGCGGTATAATATTTGAAAGATTTTCGTTGCAACATGCCCGGGCATTTTAATATAAAACTCAGCGGGAACGCTCGCGAGTCCGCCCAGTAAACATAAATTGCGCATCCGATGACAAAATGAACCGCGCGGACAAATTATTGGATGCTCGTAAATATCGGTGCAGTTGCTCGACGAAGAATCGACGTGGATCGCGTTTTGAAGCGTTCTCCCTGTTCCCGGAGTTTTTCCCGATTTTCCTACTTGTACGGTTTTCCCGTTCTTTTACTTTGCGACCGAGTCACCAAGGGTCCGACGCGATAGGTGGTATCGATTATCTATGACCGAGGAGACTCCGCTCTGGCGCGATGCCATTAATGTCCGGGAAATCGTTGTCAATTCGCGAGAGGGCGGACGTCGGTTGCCTAAGAGAAAGAATCCAACATCCGTCGCTTTGTATCTCGTCTACTCTTCGTTATGCAAATGTCAGACCATTCCCGATACGCCAATCAGCCGTTCGGGGGTGAAATCAACCGATTTTTTCGTTCTTTACGCATCTGATAA
Organism: Lasioglossum marginatum; assembly: GCA_028455795.1. Taxonomy (NCBI): domain Eukaryota; kingdom Metazoa; phylum Arthropoda; class Insecta; order Hymenoptera; family Halictidae; genus Lasioglossum; species Lasioglossum marginatum. The sequence goes on from CM052243.1 coordinate 5,955,355, forward strand.
ACCCGTTCCACGTCCCCTCTCGATGCCGGGAATCTCTTCCGCGCATTCCCGGATAACGAGACATTTTTTCGGTGGAGTAACCTGTCCAGTGAATGGACACTTAAGCTGCATGTCTGTTCAAATTCGCAAATTATTACAAGAGAACCTCGGGACACCTGGGGAAGCTAAAGCAGCTGGCAGAGAATGACTGTGAAGGTGTAGAGAGAATAAATCTAAGTATAGGAAAGATAGTACAAGGTAAAAGAGTGGGAGAAATAGTAGATTGGCTCAGGAGTATCGAGAGAAAAAGGAAAGAAATAATCAAAAGGAGAGAGGGAGAGGCAATATTAGATGTAAGACATTAGGATAGATTAACAATTATAAACAATAAGGCATAGGATATGGATGGAGGGATTGGTGATATAGAGAAAAAAGAACTGTAAACCAAGTCCAATTTCTTGGTCGCGAGGCCGAAATAAAATAAATACTACTACTACAAGAAAACCTCGATTATCTGAACTGAACAGGGAGACTATTCAAATATTAGGGGAAGTTCCCCCAGTGCCGGGCGTTTAAGGTTTTTCTTCTTAAATAAATAAGAAAAAATAATGTTTTAGTCTTTTCAGTAATACACGATTTTGTTTTTGTATGTCTCCAAAATTTGCTTCTCTGCTTTTCTGTAAAGTCTCAAAAATGTAACTATTAAGTAGTATTAAGTTACTATCATGATTCTAGCTGTAATTCTCTGTGGCTCCAGAATCCAGATTTATTTAAAACAATCCATTCCAGATTATTCGAATAACACAATGAAATACAATTTGATTAGGAACGTTGATTGAAAAATGCACATCACCAGTGCTTTAGTATCAGTCATAAATGAGCCCACGTTGGTCTTTCGTGTAGCTGTTAGACGATCGACCGTTCATGGGTGAAGCAAGAAATTATCTGACCAGAAACGACCTCTGTTCATGTAGTTTATGTAATCATAAAATGTTCCTGACGAGTTAACTCCACTCATCTGCTGTAGCGGTGTTTTCCACTGACGTGTTAATTCATCATACTCGATCAGAAGGTTAAATACTGACCTGGTGAATACACAATAATGACTATAATAGAGATTAGCGGTTAAATTATCTACGTACAATGCTCATACTGTGCATTGTACAGCAATGCATTTTACAACAATCGAAATACCCGCTCTATATTATCAGCATTAACGCGTGCCCGTGCTGCTATCTAGCGGTTCTGCTCGGTAAGCGGCGCGCGATCGCCACTGCAAACCAATATGGCGGCGCCCTTGCCTGTTAAAAACACTGCAAATTGCTCAACTTTAAGCAAGCATAACTCCTTAACCATTGATCCTACAGGATCGAAATTTCGATCTGCAGGGTCCCCGGGTACAAATCTCCTGGATCACGTACCAAATACATAATAATTTTTAGGAGAAAGGCAAAAATTTGGGAAAAAACGGAAAGTCTAATGTGTCTACACGAGATATCATCAAAAGTAAATTTTAAAAATTATTAATTAGAGTTGCGAACGGTCCTAAGCATTGCCAATTATATTGCTATAAAAATCGTCCGTTGTCCGAGGGTTAAAATGGTGTATGTATAATAAGCCTGCAGGCTATGATCGTATTCCTTGAAATAGTTTGCCCATGTCTGTCTATGGCTTGTAAATAATTGTGATTCGCCGTCCGATCGAGATTCACACGATAAACGAGATACTGGCGATGCAATAATCCAATTTCAATTGTCAATCTCCCCGCGATTAGTATGTTTAGTCTGGACGAAAATTACTTCCGAGTTTGTTTCACGGCGCGAAAGAGCGGATGGTAGTAATGCGCGCGAGGCGGCCGTGGTTCGAGGTGATTTTAAATGAGAGAGGTGCCCAGCAAATGTGCCGAACAGGCCGCGCGGATCTCGCATATAGAAGGAGAGAGGTACACAGGAGGCGCGTCAGGTGTTATATCCTGACTTGACGTAATCTAATGGATGGAGGTCAGTCGGGGTGAAGCCGAAACAAGTCCGCGACCGCGGGTGGTACGCACACGGAACGCGGAAATACTGGCTAACTTCCTCGTTCGGGTGAAAGAACAACTCTGGTCGCATCGAGTTCGGGTACTTTATGATATTTGCATGTTGTTCCGCGGATGGAGCCGTCAGCTTTTGCCTAGGAAAATTTCAAATGCCAAACTGGGTTTGCGGCCGAGAAAAACCACGGTGGAGGGGGCAACTAATTTTGTTAAGCATTTACGCGGCTGTTGTCTGTGCCGGCTAACTATTTAGCTGGATAATTCGAAATTATACTCGATACACTTAAATAATCGAATACAAACTACATTGCATTCTCTGACTTTAAACGGTTTATTTGTTCTATCCTTTGATGTCAGTTTCTTATGAACTTTTTCATGAATAGACCAAACAACTTCTGTTTTGCTGCCAAGCTATTAGATGCGCGAATAAGTTCCTTCCCCTTTTTTTTTACGATCATATCTTCTGACTGACTTCGAATTACTTCCCGATTTTCCTGCGACAAAAATGTTGCATTTCCTTGAACAGGGTGATTCCTGAAATCATTTGAAGTTACTTTTTCCTTTGCGAAAATGTTCTACGGGGTTTCGTCCAGGAGTTATTAACGAAAAATAACGGACTTAATAATTTGATAATTCGATTAATAATTCCTCAACGAAACCGCGAGAAGGATAGAAATATTTATTCAAGCTGTGTCATGCTTGAATAAACTATAAGTTTGTTATTTCTATAATTAATGATATAAAAATGAAATAAAAATCGTGTCAGATTTTTATCATAATATGTATCCATTCGAAAAAATAAAATTGCATAATTTTTCACGAAAGCATTTTCAGAACCTCATTAATTATCGTAAAATTCTAGTTTGAAATTCATATAAAGTCTACTAACACTAGAACTACGGGACCTACCAAAATGACGGGTTCCAAATTTGTTTATTCATCAGTGCTTATTGAGATTGAAAACATACATGTATGGAGAATAAATTCAATATATTTGTTAGGTTGGCCATAAAATGTTCCCAGTTTTGTTTCTAGTCTATTATGGTATTTCAATTTGGTATTCATATTATGGTTTTATGGTGATTTCAATTTAAAGAAGTACATATGTTCTAACGAAGAATGCTAGAAACTTCAATCTTGTTATCTTTCCAAAGTAATGTATAAAATGATTACTTGCAGTGCTCCGTAGATCTGTAATGTTGAATAACCGGAAAGCAAAACGTTGAAATTGTAATTTTCTTTGCGGAAGTCGAAGAGTTGTCATAAATTTTGTAGAATTTCGCTACAAACGCTCTTATTAGAGGGACTGTACGCGTAATCCCCGATACGTAGAATTGTAATGAAACCATCGATGGCACGTAACCGGCCGTAATGGACATCATGTCGAGAGTAAAGAGTAAATCGCCAAGAATGTTACATACGAAGGGAGAAGAGCGAACGGACAGAGAAAAAAGATAAGAGAACGTGCGCTCACCATAAACAAGTTGGGGTCACGGAAACGGTAAGATAGGAATTATTCATTGTCTTTATAAACAAGTTGTTGCTCGGCAATTTGTTGCCAGTAAAATGCCACATGCTGACAAAAGCTTCTGTTTGCTCTGCATGCAAAGAGCCGCGCCATATGCACTCATTGAAATCATAAAATAGTGCTGCATTCTACGGAATACATTAGATGCCCCCAAAAACGCGATCAACGAACTGTTCGGATCAACAATTTATATGTATTTTATATGGCAAAGAATATACCATAAATGTACGGAACAATTTTATTCTATGACATGACGTCATTTCTAAAAATATTAAGTTAAGGAGTTAGGAGACAGTAATATTTTGAAAAAATCGAAAATTTTTTACATGATAGAAAAATTACATTCGTAGACTTTGAACGTTTGGTACAATTATAAAAAAGTTATTCTATTTTAAAGGGCGTACGAATAATTTTTACACTCGCTGTATATTTCATACTTTTGTCGATAGAATTACAGACAACAATATTTTGAATAATAGATAGGGGCTTGTTGGCAAAACAGGATCAACCAAAATGTTTACATGGGTTGGGAAAGGAAGTCATGTCGAAATAAAAACCTTGAAATGCATTGATTGAATAAAAATGTTTAAATCACAAGGAACTGAATTATTATTGTTGAAGTACATTTTATAACGAAATAGTTGCAGCGTCGAGGTAAATCATTCTTCTACTGAGTCACAAGCGGCATCGCAGCGACGAGTACCGTTTTGTGCTGAAACAGGAAATGTCCAACGCAAACTACAGTTTAATCAAGTTTCAGAGACTGAATCGCTATAGTTTCGATATTCAGCCGCCATTTTGATCGATTTTCTAGGCGAAAGAAGAAAAAGCGATTGCAACATGTCAATTACATGTCTTGCTGCCGCCATGTTTTGCTGCAACTCTTTAGGAGTGAAGACCACACACGATTTAGAGAAACATTTCATCTGGAACAGCAACTGTGATATAATTAGACTGCGGATGTTTATACCATTTGCAATTTTTGTAGACGAATTTTAAGACAGTGGAATAAAATAAAATCTTATTTTCAGTGGTAGTAGTCTTTGTAGATTTGAAATAAGTAAAAATTGTACTAAATTCTGTCGAATTCTACCATTTTTTTGAAAATTTTCATAAACCATAAATCCATAAAGATCCGCGTTAATAATAATATAGAATCTAGTGCGGTCTTTATTTGTTTTGGATCTACAAAGGCTATTCCCATTAAAAAGTAGAATTTTATTTTAAATTTCTTGAATGTCCATTCTTTGCTCGCTAATATATTAATTTATAAAAAATTAGAATTTGTGCAAATATGTTAAATACAAAAGGTTTTGAAGAATCTATACATTTTGGTTTGCTGGATAAGTGTTAAAATGTTTAATAGATTGAAGATAGTATAAGTATTTGCTATTTTAGATTATACCTACTCGGTGTTGTCACCGTTGCATAAAATCCGCAGTCTAATGATAAGAGATTCGCGAAACGTTCCTCGGCAGCTTAACTGTTTGACTCGAGGCGTCCTGAGACAGTTCGAATCCCATCGCCAGTGGCATGCAAAACGTTCACCTGTCTGTGATAGAAGATCGATACCAGTTCCTGAATGAACTCGATTTTCCACGGTGTCCATAATCTCGGCGATGTAATCACGGGGAAGCCGACAAAACGATCCATCATACGCACTCGAAAAAGACGTTGCCCGTGCGTGTGGCCGATGACTTACAATGTATCATCCACGGGTAATTGCTCCCATGGTGGAAGCAACTAATTGTAAAGGGAGGGAAGGGGAGCGAGCGAGAAAGAGAGAGAGAGAAAGACGAGACGGGGTTTTATCAATCGGTGATATCAACGCACAGAACCATCCCGACTGAAAAAACAAGTAACGTGTAACGAGCTTTAATGAGCCCAGGCCCTGGTTTTGCCTCGACACCTTCATCGGCGTCTCATCTCTGCTTATAATTGCGTGTACGCGTCCGCGGTTCGAGACAAAGTTCCGCAATCACACTGTGCCACGTTATTTGAAAAGCGGACGCATTTTCTTTCATCACGTTCTATGAAAATATGAAACTCTTCTTCTTCCTTTTTTTCTCTCTCTCTCTCTCTCTCTTTGTGTAAACCACTCACCAAGGGTGGGGACGGGTGGGGTCTGGGGCGAAAACTCACTATTTATGAGACTGCTCTTGAAAGGGTCCATCCACTTTCAGAACGCGGTCTATGGCATGCCGGAGCAACTTATTATCTGAAAATCCAGGATACCTTCAGATAGATATCCCTTCTGGTTTTATACATGCACACAGACGTACCTTTTTATTGATCTTCCACTTCGCCCCGCTATCTACGGTTCCTATTTTAAAGGAGATGGAAACGGCGGTGTAGGTTTTAGGACGGATGTTGAAATTTAATCAGCCGCGAGAGAGATCAAGGTTTTAATTTAACCAGTGTAATTTCGACGAGTGCAATTCATTCCAATGACGCGGCTTAAATAACGCCCGCTGCCGCGCGCGCGGTACTGCTCTCTGCTCTGTTTATGTCAGCGCAGAACGCGGAATCTAGTTGTAATTATAACGGAAAAAAGGGAATGACTAATTTTAGTAGAATTTGTTTGACGGAAATATAGTTCTCTTTGTTACGTGATAATTGACTCTCGTTATCAACCGAAAACGATGAAACGCCTTACTAGGCTACGGATTTTATCATCTAGCGGGTAATTTTCTCCTCTCATCTAGTGACACTGTACCGTACTGTGGGAATAATCGTCGCGGCCGCACACGTTCGCCTCTATTTTCGGTCAGGGTTTCCGTTCCATTTTGAAGAACCCAGCGACACGATACGTCTGCGAGCGGCGCGGGTTGAGCCCGTGGAGCACGTGCTGGAAGAAGGTTCGAAGATGAAGGGAATGGCATCGAAGCGAGCCATTTGCATTGAGGCATTGGGAGGAGGTGCGGAGAAGTTGCCTTTATGCAACGCCGTTATATTGTTCCTGGGTCCCCTTGACATCGAGCCCCAAGTGTTTCGCGTGCTACGAGCCTTTTACAGTTTCGAGCATCCACGCGTGGCTGCCATCCGTGTACTTCTGAAAATTCACACCGATACGGGCCTTGGTCGGCGCACGTTTCACCAACAATGCCGCTGAAAATCGTACCGGCGCTCTCTCTCTCTCTCTCTCTCTGTGTGTGTACTTGAAGACACGGCCGGTGGTTACGACGCACTTGCGTCTTCTTTTACGCACATTCTTGATGGACCATTTGAAATAGTGGGGCGTAATTCATCGTATGATCTGTAGTGATGGGCATACAATATTCTGTCTTGCAACTTTTCGAACAAATCAATCACCACAGAGTTTCGAATCAATTCGATATTTATTCGAAATCAGAAATGGTAATTATATAGAAAAGGTCTGCCTACTCCGATTTTGATGAAATTTTAATATGTTATAGGTTTCGACATTTTGAACAACTTTTTCCTTTTCCAATATAGGGGGGTCGCTTTTAGTTTTCGAGATACAATATTTTATCCATAAATGTCCCAAAAGTCTGGCCTGTAAATGTCCCATATCTATCCCCACTACTGCGGAGTATACCCCCTTGAGGGGCCGTGAAACTCGTGAAATTCTTGAAACTCTTGGAAGTCTTGAAGTCTTGGAAATTTTTAAAGTCTTGATAATCTTAATGAATGTTATACTTTTTATAATATTGGTACGTTCATACTGTTATTCATCCCAATGCTGACATGAAGTAATCATTGTTTCGTGATAGATGTAACATTTCAAGAGTTTCGATTCTTACAAACCTTCCAAAGTTTTAAGGCTTTCAAGATTTTCAAGTGAACTATTCATGCATCGATTATCTATTGCATGCGCCCCACAGTTTTCGTTTTAAATCCTACAAGTATTTTCATAGCTATTAAAAATTCACAATCACAAATTTTCAAGGAATTACAAGATTTCTGGGATACCCTTTGTATATTTACTGTATATCCGTGCCGGGGGGGGGGGGGGGCTTTAATTCTTAAATAAGTAGACTGCAGGATTATTATGGAAAGTAAAAATGTTTTAATTGCAAGAAACAGAAATGAAATGAAAGTAGATTGCTCAAGCAAAGATTCGAGAGAATCGAGAAATATGAGAACTTTTAATACATACAATGTACACTTTCTTTCGAAGAAATCTCGTTCGTTTAGAGGTGAATGAATTTTCAACGACCCCTATCAACAATAAGTTAGAAGAGACCCCCTGGAAAAGTTTATTAATACTTTTCAGTTTTGTTTCACCGATAAACGAAGATCAGACAAAGACGAAGGATAAGGAACGAAACCTTACTTTAAAACTAATCCGAGTTGTTGACAGTTTTAGCAGAAGAAAGCTTCTCTTTTCATGCCTAGAAGATTGCGAAAACTTTTCTGATTTAGCCACTAACCGACAGTAAGCCAGCCGATTATTGTCCACCGAACATCATTACCGCTTGATTATTCCTGAACGACGGGAGACGATTTAGAGTACACTTCTAGAACTCGTTATCTCAGTCCATCCTATGGGAGTTCTTTGTATAAAGATGGAAGCTTACGATAAGTCCGACATGATCGTCTTCGAAAAGGTTGGACTCGAAAGAGTTGTACTCAAACATTGAAGAGTTGAAAAGATATTCAATAATGTTGTAACTAGACTGCGGATTACGAGAACATGTATGAACAAGTATGAACATTGTACATCATCTTCAACTTGTTAAATTTAATTGTTAAATCTCTTTGCAGATATTATAAGGTATAATAAGGTATAATATGTTTTACAGTTGAATTAAATATTTCTAGCTTTCGGGTATTTAGTAGGAACGTATTGAAAATTATTTCGGTAATGTCTCGCGTTAACTATTATCGTAGGTAGCTATTTAAAGGTATTGCATATAATGACGAACTAATTATAAGGCATACCGTCGAAGTTATTGTTTCGCTTCTTAAGTTACTATTTTAAGTCTAATTATTTTGTCATAATTAATTAGACTCATTATACATGAGTTTCTAGAGTGATTGCAAAGATCAAACGTGAGCATTAGGTCGACGTAGGTGTGTGTACGAATATGTAGCTGATGAAATTATTTTGCGACTGCTTTGACTTGAAATAAGGATACCCGGATTCTATTTGTTTCAATTTTAATCGAGCGGATCTATTGGGTTGGAACGAAAGTTCGTAGCGTTTGTAAATTAAAATTGGAAGCTAAAATTCAGATATTTATTCATAGATTTATTCGATAACATATTTTACATTCTGTTCTATTATTTTTTGCCATTTTCGAGGTAACTTCTCGTGTTATTGAATAAACATATGAATAAATACCTTAATTTTATCTTCGATTTTTAATTTGAAAACGCTACGGACTTTCTTTCCAACCCAATATTTCCAAAACTTTTCCGAATATTTTTACTCGGTGACTGTAATTACATCAAGCTGAAGCATGACACGATGCTACAACAAATCAGTGTAACCGCATCGCAGCGTAACAGTCTTCTTATAGATTCACAATGATTTGGCATTGTTCCAGAACATTTATCAGTCTCGAATCGGATATTTCGCAGACAGCCCCGTTATCGTCTAGTCCAGTTACGTTTTAGCAGTACCTACCGGCACGGTCAATTGATACCAGTCGGCGGCGCAATTGTTACAAAGAACGATTCTTATCGGTCTGGGTGTGGTTCGTATTCTAGCAATTAGAGGTACTGGAATTCGCAGTTAGCACTTGTGGCTCTTGTGTTTCGCCCGGGCGCGTTACCACTCTCGAAGTTATGTTCATGTTCACCTACGCGTGAATCGGTAACGAGTTTTTACCGCGGAACAGTAATTCCAAACTGTCACTTGTTGTCCCGCGATTCGTTCCAGGATAGAGTGACCATTCCTTTTCGCGATAAATTCCGAACGAAAATAAAAATTGCTTGTAAAATACGCTTGACCGATATATCTGCGCGCAGTTCTTTCGCGTAACCATAAAAATACGCTCTCCTGCCTCTTAAAACTTGCGCTCAATGGATTTATAACTTCCCTTCCTCGCTTATACCGACAAGTATCAATCATTTACAGAATGACAGAAGTTTTGTAATTTCCAATTTTTTAAATCTACTTGCTATTTGTTAGGCTTCTCATATCTTACGAAATTCTTTTACTACATTAACTTGTCAACGATCTTGTTTTGAGCGAAGAGTTGAATGCCTTGCAAATGTTATTTTTTTCTCAATATTCGAAGTCATCGTTGTCCTTTTTCTTGTAGATGTACACTACTGTGCAAAGGAAAGAAGCACCCAAAATTTGTGCCTTTCTCCTATAAGTTATTATGCATTTGGAATATAATCCAGTAGATTTGTATCCGGAGAACCTGCAGATCGAAGTTTCGATCCTATAGGATCAATGGTTCAGGAGTTGAGCAATCTGCAGTGTTTTTGACATTGCATTCAAAACAAAGGAGATATTTCGTAAAGTTAATGCTATGCATGAGAAAGTTTTTGAATACTATTATACATAACTCCAATTGTAATCATTTCTAAGTGTAGCTAACTTCTGGTCCATGGGTACTGAATAAAAATATACGTGAATATAAATAATCGTCAAGGAATATTTTTAATTTTACGGTATAAAACAGATATCAAATAAAGACATGACAGAGCGTGTTGACAGTGTAACAAATGATGAGGTTCGAAGTGATAGCTTGTTATATTGAATAATTTCAAAGATTAGAAAGGAACAAGTAACGTACGGTGGCCGAAACGTAAACAAACTACAAAGACTCTCCGTCAACTAGACCGAATCGATCAGTCGCAATTAGTCGTTTTATCTTGCGTGTTATTGATCTGGTCCAGGTATCTCTCGATCAGCATAATTGTAACCTTGTACTAGTAGCAAGATAGATCGACTTAACCGTCTCGGTTTCGTTATATTCAATCCCACGACAAGAATTTATGGCTCTCCAGCTCGGTGAAACTGGCCACCAGAGCAAATGCTCGTTTTTCCCTCGATATTATGGTGGCTCTACCGTTTGATTTCGATGTCCGTGGCTTACGAACGTTGGCGAAAGATGCTCCACTATATTAACCCTTTGCACTCCTTTGTTGAGTGTGACTCGACATCATGAATAAATGAATAAATGGAATACTCGAAATTTATTATTATGAATATTTTGATGAGGTAAAAAAATAGCTAATTTTATTCTATATAAAACGTACGTACATAAGCGATTGGATTCTAATAAACAATCTGTGCTTCGGATTTTGTAAAAGAAATCTTTCCGAATTTTACGCATTAGAAATGAGTAAGTGAAATTTAAAACAGTGAGATATCGATGAAAAATATAATATTTTCAAGATATTAAAATTAATAATGGAAGAAATAAATCTCTATTTAGCTCCTGTATCGTGCGCGTGATATTCAAAATTTTGCATGAAAATCCGCGGTCCTATACTTTGTGAAAAACTGTTGTTAAAAATTGTCAGCGATAATTCTCCCCACGTGTACGTGATGCTACGGAGTTTTGTACATTTAAGTCTCGATATCCTGTAGTAATGGTAGTTACAAAGAGAGTGACATTTGTTAAACTATTTAATTATCGTGGGTTCCTGTAAGTGAGACCCATTAGTACAAGCAGGTGTAATGAACTAGTTTAATGAGCGTTCTTGCAATGGCATCCTCCTGGCATCCTCGTGCCATCGTTCTGCAATTATAATAACCCAGTCAGCACGATCTACTATCTGCCTCCAGCGATATCACTGCAACGTTGCAGCGTCAGTATCGCTGATTAGGCCGACATTGGTGGGAACATTAGTGAAGACCGTATGTATAACGCTACATTCGATTCAATCTGGTTTTTATCATAACGTGCACAGAATCTTCCGTGTAACGAATGATCACTGTGATCTGGTCTGTCCAATCAGGGGAGGAGGCAAGAATTGAGAGGAAAAAGTTACTCTCTCTCTCTGCCAGTATGTATCGGGTAAATCACGTGACATTGTAACACATGCACAATTTCATAATTGAGCCGCTCACGTGTCAAATCGATTAACTTCATAAAACAGAAAGTGGAGAAATGTGATGAAATAATATACATTGTTTTCCAAAATTCCCTTTAAAATAAAAATTGAAATGAACATTGTATAATGGTCCTAATCACCGAAACCGAAAAATAAATCGTAGGGCAAGGGACTAATATTCTGAGGATAATAATGAAAATTTTTAAATCTGATAATGATTTTGAAATGTGATCATTTCTGATGTTGGTAATCATCATTATTAACGTTTTAGCTACTCGAAGCCTATCGATAACTATTAACTCACAGGTGTTTCATCATTTGTCTCAAGACAAGTTTTTGATCATGTGATAACTTGTTAGTTTACAAATCTGTACTTATGTATGTATGTAATTATGTAATTATGTATGTAATTACTGTATCAAAAGAAGGCGTAAAAATCATCTTGTCTATGTATAATAATTCCGAACACAATAATTAGATCATGTTATTAGATGTCACTTGTTGGTTCACGATTGCAAATGCTGTTGCCGTTAGAGGATCTATGAAAAAATCCTTAGCCATGGACCGCAGACTTTCAAAAATTACGAAATAATTAGGTAATGTGTTAAGAGATGCTGAATCACTTATTTTTTATTGTGGGGGACCCAATATGCTGCAACCGGTAGACAAAGCCTCAAGTTAATTTTGTTCAAATAATAGGCGAACTTGATGTATACAGCGACTCAACTGTAATGGAGAACGTTCAGGTGTCCCCCGGAAGCGGCGGTAACAATCCTGGAATCGTAAGGCGTGATTCAACTCTGACATAAATGGCGGTACATTAAATAAGTGGCAGAAGCAAAGTACGTCAGGGCGCGAAGGTAATCAGAATTAACAATTCAAAGCCCTCGACGTCGTCGCGAGCTACGAACGAGTTGAAGACTGCCAGGAGAGTGCTCTCCCTCTCTCTCTCTCTCTCTCTCGACATCGCGCTCCTTACACCAGATCCCGCCAGTTGACAAAGTTCGCTAGTAATCTTCTAGTTGGGACCCTGGCTTTAACCAACCTCTACCTTCGTGCATGTGCAACTCGGAACTTCTAATTTGTTCGCGCTGTCATTCGACGCGTTTCGTTTGCTAGATCCACACAGCGACAAGCCGTGATGCGACCCCCACCATCGACCGGCGACCATCGAGTTCAAAAACTTTGAAAACGTTTCGTTAGAATCTCGTGCCGAATCTCTATTTGATTTTAAGGGGCGTCTAGGGAAATTGTGGGTAGTTAAGGCAAAGTTTCGCCGGATCTCTGAAATTTGAAGCCCCGGCGAATCACCCGCCGAAGTATTCCGGCAAGAATTTCGAGTCACCTCGAAAATGGCAAAAAGTAATAGAACAGAATGGAAAATATGTTAAATCTACGAATAAATATCTGAACTTTAGCTTTCAATTTTAATTTACAAACGCTACGAACTTTCGTTCCAACCCAATATTTGAATATCATTCGAACGACCTTGCCAAGACTCGCCTACCATCAATGGATCGAAATTGATTTCCTGTTTTGATATGTTTAATAGAAGGAAAATTATGTAACAGTATTTTCCATATTTCTGCTGTTTTAAATTACACCGACTCACTTTTGTCGTAAAACCCGCTGTCTACTTATTACGGTGGTTCAGTATCACTATCATCCGTTACTAATAGCGTATTCTTGTTTGGTTACAGTTACTGCAAATCATCCGCCACAAAGACCGTGGATACCATTGACGAGACCGAACAGGACGAGGCCAACATGTAAGTAGAATGGGAGCAATTATCTCTGAAATCGAATCTGCCTCTCGACATTTAAATGATATTCATTCAAATCGTCGAGCCAAGAGCGTTGCGGTTATGAATAAAACGAGATATTAAATAATCTTCGAAATTGGAAAACTATTTCTCAACTTGAAATTGATGGGTCCAATATCGCATTCTAACATATTTAGTTACTGTTACTGGGAAACATATCAGGTAACTCGAGAACGCGTTCAACGCCAGAAGCAATTTATTACACCCTGCGCCCTATAACTCGCCAGTTAAATCAGAATTTAAGATTAACTAGAATTATAAATTGCCGGGTAATACGTAATTTATAGAACCGCAGCCCTATCCGTTACCTCGCCAACTTTTTCCACGAGCTTTATCAAGAGATTATCAAGTACCAAGAGAGAGAGCTTTGTTTCTAAAACTAACATATAACTAAGTTCATTCTTCAATAAAATATATACAGGGTGTTCGCGTCATTACTAGCCAGAGGAAAAGTTATACTCTTTTCTGCAAGCAATATAATAGTGTCTGCAATTTCTTTTTATCTGCATTGTTTTGTTAGAAGTGAAGATGACCATTCAATTTTTATAAATGGAATGCTATGCACTGAAAGCGTGTGCCAAAACGAATTCATTCGTATACATAATATATAATATAATAGAAAGACATAATGACTTTCAAGGTCACACAAGTTCAGAAATGGACGAAATACTTCACATTATTGACGATAATTGCTATTTTATTGACGAGGCTACAGTAAATGCTCCTAATTCAATTTTTTCAGACATGAAATATTCAAAATGTTTTTTTCATTTCTGACCTTGTATGACCTATGAAGATCTCGTACACGAATGAATTTATTTTAGCACACGATTTCATATAATATAAAAGAACACATAGTATTTCATTCAAAAAGTTGAAGGTCTCCTTCGTTTCTAAACAAATAATGCAAAATAAAGAAAAATGGCAAATACCGTTACAAACGCAGGCTAATAATGACGCGAACACCCTGTATACATGCGCGCATAGTTTGCAACAGGCTGCCCAACGAATTAATGAGTATAATTAAAGCATAATTCATCCGATAAACATAGTTATGGACACGACGTGCCAACAATAACGGAAACATAAACGCAACAATAAACGAACTAAAATAGTGTACACAGGTTTAAGTGGAAGCAATAAAATTTCTTTCCACGCGAGAAAATCTTGTACAGTCCGTAACAAATTACTAAGAGCGCGCGCAGTATTATTAAAAACAGTAAAAAACGCGTGAAAAGCCGCAGAGAAATCGTGGCAAGGGAGAGACTAGACCCGAGTTGGGAGGATTGACCTCTGTTTTCGACAGTGTGCGCGCGTGTTCGTGTGAACGAACGCACAGCTGACTAAAGTGCGGAAATCTGCGCCCCGGACGTCGAACCTTTGATTCTCAACGCCTAATTTTTTTGCTAGCTGCAACTTGCGAACCGGTGATATACTTTGATATAGTGTATATATCAGTAGTATATATCAATTATAGGCGCGCCCAATTAAGGGTTAATAAATAAACAATACCATAAAACATAAATATAATAAATATAACCTTTCTTCTTCTACGGGATTGTATTGTATACGACAGAGAAGTTCTAATCACTATAACCGTAAAATAAATCGTGGTGCAAGAGGTTGAACAAAATCCAGGCCCAATAGGGAGGTTTCTACTGAAAGCAGCGTAATCGACAAGCGAAATTAAATATTAGATTGTGGCGAATAGGAAGCGGAAGGGAGGAAGGGGTTGGAGCATATTGTGGAAGATGAAAGAGCAGGGTTAATAAATGTCCCGCGAGACGAGGTAACATAGCCTGCCCCAAGTACGAACATCTTGGCCATTGGTCAACGCCGAGCCACTGAAACAGCGGGTTTCGTTCTCGAGATGACTATACCATGCCATCTGGACAGATTTATTGCGCAACATCAAGAAAGAGGTAGAAAACGGTATAGCTCAACGGAATAAAGAAAGACGCAAGCCAATCCGCCGTCAGCAGAATAAGAAAAGAACCTATTGTCAACGCTTCTATGCTGCGCAGGGAATTAATCATCCCATTATGCGATCCGCCATTCATTATTTTTTAGTTCCGTCCCCATCCTCTTCTTGGACCATCTACAGTTAGGTGTATCACGGGTCAAGACTACTTAACCGTTCTCTTAAAATTTTCAATACAGTTTTTATATTTTCTATATATTATATACAGGGTGTCCCAGGGTTTAAGGATCAAACGTTGTCAGTATATTCTATGGCACTAAATAAGAAAAAAATGTTAATGTTTCCAGAGTTAATTAACGTTCTTGACAATACGTGTAACAGCAAGTCGGTTACTATTCCGATATTACTTGAATTCCGTAATTTTGCTATAACTTCTTAATAAAGCTCTATGTGACCTATGTTTACATAACATGTTTTCTTATTTGTGCCATAGAATATACTGACAAGGTTTGATCCTGAAACCCTGAAAAATAACTTGTCTAAATCTATTTTCAAGAAAGAACAAAATAAAAATTTATTTTCGGAAGCACCTACTTTCCACACGATAACAATCAAGCTAAAACTGATTTCTTTCTCTCTCAAAGAAACTTCAATAATTCATGGGTCTCTCGGTTTTAATATTCGTTTTGTCACATCGCTTACAATGAATAAACGAGAAAATAAACCAGAGAAATATTGGTATGATCAAAAAGTTTTCTTGTTGCTTTTTTTTTTGTACGTGGCGTTTGCATCCTGTTACACGAACACGAGAGAACTTTTTGGCTAACTCAATACGTTGTTAGTTGAATATTTCAAAACTCTCCTCATTCATGCGTGGCAGTAGAACATCGCAGGTTCCATTTTGCAGCGAATATTAGGTGGTTTTATTTTCCATTGAGTTTTAATAATAGTTTCAAATAAGTTAATAAGTTTTAATAATATTCTTGTAGTTGTAATGGAAGAATTCTTTCATTCGATAGTAATCTACCGTATAAATGAATTGGACAATTAATTTTTGATTTTTAGTCATTTGTACATATACATAAAAACATTACATATATTATATTTTATGAATTGAATTATATATTCTATTATAATGTTTTTAATAATTTAAAACTTTAATCGATACTACTCACTTCAATCTCATTTACATTTTTCTCATATTACATGTGAAATGAATACTATTATTAATGCGTGTAAAAAATAGTACACTGTGGGATTAAGTTAGAAATAGCTTTCACCATAAACCTCAACGAGTGATTAAACTATAATGAACGGACAGTAGTAATGAAAACGTTCCAAATTCAAACCGAATAATGGATTCTAATCCCGATAATGCTATCACTATACATAATATGTAACAAATCAATGCGGTTTGTGAAGCGTGCTAGGTTCGCATACATTTGAAAAATGAAAGCAAAAATAATTCATGACTCGATCTAATATTTCTTAATATTAACCCCTTGCCCTACAATATCCTGTCAGATTCGTGATGAAGATTCTGAACAGAGTTTAATAAATATGTATGTTATTAATTTCCTATTTTTGTTTTGTTAATGTATAGTTATTGGAGTATTTCGAGAATTGGAGTTATTGGAGAATACTAATGTATAGTTATCGGAGAACATATGGCCATAGAATAGATATAAATTTTCTTCTTCTTAGAAAATTACGAACTACAAAGAAAGTTCTAAAATAAATCGTATAGGGCAAGGGGTTAATTTACACTGTATTAATTCATAGCTGTTCAAATGAGATTCAATGCTGTTCATGGACGTTTCATCATTACATCTAAAACCACGAGAGAAAAAATTGCAATTGCTACGAATTACATGAGAAAGTAAAAGAGGCACCATTTATAACTTTTTTATTAGAGTCCGTAATGAAAATTTAAAATATGCGTTTTGTAATTGTACGTTAGTTATACACATGCTGAAAATTTCATCGAAATCGAAAGATGTAAGAATCTGTGGATTTTAAGCAGAAACTGACCATAAATCACGAAAAACTACGATTTTCATCACATTTAACCACTTGTAGCTCTTGGGTATGTTAATCGATTTTGATGAAATTTTCGGCATGTGTATAATTAACATGGTTCTACAAAACAAATATTTTAAATTTTCATTAAGGGCCCAAATAAAAAAGTTTAAAAAAATGCTTCTTTTATTTTCGCATGCGACCTTGTAAATTGTAATTTTTGGAAAATCTTTTTTGCAGATCATTTAGAAAACCAATGCTTACAAAACATCAGGTCGTTTGGTACAACTATGAAAAAGTTATACTGTTTTAAAGTGCGTTCAAATACTTTCGTGGTTCACTGTAGTTACACACGTGCGATGGTAAGTAAACCCCTCGTTCTCGTTTTCATGCGACGCGACGTCTCGCGCGTTAACAAGCGGCAGGTTTACAAATTAATGATCGCCCGTTGAACGAAAGTAAAGGGGCTTCGTTATTAATGAAATCTGACGATCCGAGTATAGTCAGTAGTAACGATGAAAGTGACAATGGTAATGATTACAGCTTGAATAGTCATTCTAATAAGTGTCTAATTGTATCGGAGGGGAGGCAAACGTCGGAATGATAATGACACATAATTACTGTCTTCCAAAGAAGCTGCGCAGCACGTCTGACCATGCACGGTCCGTAATGATTATGATTGTCAGGGGCGTCGCGAGAGCCGCAAGAAGTAATTTGCACGGTCCTGCTGGCATGGTCGTTAGTCCCATTCCGCGTTACTGCACGTATCAACCCATCACGACCAACGGATTTCAAATAATTCCACGCGTTCCTGGGTCGAGATGAAGGATAGGAAAAAGGGCATCCAGCGGTATTGTAACGGTCAGGGACGGATGAAAAATAATATTGGGTGAGCGTGAAAGTTCCAACGGTCTCCAGTTATCAAATGTAAATTTTAATCGTATAGTAGATTTGTATATTAAACCCTTGCCGTATACCATCTTCTTTACAGTTACACTGATTAAAACGTCTTTATTTTTTGTATGACCACAGTTATTTGAATGCTTAAATATTTATTGCAAACGAATCAAATTTTATTTCATCTAAAATGAAACGCGTAACATTTTATTTGTTAGACTTCGTGAAAATCTTCATGACGAGACTCGTTAAAATACGGCAAGGGGTTAAATGAATGTTATGGGTTATTTTTATTGATCTACAATTCAATTTTGTAGAATAAATTTTAAAATTGAAGGAATAATACTCGATCATAAATAATATTATTTTCTAATGTAATAATAATAACTTATTTAATGCAATAAAAACAATAAGTAATAAGAAAACGAAGAAGCTTTTTAACAGCCTCTGCCCCTCCGAATTACCTTTTGTTCGCCTTTGGTTACTCGGTTAGCGAGTGAATGAGATAAAAGTAATCAATAGAAAATAATAAAGAAAACCACATAGATAAAATTTGATAAGGAGATAGGAATGAAATGAGGAAATAGAAAGAGATGAAAAATTCGAGTAAGCAATATCAATTCAGCTGTTTCTTTCGTTAATTTTCGAAACTCGTTTCTTCTCGAGGTGCGACCGTTTGTGGCTAATACAAAACTGCGAACCGGTTTTAGCAAAAAGCGAGGGGACCAAGAGAATTGTGGACAGTAACGGTAACCGCATTTCCGTGATGCAGAAAATGTGGTACTATATCAATCAGGTACGTCCGATCGATGCGACCTACATCGAGAAATAGGAATAGGAACACGATTTATGAAGAATGATAATGGGAGTAAGACATGTATCAATCGAACTTAATAATCGAAGCGATGGGAACACACGAGGTCGGGTAATTCGATTCTACTTGAAATCGGCGAGGGCGGCTGAACAAACTAATCCGGTTTCTGTCAGGCGCAGATTTTAATCCTTAGAAGATCGGAAGATCGTTTCTTTCTTTTCGTATTCAACGTGTGGGTGTGTTTTTGCGGCGTGATTCGCGTAGAAAGCAGTTGTCAATGGCAGCTAGAGGAACCGTGAAAGCCGGTAACTCCATTTGCGGAAAGAGACAGCATTTCCGAGGCTCTGGGACCCGTCCCACCAACTGAACCAGTCTCAGAAAATCTAGGCAAGTTACTTAATTACGTAAGTTGCCGGGGACACAGTCACCTGAACTATTCAGTGGCTACTTCGATCTACTTTTATCCGCTGACCGATCTTCCGTTTAATATTACATTTCGCGGAACGTTCATTTTATTTGCTGCCGCGAGACAGGACGCGGCAGCAATTTAGTATCACGTTTTTCCTAGCCCCATATAGATTCCTAACCTCATACAGGTATTCCTGAAAATTTGTGATTGTAAATTTTTAATAGCTATGAAAATATGTACTTGTGAGATTTAAAACGTAAAACGGGGGTAATTGATTATAAAAAATCAGGTCGTTTGGTACGATCATAAAAAAGTTATTCTGTTTTAAAGGCCGTACGAATACTTTTTACACTCACTGTAAGTATTGTATGAGGTATTATATCAACTCCGACTGCAAAGGATTAATCTGGCGACTCTGCTGCCTGTTAACACAGATACATCTGGCAAATACCACTGCATTGAACTTAATCATTATTATAATTAATAATTACTTGCTATTAATTATCTATCTATAAACGGCTTTGTTGATAATCGCTAGGAATAGCTGCGTAACTAGACTGCGGATATTATGAATTTATATTAAAAATGAGAGAGTAGAAGAAATATGAAACAGCAAAAACATTTGAAGACTTGTTTAATGTTTCTAGCAAAATAAATGTTTACTTTATACCAATTTACTTTTGGTGACCAACTAGTTTTACGATACGCGAATAATTGTCGCAACAAATTCTTGGCTTGCCTGAGGGAATACTTTTTGCCGGGAGGGTGGTAAATAAATTTTATTCCGGTAGCGTAAGTGGAGAACAATCGATAGTGACAATATCGGGATTAAGCGAAATGATTTAGTCAAGAGCTATCGTGATTCTCTCGGCGAGGATCTCCGTATATCGCTTTTACCAATGTGCTCGAGCTAATTTCAGCGCAGGTTCGCGATAGACGGTCGAGTTAAAGCTGTAAATCAGTGGTCCTATTACTGCGAACGGTTGCTAGGAGCCGGGAGCAACTTGCCTATAGAGAGTGTAAATAATTGAGCTGCGGTATCTGCCGCAATCCAATAAAGTATAGAGGTACTGAAGTAAGTATTGGCTGCAGTATGCTGCGACGGTCTCCTTCTCGACGAAAGGGTACAGCCGAATGAGCATGTGAAAACTGCCCTTAATATTAAATTAGATTCGCGATGCTCCGTTTCTCCGTGCAAAAAAGAACACCTTGCCGAAACACCTTGTCTCCAGATGTACTATTACGTACAAATTTTGATTTTCTAGTAAAACTCCATTTTTATAAATTACGACTTATTGTAATCGTCAAAGCATCATTTATTGGGTTGGCAAGAAAGTAGTTTTATTTTAAGGTGAAGTAGAGCCCAATTTTTTGATTCAAGCAATGATCTTTAATGAATAAGATATTTTCCCTTTTGTTCGATGATCTTTTGCCAAAAAGAATAAATAAGAAAATATTTTATTGATGAAAGTTCATCGCTTGAATAAAGAAATTCGGTTTTATTTCACCTTGAAATACCGAAATTACTAGAATTACGTGTGCAATGGAAGTGTTAGACCATTTAAAAGGTGTAATATTTGATTTCACAAGGTGCTCCAAAAATGTATTTCCTTGAAAAGTCTCTTTTACTTGAAAACCTGACTGAGTCTGGTACTATAATGTTACAGGATGCTATATTTTTTGAAAATACAGGGTATCCCAAAAATATTGTGCTTGAAAGATGCGATTCTGGAAGTCTTTCGAAGCAACTTTTTCCTTTGCGAAAATGTTCTCCGCGGCTTAGTTAAGGAGTTACCAACGAAAATCACGAACCAATCAGAGCGCGGCTACAGTAGACGGATTCCGGCTCGGCCAATGCCAACGCCGCGCTCAACGGGGGCTGTCACCGGGCCGGAATCCGTCTGCTAGCCGCGCTCTGATTGGTCCGTGTTTTTCGTTAATAATTCCTTAACGAAGCCGCGGAGAAGATTTCCGTAAAGGAAAAAGTGATTTTTCGAAAAGCTATTATAATAATTTACACACCTTTACAGAATGATTAATTTTCTGTTACAGGTATATTCACAGTAATGTGTTACAATGTGTTGTGCGACAAATACGCGACCCGGCAGATGTACGGTTATTGTCCAAGCTGGGCGCTCGACTGGGAATATCGGAAAAAAGGAATTCTCGACGAAATCAGACATTACGCTGCAGACATCATCAGTCTGCAGGAGGTGGAGACGGATCAGTTCTACAATTTTTTTCTCCCCGAGCTCAAACACGACGGTTACGATGGAATCTTTTCCCCGAAGTCGCGAGCGAAGACAATGGCGGAGAATGACCGGAAATACGTCGATGGCTGTGCTATCTTCTATCGAACAGCCAAGTAAGTAATATGTACATTTACCACTTCTTTCTCCATGTGCGTATACAGCAAAATACTTTGGCAATATAAAAGGATAATATGTTTCCACTCTGTCAATATCAACTATACTTCTCCAAATATTTTCCTTAATCTCTTGTTCGGATGTGATGAAGTATTTCCTCTTGTCACACTTCACTTAGTAAGCGAACAAAGCAACATTACAGATTGATTGAAATCATAATGATTACATATTGATTGAAATCATAACAATGCCGGCAACGTGTGAATTTACACAATTCTTTTTGTTCCACAAAACGGACAATAAAAATATTTAGGATCGAGCTAATTAATCTCATCTCAGAATCAGTGCGTATTGCAATTAGTAGACTAGAGAGTCACCACTAAAAATTGCTGTACCATTATTCAAAATATTGTTTACGTTTACATTATTAAACATGTTGGTATCTAATCGATTACTAAACATTTAAGTACTGTATGAGGTATTATATCAATTTCATATCCATAAGATGAAGAAGATCATATAGAATGGAATTATTCTAGCTAGGAAGAAATGTTTAATTTTCGAGTTGAAACAGTTCCGATTGCGAAGGGTTAGTAATGTCAATATAATATAATACCTACAGTCTACTACTGGCCCGGGCAACTTCTTCCTCGCCGTCGCTTCACGACCCTCACTACCATATTACACTCCACAGGAGTTTGGTGGGGAGGGCCCAGGGGTAGGGAGAGTAGGGCCCAGTCCGGGTCTATTAGGCTTATTAACACTATTTAAGTCTTTGTATAGTATAGTTGTGTAGTTGTGTAGTTGTTAGTTTCTCGAAAGTATTCGCGCAATCCCTGTCCAGCGTCTGTTGAATGACTACCTAGTGACGTTGATTCAATCTTGTTTAAGGGTTTAGGAACGTAAGAGGGATGATGGCGAGTAATAGGTATTCGGTGAGGAATATATTTCCCAACAGTACGTGCCACACATATCAGAGAGGAAGTTTATATTCTACATGGCGTACGTAAGGCGGCGTCTTAGAGTAGCATTACGAAAATCGTTTGACTGTCCGAGTTTGCAACGTTTTTCTCACATTGACAAGTCAAACGGAGAAACTTCCTTTCATGAAGGGCTCTATTGCGTTTGATGTCATCGAGAGAACTATTAGCTGTCGATCGTTCTAACGTTCTGTTTTCTTCTTTCCAGATTTACCTTAATAAAGGAGCATTTAGTCGAATTCAATCAATTGGCAATGGCGAACGCGGAGGGCTCGGACAATATGCTGAATAGAGTGATGCCCAAGGACAACATCGGGCTTGCCGCGCTGCTTAGAACGAAAGAAGCTGCATGGGATAATGGTACGTAACAGAATTTATTTATTTAAAACTTATATTCTAGCCTGTTAACACGTTAAGTGCCGAATATCAATCCCACAGATTCTCACAAAGTCAAAGTAATTTGATTAACCCTTATACAGGATGGGGCAATAACTATGTCTACTTTGAATATTGCCGTTATTTGTAATAATATGAAAAAATGTTGTATACAAAACTTACACTGTATAGAGGGCGGCATATTGTAACACAAACATTTTCTGCGTGGGTGGAAGCATAGAGGAGATTTCAAGGTCACCTTGATTTTTTTAAATGGAAAGACGTACTTTCTGTATCATACTAGAAAATAGAAAACATAGAAATAGATAGAAATATAATAGTTAACAGATAGATAGAGATATTATCGAAATAATTTTCTTTCTTCTTTGGATAATATCTCGTTAACTATTAGGTTTAGGACATATGAAGGTCAACACTTTTATTCTCAGAATTTTATCGCTAACGTGGCAGTTAATGTGTTAATTACAAAATATTAGATTAGCGATGTATGATAAACAAGTATTTCTGTTACCGAAGATGTAAGATGTACAATATACTCTTTAACAACTTAAAGAGCATCATCTTCGTTATGCTTTTGAAGCCAGACTAAAGGAAAGCTAAATCTTTCTTGATTAAATAAGTTCACGAAGTTCAATGCTTCTCGTAAACTCCAGACACAACGTTGAGACTTTCTTTGGAAGGGGTGGCATTGCACAATATCTCACCACTGTGATGATCAAAAATCGATCGAATAGAAAATCGAACCTTGAAAAATCGATTTAATATCGCGATCGATCAGATTCGTTCCATCAGAGGGAGCTTTATCTTCGACGCGTCGCCTCTGGAAAGAGTTGTAACATATATCAACAGACGAAAAATAAAGCTGACGTTTCAATTACGATCGAGACTGGCATAATAACATTCGCGACGTCGCGCGCAGCGCAAGAGCAAGCATATTAAAAGCGGAATGGTACGGACGCGACTAAATTACAAAACTAGTCGGAGGAAAATGAACCATCTGACTCGTTGGAAATCGAAGAGACTGATTAATTAATTGCGAGTGATGCTCGTCG
Organism: Lasioglossum marginatum; assembly: GCA_028455795.1. NCBI lineage: Eukaryota > Metazoa > Arthropoda > Insecta > Hymenoptera > Halictidae > Lasioglossum > Lasioglossum marginatum. Next base: position 5,979,557 of record CM052243.1, read on the forward strand.
AAGAGCGCGTATTCGAAACATCTGAAGGAGATGGAGTGGTGCAAGTTTGTAGACCAGATATACAAGAGCAGTCATATAATTCATGCTGGACTGCCAATCCTATCGCGCGCTCCAATCTACTAGTCCCGTCTCTCCATGTGTCACTCGATCCCCTTTTTTTCGCGAACGTATTAACTTGCATTTCAGGGTGCAACTGCCGCGAGTACATTACAACGTGGGCTTGCCACCCCTTAATCTTCCTTCGTCCTTCTTCTTTTCTGTTGTTTTTCTGCATTTATCAGTACATCATACGAATACTTTAAGACTTTCGCTGTCGGTAATATATATTTAATCTTGACTCGTACACAGGGTGTCCCACTTGAAGCGAACCACTTGGATATCCCTGAAATTATTAATGATACAGTAAAGTCGCGATATTTTTCCAACGGCCTGTGTTCTGCACGGAGCCATATCGTGTAGAGACATTTTTTTTATGACTGCGCCTGCCGCGCCGACCGCGCCGTCAGTACAATCGAAGCCGAACGTAGAAAAGAACAGCATGTAAATACGGAACCACTACTAATCGAATTACAAAACATCTTTATTTTTCATTATTTTTTACGGGACTTTCGCCAACTTATTTCTGGCCTTTTTCTGATTAAGGTGACTCCAAACATGATATAATTTCAACTGTATTTAGTGATTTAATCGACGATGAAAATTTCGAACGCAACGAAGAACAGTGTATGGGAAATTCTTTGAACTGTACCGGCGACGGCGACTGTCCGCGGCTCCTTCTTTCCCATACGCTGTCCTTCCTGGATACAATTTCGCTCCCAATTTGGCTCCCAATTTCCCATGATCGATAACATAGAGAACTATATTCACGATTGGACGACTACAGAGCACTCTTGCAGTGAACGTACGTACCCTAAACTAAAGCGGCGTTTTGCCTCTAGATATATTGTGACCTCGCGATTACCAATGAGTATCACATCTGTCAGCGATCGGATTTAAATTTAAAGATCGATTGTAAACCATACCAAAAATTTGTAAATATGTCTGGTTATACCGGTGGAGAAAATTATATGGGTCAGCCAATCCAAGGACAATATAATTTCGATCCCTCTGATTTCGGACAACCTAACCAACAATTCGAATTCCAGACGTACAATGATCAACAATCTGACAATTATTCCTCATATAACCAAAAAAGCTATCTTAACCACTCTCCGAGTACATACAACAGTGATATGTACAATCAGGATGACTTTACAAAAGGTGATTGATTAAATCATAACAACAACGCTATACATATGCGTATTTCTGAAACCAGACATTTTTCATAATAATTGATGTAAAAATGTAGGAACAAATGGATTTGTAGACGAAGAGGATGAACCACCACTTTTGGAAGAACTGGGTATAGATCCCAAACGAATATTACAAAGAACGTTGGCCGTATTAAATCCATTTCATAAAAGAGGAGAACTGGACGATGCAAACTATCTGCTTCAAGATTCTGATTTGGCCGGTCCAGTTGTGTTTTGCATATTGTTTGCAGCGTGCTTGTCACTAGCAAACTCGAAAGCTAATTTCAGTTATGTTTATGGCCTAGCAGTGACATCATCTATATTCATGTATTTTCTTTTGTCACTGATGAGCCATAGAAGCAATATCACATTATTTTCCATAGCATCCGTTCTGGGATATTGTTTACTACCTATTGTAGCACTTGCTAGTATTAGTATTTTCACTACTTTGAAAGGCCCGATAGGATTAAGTCTTACGCTGATGACCGTTATTTGGGCAACGCTCTCTGCATCTAGATTGCTTACTACCATATGTGGAGAGGAAAATCAACGTCCCTTAATCGCTTACCCTTGTATTCTTCTTTACGGTGCTTTCGCAGTGACAGTGATATTCTAATAATCAATAAATTCATATGAATTTTGTAAAGGAAATACTTCTTCATTGAATGTTCCCTACATAAAAAACTATTACTTTTTGACAATTTTTTATTTTATGCATGCAAAGAAAATTATTATACGCTGTTAATACTATTCTAAACGCTCATCTTTTGAATTAGGTACTACGTTGATATTTTTATGTACATCGTCAACATACTTTATGTATTAGATAATTATGTCAGTAACTAAACCATCTATTTCCTATAGTTTCTAAATAAATTATATTTCATATTTGATCTGTGTTATTTTTTCAATTTATCCTGCATTCTTACATGAATACAACAGAGCGCATCAACAAATGAGCGAGCGATGCGACCAAATCCATCCATTAATAAACTATCACTACATTAGTACAGACTAAATATTAAAATTGAAGTCTTGGGTATAACAGATGTGTACAAATTTTAGGACCAATGTTTATAGAGCAGTAATTTTCAACCACACATGGTATGATATTACTAAAATACTCTATAGAATAAGAAAGTCTTAAAACTCTGGAGTTTACTGAGTAGTATTAGTACTTTTAATTACAAAAATCAATCTTTCCTGACATGAAAAGTATTGTACATCTTAACAAGTCTTGAAATTGACAAATTTCTTTTTATAGTTTTGTTTTGAAATATAACATTTCTGATTATTTTTTCAGGCCTGCCATCTGATCCAGCACAAGTTCAGCAGCCAATTTTAGTATGTACAGCACACATCCACTGGGATCCAGAATTTTGTGATGTTAAATTAATTCAAACGATGATGCTCAGCAATGAATTACGTTCCATTTTGGACCAAGCTGGCCAGTCTTTCAGACTTGGTCACAAGCCTGACTCTTCCAATGTTCAACTGTTACTTTGTGGTGACTTTAATTCCTTACCTGATTCTGGTAAGATATACTTGTATTACGATAACCCTATAATAATCTCCATTTTAAGACACTCTGTATACTTTGGCACTTTAATTTTAGTTAGACAGATGTAATTTCTTTTAATATCATCAGTTACATTTAAATTCTTTTACGGATTTATTGAAAATGTAATATATGTACCTACAGCAAACCAGTTAAGAAAATAGTGCTAATTGTATATGTAGTAACTTATTAAGATGGTGAAACAAGAATGTATAACTTATAAGATTAATATTGAAAATTTTAAACAAACGTTTATGTTTAATTACAAAACAGGAGTAATCGAATTTCTTACATCCGGACGAGTAGCGGCCGATCACCGTGACTTTAAAGACTTAGCTTATAAATCATGCTTACAAAAGATCTCTGGTTGCGATAAACCTAATGAATTCACTCACTCTTTTAAACTTGCATCTGCCTATAGCGAAGACATCATGCCCTATACTAATTACACGTAAGTTTTACAGTAATGAATTGGATTTAGATTACATATGTGTATCTATTTTTATATATCGTATAATATTGAATTTTACAGATTCGATTTCAAAGGAATAATAGACTACATTTTCTACTCAAAGCAAAGTATGGTACCGTTAGGACTTTTGGGTCCATTAAGTGCAGATTGGTTTAGAGAACATAAAGTGGTTGGGTGTCCACATCCTCATGTTCCATCTGGTAAATTCAGAAATTTAAGTCGAATTATAAAGTAAGAAACATCAATCATAATTACGTTTCGTATTTCTATTTCAGATCATTTTCCACTGTTGGTAGAATTAGAAATGACACCAACAGTAGGAACAAGCAATGGATTGATCTCACGAAGGTAGCAGCCGCTGCGTACTAGGCCCAAGTAACAATAAGGAAATAAACAATAATAAGGAAAAAATCTCCATCACATTTTTCTCTTACTTCTGGCTCTAGCAATATCACTCGCAGTCAACGACTATTCTAATGGCAAATATTACAAATACTCCATATTACCGCACATTCAACAAATTATCAGATATTGATGAACAATTCTAATGACCAGGTGAAGGGAGTCGTGTTGTAATGCGTTTAGCCCATGTATAGTGTATTGCATTTTTAAGATTTACCTTTCCCATATTAAGAGTATCGTAACCTTTATCACCATCGTAATATGTAGATACCTATTTTCCTACAAAAAGATATTCCGATCAAGCCTCTGTGATATTGACATTAACAATTGGAACAATTTCACATATTTATTAACAAGTTAGTATCTACTAGAAGAACCCCCTAATCTCTTCCTAAATGTCATTACAACATTCTCCAAGCCAATTTTTTTATAAGAATGCTGCCATCCAACAAGAAATTGTATTTTTAAACAAAACAAAAACAAAAAATAATGAAAACATACACGCTATACTGGGCTGTGCGAAGTGATTGGAGTTGACTTAACAATTTCAATGCAAGTACAAATCTGTTCTTATTGGCCACGTATATTGATAATGATAATGTTATATAAAGAAATAGATGATATTGTAGTGAGTGTATTTGTAAGTATGATAATGTAATGATGTTCATCAATCATAGCATCGTGAAAATCAGTTAACATTCACTTATTAGATTTTGTTCCAGTTATTAATATATACCATACCAATTTACTACTTGTTAATTCAGTTGCATTGTACAATCGCTACTTTTGTTGTACTTATCTTTCAAATTCATATATATTAATGTTTTTGGCAAGTCTTTAAACCCTAATTAGTATTTAACTCATTGTTTATTAATCAAAATTGCTTTAACGTTTTTCATTATTTTCAGTGCAATTTAACTGTAAAAATGTATGGAGAGTCTATTAGATTTATTTATCGATCGCAAAAATTTTATATCTAGAACTAGAATTACGTCTATTAAGACAATATTAAGAAAGCGTCTGATTTTAGTTTATTCAACCTGCCCTTCTGATTTCCATCACAAATAATATAATATTTTTTCTAAATGTTTTACAAACTACTTGTTGGGCTTTTATTGAATTAGTTAAAGTAACGAGCTACTGTTACAATAGATGTTTTACCGTACTATAATATTACAAACATAATTTATTAACCATTATAAGGATTTACGATTGACTTCAAAATTTTAATTCATTTCTCTGATAGTTTTACAATCTTTTAATTCTCCACAAGTATTATGTTAATTTTTATTTTTTATTTCATTGAGAACGGAACATATAAACAAAGTATTTCACGAACTATAGGAAATTTCGATAGATGATTTATTTACAATAGTATTTCCAAATATCTTTAAAATGAAGCGACTATACATTGCATAATCTTGATTGTAGATAATAAATATAATCAGAATAAAATGGGCATATGATCCATTCATATTTGACAAAAACAACAACTGAATTATACAAGTAGTATACAATTAGTTTATCAGAGTCATGTGTGTAGTAAATGTTGTATAAAGTAGATAATTACATTCTAGTTTTAATTAATGAGAATAGAAATGGCAGTGTCTATTTGTATATGTATTCATATATTATCCACAAAATAACATTATTACTCAATCAAATGAACAATGGACACGCAAACTATACTACAACGGTTACTCATAATTTGGGGCCTAAGTTTTAAAAAAATCGAAATTTCCATTCTTTATACGGTATCTGTACCTATTTTAACATCAATAAGATGTATAATAATAGATGTTAATGCTTCATGTGACAAAATCTTTTCAAAAGCTCAACACTGAATAGTTAAAATTCATATATATATATTTTTCTTTTTAATTGATTCATTAACATAATAGGAAAAAAATTGTATTGTATTTGTTTTCCTCGTATAATATAAAATTTCTTAAAGTGAAATAAAATTTAGAATTATCAATAATTTTTATATTATATTATGTATTAAGTTTAGAATTTAATCACTTTTTAATCCTGACAATACCTCTACGTTTTTTACAGCAAGGAAGTAACATTATCTTTATATTTTACCAGATTTGATTCTCTGTTTGTAAAAATAACGTTTTAAATATTTTATGTAAAAGATGTACTTTGCTATTTTTGATGGATGGAACAAATAGCATCGATGTATAAAAGTTTCTATTGAGGTACAATGCACAGCATTTGAACACAGTTTTTTAAGGGTTTGCATATGTAACTTTTGATTACATTTTATCAACAATCTATTTAATATATGAATAGACAATTGTTTGTCACTTTGAAAAGATTAGAAAAGTAATATAAATTATTTGAACGTTATTCGTGCTAAATCAAATTGGAACAATTTATTTGGAATGTTAATGAAAAAGCAAGCACTTAATCTCTACGACACCGTACGTAAATTGTGCATTTTGGCATACAAAGACTGTGCCATAATATTCAAAATAACTTCATCAAATAGAAGCTCGAGAAGATTAATGATTAATATAACATTTTAGCTTAGATATCATATGTGTACTCTATTCTAAACACAGTGGTTCTCAATGTAAATGCTCTTTCCAATAACTAATTTTGGTTTAATTTGGACGTTGTCATTCTAAAGGATTTATTAATTCAGTTCTTTTTAATATGTATATTCATGATTATATGTTACGGAAAATGATTGATGAAAATAAACGTAAATCTCTGATTGAGTTATTCATAATACTTGACTTGTATGTATATTATATCTATGCAAATTAATTTTTTGTTGTCCTATCACGTTAACTTGAGAACTACTGCTTTTTAATGTAATAACACCACTTTTGCTAATGTGAATTCATATAAACCATAATACAAAGTACACTGTAAAAAGCAACAAAGATTTAATTCGTTCCGATATTAAGGATAATGTGGTTTCTTTTTTACAAAATAAATGTAGCAATAGAGTTAGAAGTGTCCTATGCCGTACTGAATACATTCTCAACACAGTTCGATGAATTCTCATAAAAATTTCGTTGTTTATATTCAACTACATAATTAATTTTTATACGTAAAATTTATAAATATGTTGCTATTATGTAAAATTTGTGTGACAGCTTTGAAGAACGGAGAAATATCATATCAATGCTTAACAAATTTAAGCCACACATGTTAAGTATATTATTGTGTGCGAGGAAATATCAAGTTCAATTTTGTATTACTTAGTCAGACACAACAGTATTAATATTTAATACATAATACTTGTGATAGAAGAGAATACATAAGATTATAAACAAAAACAGTCTATTGAACCTTTATAAACATTCAGATTAGTTTCTATAATATCATTTCGCATCTCCTTATACATAAAAAAGTTGTTAATACCAATAAACATCCGTTATTACTGCTTTAGAGCCGATCAATTTACTCTAGTCAACTAGCGATATATTGAAATTATATTATTACATGTCGTAATTAATACTTGAGTACGTCTATATTTGTAAATTATAATTGATGGAGAAGATAGGAGAAATTGTTTAGAGAGAAAAAATGATCGTATAAGTATGACAATAAATGGAGTACTTAGATAGAACCACTATTTAGGTAAACATTTTACTTTAATAAACGAATAATATTAGTTTCATTTAATTTATTTTTATTATCGAAACCCGCACAAAATTTCTTTTTCAATCGATTGCCTTTACGCAAATACTTCATTACATAAAATAGTTGTATTTACTTGTATAATAGAAAATGGTTCAATAATAAAGATTTTAAAAAAAGTATATATCCTTTAGCACTAAGTTTCAATAATTTTTACAGTTATGTACCAAAAAGACATGCAATTGCTATATTTTACAATTTAATTATGGCATGTTACAAACAGGATCATTCCACATTCATAAAAAGACGAATAATGCAAGAACAATTTGAGTTTAAGGTATCTTTTTATAGATTTGCTGTAAGTAAAAAATTTTAAGAAGCTTGTCTAATTTTATCATAAAACAGAATGAAAAATATTCCATGAAATTTACTTATCCACGATTGATACAATAAGAGTGTGATGTTTCTCGAAATTTCAATAAAATTATAAAATGAGAATTCATTGAACTCTTACGAAGTTCTTTCACTTCAACTATAACAATTCTACGTCATTAAAGAAATGAATCTCTCAAAGTAGTTCAATCAACCTTTAGTATTGTTAAAATACCAATGTTACAGATATTTTTAACTATGTTAATTCTCAATCTTCTGAGCCTCTCCATTATATAGAAAATTTAATGCTAGGTTTAGATTAGTTGATGGTAGGTAAATATTTTTATGTGGTTAAGCATTAATTGTCAATTCTAGGTGACGCAAACATCAAATTCTGTTGTTTAAAATGTTTAGTACATCCTCTACACTTTAATCGATTACATGTAGTATGTACCTATGTATACTTCGTAATTCTGGGTATACTACATAATTTAAGGGTATATACGTAAATAAATACACTGTATGCACAATACTGTGTAGAATAATATTGCTTTGTTAAATAACTTACACAAAATGGTAATTTATGTGCTCTCAGAATATATACTGTGTTCTTATATAAAAATACATTTCGAATTTAGTAAATATTATCGATCAATATAATAGGTAACATCAAAAAATAATTTTCTAATATATATATTTTAGCAGTAATATACTTCTTATTATAAAACATATAGAACATTTATAGACATATTTATACCATTTTTTTCACACGAATTTTTTTCACTTTCATTTTGAACAAATATTAAATATAAAATTTTGCAATACACAGTCACTTTTACGTATTATTACTATTATGTATTTTTACAAATAATTACATTATGGTAAATGCATGAAAGATAATATTTAATGTTAATCCAAAGATCAAATTATCATTATTCATCAAAATGGAAAGCCAAGCAATATTTATTGCATTCTACACAGTTTCGTGCTACAATGTAAATTTTTGACTTCCATTAATAAGAATGTAATAGTAGATTAAAATAAGACAAGCACAGCACATTTCAGCCTGTACTTTTATAAAAACATGATCAAACAATTGTAAACATTACAACATAATTGTTGCGTCCGTCATAAAGATAATTACATCTCAATGTTAATAATGTAAATTCAATCAGATTTCGTGTATGCTTTTAGACATTCTTTATTTGCACAGTGAAAATGTTGGAATCAAGATTCGTTTTCTAAAATTCTCTTTTTATTCCTAATACAGACACAGTATATGTTTCAACACATGCAAAAAGCTTTTCTAGAAAATATATATCTATGAATCTCCTTAAATATCTTACGAACACTCGATTATTAAATATTTTGGCGTCAACACATGAAATATACAACATGGTCATCGATTTATAGATTTTAATTATACTTTTATACATTAAGTTTTTATTATTGCAATAATTTCAATGTCTGGCATATCATGAATGTGTTTTGTAGCAAAATAAATCATAGTTTAATAATTATTCATAATTCCTCATTACTATACACTCATATAAATACTCAAAGATTTATGGAAAGTACAAATAAGTAGCAACACGGTCCTGATTGAATATTGAAGACAAGAGTTGTAAGGACATAACGAAGGAGAGAATGTGTTTAGTAGAATATATAAAAAAAAGTTTGAATGCTCTGTCAGTCTGCACTTAAATATCCTTTTTATTTAAATACCTGTTTTCAAGTGACATGTAATTTACTTTTTATTGAAAATGCAATGATTGTATATGGGCTGCGTTTGAGTCATGATTGAATGTAACAATTTATTAACTAACGTAAAATAAATTGAAAATATTCAAGAAGCAAATAATTGTCTACTTTAATATTTTATGTTTTTATGATTAGGCTGACACAAAATTGCAATAAATAACAATTCTAACTAGAATATTTTTATTTAGCAAATACCTTCTCTAGTACTGTGTTTTTATGCATATATATAGGTATTTGTAATTGCAAAGTTGAAGTAATCACTTTTATTAATATAATACATTTATTTACACTAATATATATATATATATCTTTTAAATGTAATCATTTTTATGTCAAGTTATATTACTTTGTATATAACATCCTCTTTTCTCGGTGTTGTTACAATCTCCATTTTAACCGGACAATGCAGCCAATAACTTAAAAGTTCTTCAGAATAGCCCATTAAAAAATACATTCTATGAGGCGGTATTTTCCGTATGACAATACCAGCGATTCTGACCAGATTATGTTGCCGTTTAATAATTATTTCGCTTGCAAACAGATCATGCCATGTTCCAGTTATAAAATTTCTAATAAATATATCCTCTACAACAGTTTCCGATGGTCTATTACCATCTTTTATATTTGCTGAAAGAAAATGAAAAAATTAACTTTATCTTACAAGACGGAGAAACATGCAGGAACAACAGGTTAAAGAGAATTGTTCATGTACAGGTGTTCCAAGAGTTCCAAGATTTTCTAGCAACAATTTGAGGAGGAGGATTTGCCATTTCATATGTTAATGGTTGAGGTTGTTTTGGTTTGGGTCTGTAAATCCCAGATTGTGTTTTACGATACACTGCACTGACATGAATACTCCTTTTTATAAGATTATTTGAATCGGCTAATAACATCTGAAAAGTAATTGTATATTTTTTGAATGTCAACAATGATTGTAGGTTATGTTACAAATAAAGTATACTTCGTAATATACATGTACGTACAGCACGCATATACGATACTACGCTCATCGTTTATAGAAATTTATTAGCACGAAGGACAATATTATATGTAATATAATATGAAAGTATTGGGACACCGAACCACACCGAACCCCTAACTGTATACCACTATATACTATTGACAACAGAAGTGCCAACAATTTAAAACTATAATATAGCGTACAGTCATAGAGTAGAGATACAACAAGAACTCCAAGTGGTACTAGAGAGTCTGGTATAGGCATAGGTATAGATATAGATATAGGTACTCCGTGTTAACAATATGCCAGCCAGCAGACGAATATATGTATATATATTGTACATATACATACTTACGTGGCGCTGTGGTCTGCACCATAGAACTTCATAACGTAGAGGCAGTGCTATTTTTCATAACATCTTCGAAAAACAGGAATAAGGTGGACAGTTTTTAATTGTGTGGCTGCACTGCGTACACATGTGTGCGTTTATGCGTGCTCGCGCGCGCGCGTGTGTGTGTTTGCGTGCGTGCATTCGTGTGCGCGCGTGTGAGTAGACAGAATACAGATACGGGATGCATTTGTAAAAGTAATGGCTGACTAGTGCTGTTATCACACATAGAGGGAGACGATCGCATGAATTTCATTCACGATTAGTCAAACAAAGTTACACTTGTATTATACCGAGGGGTAAACATCGATGGAAAGCTCGATGATTTCGGTTAGAAGCAAATAGCTAACCAAGCAAGTTTATTAATTAAACGGAGTTCGAGGGTTTTCAAAAGTTGGAAGGAAATATGAAGTTGTATTTAAGGATGTAAAGATGAGGGATAAAATTTCATGAAACACGGGCGTTTGTCATGCGACTCTTTACCACTCGAACCAATGGAGACACATTGCCTAAGGAAGGAAGAATATCTTTGGTCGCGATGCGACGTCGAGAATGTATTTTTTTCTCCTTTCTTAAACTAATTATATTTCGGCAATTGTCCGCTGTGTTGCATTGAATTTTTATACATTTTATTCATAATATCCGGCAACATGATCCATACATCAAGTGCATATACATACAATTTTTGGGAAAACTCACTCACAGAAGTCGTTCAGTTGATTTGTTTGATGCCAAATGGAGTCGTTATACCATTTGAAACTAATCGTAACATTACTTTGGCTGAGATAAAAGAGGTAAGCTACGGTCGACTGTATCTTTCTTGCTTGCGACACAACGCATCGGTTCTGGAGAGAATTTACAATAGGAACGGACTTGTGTTTTTAGGATCTTTGGGACGAAGCCAGTAAATATCCTCTTCATGGCACGTTGAAAGATGCTCTGTCCTATGTATTCTTGTGTATTAATTCCAATGCCGAAACCGAAGAGCTGCGAGATGAAACCAGACGTTTGTGCGATATTAAGCCATTTTGCTCTTTGCTTAAAGTAATAGAGCATGAAGGTGTGAAAAGCGACAGAAATCTAGATTCGCAAATCGGTGTATTAATCGGAAAGGGATTGCACGAGTTTGCGGCTCTGAAGAATTCCGAAGTGAACGACTTTAGATGGAAAATGCGAGTTTTAGGGGACGAAGTTGCAATGGATAGAAGGAAAAAATCTTGGGTAGAGAAAGTTCGTTACCAATTTCCTACACGATTAGCGCCGACTGCGGCAATACCAAAAAATATAGAATGTCGTTTGAAGGATGGCAATATTGTTCTTGTTACAAAACTGGAGAACACAGAGGTAAGAAAACATACAAATATTGATTTATTCTTATCTTGATATATTGACGAGTCGTAACAGCTGTGTTATTATGTATACAAGTAGACTTATTTAATTGTAATGCGTGAATAGCAAGCACCATTATTAAATATTGACATTGGTCGGTATATGAACAATATTCTTGTTGAATTTTACAGTTTTTGTGGGGCATGTATTCTTGTCTTCGTTGTCATTTTTGATGCATTTAGTTTTACATGTGTCTCTTGCAACAGTATTCCCTTGTTGTTGCGCAGAGACTACTCTAGTCTCTGCAACCTTTACATTGTTGTTATCAACGCGGGCACAATCTTGATATTCTTTGAATTGCATTTCGGTATTTGCCTTATCCCCTTCTTGACTTAACTTGAATTTTGCTTGTAAAACTTGTACCTCGGCCTATAAAACAAAGTGATGTTTTTTACACATCTTCCAATTGATATAGTATCGAAAACTAATTACCTCCAATGAAGAAATTTTATATTGTGAATATCGCAGTTGTTTGCTCATGTTCATTTTTGTCTCTTCTTGTACCAACAAATGCATGGAGAGGTCTTCTATCTTGACACGAAGTTCATCTATCTCCTTTTTCTTGGCACATACTAAGGATTGGTAGTACCTGCACGAATCATTGTAGGCTAGTAAAACTAGATCGAATAAAACCAATCTGAGAATTTTGTAATCGAAACTAAGCTTACGCGAAAGTTGCGGGTTCTAAGTTTTCTTGGTCCGACTGTTCGTTCTTCTTAATCTCGGACTTGAGCTTTCTCTCAAGATCCGATACTCTGCTTTTATATTTCTGCAACAACTCTTGCATTTCTGCGGAGACATTGCCTGCGTTGTTTTCCCATTCGCTAAGTGTCGAGACTCGTTCCTTCTTCAACATTGTGATCTCTGCCATTTGCAAAGCACAAGTGCGTTTCACTTCGGCGTATTTGCGGTATAACGCGTTCGTTTTATTTACCATGTCTCGTCTGCGATCTTCTATCTCAGCAAAAAGCGAGTTGCCTGAAACGGAAGATTGAATTGGTAGAAACAATAGGAATAATAGAAAGAAGAAACAAGAGCATGAACTTGCATACCTTTTGATGACTCATTTGTAGGATTTACATTCAGATTCTGGGAAACTGCTTCTGCACGAGTCGACGCAATCATTGCTTGAGCTTCCTCCAAATCTGTGCATTTCTCATTCAATTGTTCCTTGATATCCTGCCGATAAAGGATACACATGTATTTTTTATGTATTTCTAGTAGAGATCGTGGTTTTGAATGTGTATTAATAACACACATGTATGTACATACATGTACTTTAGTGTGTGTCATATTAAAGTATATGGGTACACATGTACTATTTCACTTAATTTTTAGAACACTGATATTAATTTATGCATCAAGACTATGGTTTCACAAATTCTGTGGTTGTTTTGATACAAAAACACTAACATATTTACATTTTCTGATAATAGTCGACTTCTTTTGGAAGTCACTATATTCCCAGCAGTTGAGAAACATCTTTCGGATGCAACTGATGTTGCTGGTATGTTTACAGCAGTTCTTGTGGAATGGTGTTTTCCAACAGCTAAGAATATTGTTATCCCAAAAGAAGTCGTTTATTGTCAGAATGTTAAAACATATCAGATTCTTTTCTAATGAACTAGTAGGTTAGTGATTACATTTTTTTAGTGGAAGTGGTTTTCAAATAATTTTTGTATCTATTTTATACCCATATTTTGCTTTCGAAAATTAGTAACTGTATCCTAGAAATTAAAACGAATTAAAATGCGGATGCTTTAATACACGTGAAATAGTACACGTATACCCGTGTACTTAAAACGACATGTACTGAAATACACGTGAAATGGATCTCTGAAATGATCTCTAATCTCTTACCCGAAAATCGTGTTGCAATTGATGGCATTGCGCTCTTAGATCCCCGATCGTCTCTTCGGCGCTTCCGCATTTCCGTTTCTCTTCGCGTAACTGCGCCGTCAGTTGATCGACGCGTTTTTTAAGCGAGACATTGTCTGCTTCCAGGGAAACGTTTGCCGATTGATCTGTGATCTGCGTGCATTCAGTTTTCTTTTGTTGATTAATCTGTTGGTTCAGTCGCTGAATTTCTGTCGCTTGTTCCGCCGATTTTGTTTCAAGATCCGAAATCGTATTTTCATATTCTTCCGTGGTAACGCGTAATCTGTAAAATGAAAAACAAAAAAGAATAATGAAAGGTTTACGAAAAAAAAGGTCGCTTTTGCAAAAAATGAATTTACTTCTCTTTTGTGTCGCCTATTATATTTTCCTTTTGCGAAATTTGTTCTTCGAAATTGCGCTCAAGTAATTCATTCGCCTCTTGAACTTCTCGAAGCATGACTTCGTTCAATTCGAGTTTTCTTCTTAGATCGTGTACTTCTTGTCGGCATTTTTCGTTTTCAGCTTTCAGCAAACGATAGGAAGGAGAATTGATCTCTTCAAGATCTTTCTCGTTATATTCTTGGTTATTCGTTCCGTTCATTGCCTCGAGCGTCGACATGTCTGAAGCACAAAGGCGAAATTCCGGATTTTTTATCGAAACGAATCTCCGACGCGCGCGCGCGCATGCGTTGCCTCAACTAGCAAACAGCAAGCGATTTCGATATGTCAACAAACAAAGAACCGAGCGTCTTTCGCAACTGTCCAACAGTTAGGCTGAAAAGAAAGTTGAAATTGTCGCGACACAGGAGTCGAGTGTATTTGACATTGGTCCATTAGGTTATAAACCGCACGTGGCTCGTCATGAAAAGGCGCGAAGCGGCGCAAAGTGGCGGGAAAAGAAACTGACTCTTGTCAACGGCGCGGCGTTATCGAGGAGCGTGATTGGCGGGTAGCAGGTGGGCGGGAAGGAGAGATGGGATTTTAAATGATAAATGCGAATGAAATTTTTATAATTTTCAGACGGCGTTCACATTTCAAATGTCGCATACTATGACGCCGTACCAGTTGTTGGTGTCCATTTTAAACAAACGGGCAAATACCTTTATGTCTCGAGGACATCCGAGCGACTTTACGCTGAAGGTTTGCGGACAAGAGGAATATTTAATAGGAGAGTATCCGTTGATACAGTTCAGTTATATTCAGGACTGTTTAGCAAAAGATATTCTGCCGACGTTGGTTACGTTAAGCAAAGACAGTGTTTCCGTCGATCAGGAGACTGCTGTAGAGAACGCAGAAACGGATGGTTTGCAACGTACGAGGCCTTCGTTTTCTACATTGACTCTACGCAAGAAGGGTAAACATATATCTGCTTGGAAAATCGAGGAACCGTTCTCTTTCATAGTGAACGGAATATCGCGATTGAACTGCGATGCCGCTCATCGTACCGTCGAGGTAGGGCGCATTAATCCTATCGTAATCGTATCCTATCGTATTGTTTCATGTTGTACTATTGTCGAACGTATACGTATTTGTTCCCGGTTGAAACGATCGACCCACAGATCGGAGTTCAGGCTGGAGTTTTTCACGGCGGGAAATCGTTGTGCGAGAGCCAGAAGACGAAAGAGACGGTTGTGAACGCGGACGGTAGTTGCGAGTGGGAGGAAACTTTGAGATTCGACATTAAAGTGCGTGACATACCGCGGATGGCGAGGCTGTGTTTCGTTTTGTACGAAATCAGTAAAACCGCGAAAGGACTGAAAAGTCGTAGATTGGTCAGAGACACGAAACAAGAATATTTTATAAACCCATTGTGTTGGGCCAACACAACTATATACGATTTTAAGTCTCAATTGAAAACCGGAGCGATGACACTTTACACGTGGACGTATGCAGAGGACATGCAAAACGATGATCTACTGCACCCCCTTGGAACGGTAGTGTCAAATCCTCATATAGATAGAGCAGCTGCTCTCATGTTAACATTTCCAAAGTGAGTTCTGTTGAATTTGTTCCGTCCATCTTTCTTTTCGTCTTTCTTCTCTCTCTCTCTCTCTCTCTCTTTCTCTCTCTCCCTTTTCTTTTTCTCTGTTTGTTTGGTCTCGTAGATTCGAGCTATATCTAGCTTCTGTTTGGTACAATATTTAGTTACGGAAAGGAAAAGTCCGTTCTGTACCCGACACCGGAGAAGATGGTCGAATACGCGAGAAAGTTGCACGAATCGTCCGCTGAACGATCGATTCAAGAGGAACCGGACCAAGACTCTGACGTTGGGAAGCTTCAACAACTCGAGCAGCTTCGACTATTAGCAGATAGAGATCCGTTGCACGAGTTACACGAACAAGAACGAAAGATCATGTGGACGTTACGGCATCACTGCCTTCACAAAATTCCCACGCTTTTGGCGAAACTGTTGCATTGCGTCGAATGGAACGACCATAGGTGAAAATCTTAGCATTGGATAGACTGTTAATGCGCACATGTGCGTGTGTGCACAGTCGTATACGTATACTAGGTGAAGAAATGAAGTTTCAGTGTGTTTTTTTTTTCTCGATTTTGGACGCGTATAACAGCGAAGTGGCCGAAGCTACAGCGTTGGTTCAACAATGGCCAAAATTACCGGTCGAGAAAGCACTCGAATTATTGGATTATGCTTACGCCGATCAAAACGTCCGAAGCTTTGCCGTGCGTTGCTTGATGGACGTCAGCGATGAAGATTTGAGTCTGTATTTGCTGCAGTTGGTGCAAGCATTGAAACATGAGAATTTCTTGTCTTGTGACTTGACCGAGTTTTTGCTGAGACGGGCTCTCAATAATCGGAGAATCGGCCATTTTCTATTTTGGCATCTTAGGTTTGCAAAATGTTTGGTCTTGCCCTATCTAATTCTCTGTTGCGTTGTACAGTGGCAGTTCTCACGTTGTCAGCGGCCGTTCTCGCGTTGATTGGCGGGAGCCGATTGGTCGTTGACGGCGCGAAACCGTTCTTGAATGTTGTTCAATGCGTTAGGCTCGCATTCGAGCGAGCAAGTGAACAGCTTTTCAACGTCTTTTTGATTCGCAGATCCGAAATGCAAGTAGGCGCTGTATCCGTTCGGTTCGGTTTGATATTGGAAGCCTATTGTAGAGGAAGCCAGCAACACATGCGATCGCTTTTCAAACAGATGGATTGCCTAGGAAAGCTAAAATTTGCTTCCGAGCAAATCAAGCAAAGAAAAGATCGTAAAGTCGCCCTGCAAGTGTTCCAAGAGTACATTCAGGAACCACACTGCCAAGAAGCGCTCTCGGGCGTTCTGAACCCGCTGGATCCGAGTTTCCGATGGAAACGCATCAAGTAAGTTGATATGCCACGAAGAAGATTCGTGGTCGAACAATAACAATCGACGCATGTATCATTCAGTTTAGTTTAGTATTGTATAATATTATACATATATGTATATATGTACATCTCGTATAGTGTATACGATAGTTACGATAGCGATTCGAGTGAAAGTGATCGATCGACGACGATATGGTTCCTACTTTTCGGCGATATGATATTCGGCTTACAGAATTGAGAAATGTAGAGTGATGGACAGTAAAATGCGACCGCTTTGGCTTGTTTTTGAAAACGATGATCCATTCGGTGACGACATTTACTTGATACTGAAGCATGGGGACGACTTGAGACAAGACATGCTTACGCTTCAGATGCTACGAATCATGGACAAACTGTGGAAGAGAGAGGGTCTGGATTTACGAATGAATCCTTACGGTTGCATATCGACGGAAAACAGAGTCGGAATGATCGAAGTGGTATTGAATGCGGAAACGATAGCGAACATTCAGAAAGAGAAGGGCACGTTTTCGGCAACGGCTGCGTTTAGGTGCGTGGATACAAAAGTATCGTAATGTAACGAAACGATCCCATCGATTGTTTTCGTTGATCTTTCGGTATCGACGAACTGAACAAAGTGTTAATTGTGTTGTACTTTTCGGTTGCTTGATTCAGGCGAGGTTCTCTGCTCGCGTGGCTGAAAGATCACAATCACACGGAAGCGGCGTTGAACAAAGCTATCGAGGAGTTTACGTTGAGCTGCGCGGGATACTGCGTGGCCACGTACGTACTTGGAATCGCGGATCGACATTCAGACAATATAATGGTGAAGAAAACTGGTCAACTATTTCACGTTGATTTCGGTCACATACTTGGACATTTTAAAGAAAAATTTGGATTCAGGCGTGAACGCGTGCCTTTCGTTTTGACCAACGATTTCGTTCACGTAATAAACAAGGGGCAAACGAAGAAGGGCCAAGCGGTCGAATTTCAGCGATTTCAAAGAAATTGCGAGGAAGCTTTCCTTGTGTTGCGACAACACGGAGGTTTGATATTGTCTTTGTTCGCCATGATGATCTCGACGGGACTGCCAGAATTATCTTCCGAAAAAGATTTGAATTATTTAAGGGACACGTTGGTAAGTATCGCTTATTTAATAATAATAACAACAACATTAATAATGGTAATAATTTGGCTCGTAACAGGTACTCGAGATGTCCGAAAGCGAAGCGCAGAAGCACTTTAGAAGCAAATTTGACGAAGCTCTTTGCAATTCGTGGAAAACTTCGTTAAACTGGGCTTCTCATAACATGTCGAAAAATAACAAAACCACGTGAACCGGTGCGAGCGAATTAAACGCAAAGCTCAACGAGACAGCTAAATTGAAACGAAGACGGAGACGCGAGATGGAGAAATGGTCAGAATCGATGTACGTCGAACGAAGAAGCACAGCCAAAAGTAAATACAAATGGAACTCCGAACAAAGGGATTCTTACCGACGGAGACCTATGAAGTACTCTCGAGATGGAGGAACGAGAGAAGTCAGAGAAGGAGCGATCTGTTTGAATCGATATCGTTTATCGATCGGACAACGGTTGCCTTTCTCTCGTACGCGTATATCGCGGACAGAGATTGCCGCTTCGCCTTTCCCCGCTGTACTCTGACATTTTTTATCGCGTCGGGAAACGGTAACGGTAGCGGAATACGAATACGAATAGGAATATAAATAAGAGTACGAACATGAGTGCGAGCGTGAGTGTATGATTGTGGGTGCGAATGCGAGCGTGAGTATGAGTGTGTGTGAGTACGAGTATCAGTATCAATATGAGCACGAGTATGAATATGAATAGGAATAGGAAGATGTATACGGTACATATCATTGACTGACATTGCGGATTCCTGAAAAGAATATACGCGCGCGGCCGTTTGTACACATATGCTAGAAATGTCTCGTTGCGAAACCGGCACAATACCGTATCTCGCGTCAGATTATCGTAGTGTCGTTGCTCTGTCGACACGCAACGACGCTCTTTATACCTTCCGACCAAAATCAAAGTTGAAGCAACAATTGAAATAGGAATTGGAATCGAAATCGAAACCGACAGGCAAGTAAAACAACACCGAAGAATCCTAGACATTTCAAACGCTGGAAATACTATTGTATCGATAACAATAAACAAAGTCATTCTTCATCCTGTTCTTCCAATTACCATCATTGATCCCTTTTGCTAGACGATGATCACATATCTCGGAGGTGATTATGCGTGCAAGGCCGTTGTGCAGATTCTTTTGCCTCGTTATTGGTCGCGTTGTCAGTAAGCTCGTGGATCCGTGGAGTCGCGTTACATAAGCTAACGCAAAGTAGTGGAACGACAGGCGGAGACGCAACACGGAGGACAGAAGGTGGGAGACAGGCAATCCGAGAATGCATCGAAGTTCTGCGGTGTGTTGTCATGCATCGAGTTGACCGCGCCGAGTCCTACAATCTCGAATCGTATCGAATCGTTTTCACGGTTTGTAGGAACCTCCGGTTGTTTTTCTTATCGTAGTCGTAGTAGCTGTAGTAATTGTTGTTGCTTTTGTTGTTACCATTAGTTTTGTTGTTGTTGTTATTGTTGCAACTATCATATTAGGATTTACCGATTGATCGCGACGAAAGAGAGGTTTCGGAGCCTCCCCTCCGAAGCAGTTACGTTACATGATAAGTTGCACTCCCGGGAAGAAGAGAATTCTGCAGCTCGGAATCACCTTGAGGGAAACGCGTCCATCGAATGACGCTGTGTGCGTGCTGCGCGACGGTCTCGAGGAAAAGCGAAAGACAAGTTAAGGAAAACTAGAAAAGAAAATGACCGCTACGGAAGAGACGGAGCCGCTGCTTTCCACAAGAGTGTTAACCACCTACGGAAATAAACCGCAAGCTGTCTCCTACGATGCGATTACGTTGGTAAGCGATATCAAAAAATAAAATTACTGCGTTATCGTCGACATTCAACTCTGCTTTAATCGTCGCGTCCCACGGGTCGCCGGTGGGTCGCGATTGGCTTCCGGCGTCCTTTTAAGGGTTCCCTTTTACGAATGCGCTTCACTAATCGAAGAATACTACGGATAAGTATTTAATCCGTAGGAAGAGGATAGAAGGGATGATTCGCGGCGCGGGACAAACAGCAGGACCGTCCTGAAACTGGAACCGATCTCACGTACTCTGAATCTTCTCGGAGATCCGGTATCGCCGCGCTCTCTTATAAACGAGTCGATTACGTATACCTGGAGTGATTTGAATGTGTACGCTGCTAAGACCAACGAGACCGTTTTCGATCGAGCTTTCCTGCGCAAAAAGAAATCGATTGAACGGAAACATCTACTGAAGGATGGTACGAGATCAGAATATCTGAACGATTGAAAACAAAACCGGAAACTGTTGTATATCAAAACCGAAATCGAACATTCTGTTGTAGTGTGTGGGGTAGCCTACCCAGGAGAATTGTTGGTGATCATGGGATCATCGGGGGCCGGTAAAACCACATTGTTGAACGCGTTGACGTTTCGCTCGACCCGCGGTGTAATCGTCTCTGGTGTAATGGCAGCGAACAGTCGAAGAGTCTCCTCCACGATGCTAACGTCTAGGACCGCTTACGTGCAACAGGACGATTTATTCGTGGGCACGCTAACCGTCACGGAACATCTCCTCTTCCAAGCGATGGTTCGCATGGATCGAAGAATACCTATGGAGCAAAGAGTCGAGCGAGTGAACGACGTGATCAACGAGGTGGGGGACAATGAACATCCGAATCGTTTCGAAGTTTCAATCTAATTCGTAGCAGCGATAGACACACCGTGCCGATACTTTTCACTTGTTACCGTTTGTTGCAGCTTGCTCTGACGAAATGCCGGAATACCGTGATCGGCCAGCCAGGAAGAATTAAAGGTCTCTCCGGCGGCGAGATGAAACGATTGTCGTTCGCGTCCGAGGTGCTCACCGATCCTCCGCTCATGTTTTGCGACGAACCGACGTCCGGGTTGGATTCGTTTATGGCGCATCAGGTGGTCTCCGTTTTAAAGACTTTAGCCGGTGCGTGATCCCCAATCAATATACGATCCGATACGCGATTCGATTCTACTCTATTCTATCCTATTATTGTATTCTATCTGATCCTACTCGAAATTTCGCGGACTTGTCAACTTGTTGTTCTATTGTTTACGATTGTATTGTAGCGCGAGGTAAAACGATCATTGCTACATTGCATCAACCCTCCTCGGAACTGTTTGCTCTCTTTGACAGAATTCTGCTGATGGCCGAAGGAAGAGTAGCCTTCATGGGCACGGCTTCGCAAGCTTGCGTTTTCTTCGAGACGTGAGTTGCGTCGAAAGACGCGAATCTATTAGAGAAAGTTTCGTTCGGTTGTCACGTTGGTCGATCGATTCTTCCAGATTGGGCGCAGCTTGCCCGAGCAACTACAATCCGGCAGATTATTTTGTGCAAGTGCTGGCCGTTGTACCAGGCCGAGAATCGTCCTGCCGGTATGCCATTCATACCGTGTGCGACGCGTTCCAAAAGAGCGAGCACGGTATGAAGGTCGCGTTGGAAGCGGAAGCGGTGAACGGCGAATTCGAAGACACCCTTCGGGAGTCGAAGTATCCGGATGACAACCGATCGCCGTACAAGGCCACTTGGTGCGAGCAATTTCGCGCGGTTCTCTGGCGATCGTGGCTGTCCGTCATCAAGGAACCTATCCTCATCAAAATTCGGTTGCTGCAGACCGTTGTACGTTGTTGCGCTGCCGAAAGAAATTTATTTGTCCTGCGAATATAGAGAGGAATAAGGAGAGAGAGAGAGAGAGAGAACAATGTCCATTTTGTAAATCTATCCTTGTCGCAGATGGTGTCGTTTCTCATCGGAATCGTGTATTTCGATCAACGGCTCGACCAAGACGGGGTGATGAACGTGAACGGTGCTTTGTTCATTTTTCTCACGAACATGACTTTCCAAAACGTTTTCGCCGTTATCAATGTAAGATCCGTCGACTATGAATCGAAAACTAAGCAACGGGAAGATGAACGATCGATAAAATCTAGGTATTTTGCGATGTAGGTGTTCTGCGCAGAATTGCCGATATTTTTACGGGAACATCGGAACGGCATGTATCGTACCGACGTGTATTTCCTCTGTAAAACGTTGGCGGAAGCGCCCATCTTCGTAGCTGTACCGCTGCTGTTCACCGTGGTCGCCTATCCAATGATTGGACTGCATCCTGGAGTCGACCACTTCTTCATTACCGCTGGAATCGTTGCGCTAGTCGCAAACGTCTCCACATCTTTCGGTGAGCATCGCTCTTGCTCGAGCAATGTACTCTTCCTTTCGTCTCAATGTGCACGATTTTTCAGGCTACTTGATATCCTGCATCAGCGGCAACTTATCGATGGCATTGTCCATCGGACCTCCAGTGATCATACCGTTCCTGCTGTTCGGTGGATTCTTCTTGAACACAGCGTAAGAACGCATTCCCTTACGAACAGGTGTAAGATGCGCAAATTGTTAACGCGCTTATATACATTACAGATCCGTTCCATATTACTTCGAGTGGTTCTCCTATTTGTCCTGGTTTCGATACGGTAACGAAGCTCTCCTGATCAATCAGTGGTCAGATGTGGAATCTATAACGTGCACGAGAAGCAACGCAACGTGCCCCAAGACTGGACGAATGGTTCTCCAAACGTTCAACTTCAAAGAGGTTTGTTCCAGTTCCGACGGTATTCCCTTCTACCCCTTTTCCGGTGTAGACAGTCCCGTGGAACGATTTTCACGGACAACCAATACGCACCGAAACGTGCCGCGCACGTTCGCCATGAAATTCGTTTTCATTTGCAGGAGCATTTGGGGACGGATATCGTGTGTCTATTTTCTTTGATCATCGCGTTTCGTTTACTTGCGTTTCTGGCCCTGCTGTCGAAGACTCGGCGCGTCAAGCGATGGTAATAACGGAAGGAAGGAAACGCGCATAACGCGCACACACATCCATCCACGCACGCGGAGCAACAGCTGCAGTTTCAAAGAAACTTAATTTTGGGAAACCTTTTTTTCCTTTTGCGGGAAACTTGATTTTCATTTTGCCCGGCTCGCGGTTTGCGCGACAACTATACACGATCGATGTCGATTTGTTTTCCTTGTTTGTATAGCCCGTGTTGAAATAATTAAAAGATCTTTGACGAATTCCCTCGAGGAACATATGAATTATCCCTCGCAACGAAATCCCAATGTGCACATATAGTATGTAGTATAGTATGTAGTATAGCATAGTATAGTATGATTGTATCGCGTCTTTTAGGGGTCTTTTTATACGACATCTCCGAAAAGACTCTTTAAGTCGGGTGCTATCTGGGTTGAAGAAAGAAAATGTGAAGTAAGCATGCTGTATCAGATAAGGGGAACAAGAGGTAAAATAAATTGACAAATACAAGAGCATAGGTACATATAGGTACAAGTACACAGGTACAAGTACACAGGTACAGATACAGGATACCGTGTAACCATTATTGTTTGTGCGATATTGTTTCGATAGACGACAAAATCGACGGAGCAGGTTTTTCCTTACAGGCATCGGCCGCGTCATTCCCGTTGTATCCAGCGGCACGCCTTTACCGCAATGTTAGAGAGAAAGAAGAAACGAAAAGGCAAACTAGCACAAGTATAGAACGAGACGCGACGTAACGTAACGCGTGTCTTTGTATTTCCTGTTACTCGTTGCGGGCTGTGAACCTCTTGCGGATGGCCGGTAACAAACACCTTGGTTGGCCACCCTTCCAAGCGTAGACTCCGATATCTTTGATAAACCGGTTGTTACTTATACCGTGCGAGCGCACATTCAAACGAGAAAGAAATTGCAATCTAGCTACGCATGTACCGAGTGCGTTTGTCCGATGATCGATTTCAACGCGTACAATATTATAAAGAGAAGCTTGATAAATTCGCGATACGAACGAAATCGATTCTTTGATCGTTGCAAATCGGGAGACCGTCACGCTCCCTGCTCCTGTACCATTTTATTTTGTTTTTTAAAGGCGTTTTTAAAAAGTATCGCCGCGTCCCTTCGAAGCATGCCCGCGACGTAATCCTTGCACGAGACGAGTATAAGGTTTCCGTCTTCGATTACTGTAATGCGTCTAATCTGGCCCCGTTCGGTGCTTCCATGTCTCTTCTCGTCGCCAGTCTTTTGTAGCTTTTTCATGCAGCTCTAGAGAGTTTGAGGTAGTTTTCAGCCATGATTTGTATGGTCGGGTCTGTAACCGTGTGACGAAACGTAAACACATTGTACAGGCGTATATTCGAATACACGTATCGATGGATATTACACATGTACATGTGTGCATCGCAAGAAGAATCGGTAGAGCGTTTCTTTCACAACAATTCTTCCATTTAAAATGCTCATCATCGCGTCATCGTGTCGTTTCGGGAGAATCGATCGTGTTCGATTCGTTCACGACAAATCTCCAACGATCCGTAAACTTTTTGCTTGTAAATATTTTTAGTGTTTTGAAAAGAATCGATATATCCTATATCCGATATGCAGGTTATGCGATCATGATATTAGTATAGTAAATCGCAACGGGTACGCGTGGATTCGAAGGTTCTGCTTGGTCGAAGGAATAAGGGGAAACAGGATACGTTCGAGCGGCCGAGTAGGAGCCACCGCGTACTCGATTCAGTAAGAATCCCGTTTGCGGAACGACTCGGTTGGTCGTTCGGTCGTGTTCGGTTAGTCGGTTTTTTCGGTTTAAACAATTTCGATGTATATATATATATATAGGTACGGTGGATCGTAGAAATATGCCGGTGAACCGAACCGGTCGAATTTGAACGATTGAAGAAAACAATTTCT
Organism: Lasioglossum marginatum; assembly: GCA_028455795.1. Taxonomy (NCBI): domain Eukaryota; kingdom Metazoa; phylum Arthropoda; class Insecta; order Hymenoptera; family Halictidae; genus Lasioglossum; species Lasioglossum marginatum. The sequence goes on from CM052243.1 coordinate 6,004,814, forward strand.
GGAGGGCGAGAGGGAAACAGAATCGAACAAGAAACGATTTGCTGATCGCAATGAACGTTCCAGAAGAGACTCGTCGATCCGGGATCAACGATGACGATCAAGACCGAAAAGAGGAGGAAACGAACGCGAACGGCGTCACGCTAACTTGGCGAGATGTTTCGGTTTACGCGATGGACCGCGGAAGAAGAAACGTATGCAAACAACTAATTTACAATGGTGCGTTCCATTTGATTTCGACGCTAAGCTAGATCACTGATGGGTCACGTTACGATGGACGATCGATTTCAGTGCGAGGTGCGGCGAGGCCCGGCGATTTGACAGCTATAATCGGCGCGAGGTAAAGTTGCAGTTCCCACGGCGCACAGTGGAGTATTTGCCCCGAAAAGTTGGCCGAAACCTATTTTGGCATTATTTTAAGATTTGCATGCACAGTATAATGAGTCATTGGATTTGTCTCGACGTCAGCTACAATAAGATGTAGTAAAAAATACATGGACAAAACAGATAAACAAAAAGAAAAGTAAAACTGGTACATTGTTGTTCATATATTCCATATATATTCAAGATTTTAAAAATCTTGTTTTGGCCAACTTTCCGAGGCAAAATACTCCGCTGTGCGGCGTTCCCGCGATACGGGTATTTATGCCATTATTCTTGGATTTTTCAACGCAGCGGAGCCGGCAAAAGTTCGTTGATGACCGCGTTGGCTTTTCGCAATGGACGTGAGTATCGTACCCTAACGATAAGACTCGAAGAGATTGAAAGGATCTCTGTAATCGCTTGTTCGCTTGTTTTCCTGATCGCACGATTTAGCCGAAGTTTTGGTTCATGGGGACGTTCGTGCGAACGGTGCACCGGTAGATTCGCCGTACATGATGGCAAACAGCGGTTACATGCATCAAGAAGATATATTCGTTGAAACCATGACGGTGATCGAACATCTTTGGTTCATGGTACGATATGGACTGTGCGAAATTACGCGAATTGTACATTAATATGTATATACGCTATACGTGTGTACGCGCGATGTACATACCTCTACCTTTGCTAGTACCACCCTACCCGTACTATACAGGGTGGACCACGAAGTGTGATCACCTTAGATTATTCTGCTGTTAGTGGTTGCATCGCATTTTTTTTAGCTAAAATAATATGGTTCAAGGAGAACTTTAACGTAAATTTTTTGTCAATCCTTTTCAGAGCAATCAAAGTCACCTTCGGTTTTTTATAGGTCTACCTACAATTTTCCTATAGCCAGCTTTTAGGAGATACTGAGACGAATTCGACAAGCACCATACAAAATTTCTTCTTAATCTAAACCAAAGAAACATTGAAAAAATATAATTTACTAGAGGTGTGCGGATCCGCGATCTTGAACCGTTCGGGTATTCCCGAAAATGTTCGGGATTCCCGCACACCTCTATAATTTATCTTAATTGATTCGATGCTCAAAATGGTGTCCGCTAGCAGCAATACACTCGCGTGAAAGGTTAAGAAATTACTTTTTGATCTTTTTAGATTTACCTATAGAAAACTGATGGTGATCTTGACAACTTAAAGTATACAACTATTTTAAACGTCTCCTTGAATCATGTTACTTTAGCTAAAAGAACTTCCGATCGAACCACTCCACTAACAGCAGAATAATCCAAGCTGATCACGCTTCGTGGTCCACCCTGTACAGTACGTTTCGTTATACGCGTACGCAACTTTGAACGTTGCAGGCTCGCATGAAACTAGACGGAAGAACGCGAATGTCCGAGATCCGAGACAAGATTGATCGTTTGCTGCAAAACGTTGGTTTGAACGGCAGACGCGACGTACGAATCGGGAACGGCGTCGACGACAAAGTATTATCCGGCGGTGAGAAGAAGAGATTGGCGTTCGCCACCGAAGTAAGAAAGACCCGTATCTGCGTTTTGATCTCGCTTACGCTATTGCTTATCGTTCTCGTTTTCGCTTCCGCTTTGCGAACAGAAAAAAAACAGTCGACGTTAACGTCATCGTCAACATCAACGGTTGAATAGCAGTGTTCCAAGTATGATCTCTCGATCCAGAGAAACAAAGAGATGCTGTTATGGATTTTTCTAGTTGCTGATCGATCCGAAGATACTCTTCTTGGACGAACCTACAACAGGACAAGATTCCCATTCGGCGAACTCATTGATCTCACAGTTGAAGTGTTTTGCCACGAAAGGCGGCAACACCGTGTTGTGCACTATACACCAACCGAGCTCCGCTATATTTGATTCGTTCGACCGCGTGATCCTGATCGCGGACGGTCGGCTGGCATTTGCCGGCCGTACGGAACAAGCGGTGCAATTTTTTCAAAGGTAGCCGCCGCGTACTCTGTGGGTTGTGAAGAAAGCCGATTGTACCTAATTGCGCCCTTATACTTTGTTCTCGTTCTAGTCAGGGCTACGTATGTCCTCGAAATTACAACCCCGCGGATTTCTTGATAGCGACGGTGGCTGCCGGGTCGGAGGCTGAGAACGATGGCAAAGGAGCTGCGCGAAAGCTGTGCGACTTCTTCTCGACGAGCGACCTTTCCAGAGAAATTGATCGGATTCTGAACAAGGAAATTTCATCGGAGCAGTCCTCGAGAGTAAGCACTTTTATGATAACACGCGCGTGGACAGTAGAATAGAATAGAATAGACCAGCGCTCGGATTTGGTTGACCCGGCCGCGCGTCTCGCCGCCCCTTGTTCTGAGCTCCTCAGGCGCGTTCAGAATGTACGAATCCTCTTGGATTTCACCAATACGCTTACGTTTCAGTCGACGGTGAGGATGCTTATCGACGGAAAGTCTATCTGGTGAGTATTCGCGGCGAATTTCAACGCAAATACCCTTTGTCAAGTATTTACAATATAACATGTTTCATTTCGACAGGAAAAGACAGCGTTATTGTTCGAGACTTTACTGGCTGGTTTATCGAGATTTCTTGCAAGTTTTGAGAGATCCGTCTTTGCAGCTAATCAGAATCCTCCAAAAGGTGGTGAGTAGAGAAACCTGTTGAAACTAGAGACCGTTCTAGCTAACTAAAATTCTAAGAAACTACGATCAGAGGGTACAGAGACCGCAGAAGGTAGATACAGGCGGTACATACAGACCGGATTGGAAATTTTGCAGAGCGTCGCTATAATTGCTGGACTGTGCTTCGTGGGTGCCCTGAATCCCGATCAACTAGGAATCCAAGCTACGCAGGGTGTCGTTTTTATCCTAGTGTCCGAAAACGCCTTCTTCCCAATGTACGCTACGCTTGCCCTGCTACCCCAGCAATTACCGCTCCTACGAAGAGAGTACCGAGCCGGAATGTATCCGATTCATCTTTATTACGTCGCGCGAATGCTTTCGCTGGCAAGTGTTGTCGCCGTCCGACCTCATCTTCGGAATCGAGAAATGATTCTTCATTTTCCGATTCCTTGGTTTTTCCATTTCACCGAAGATTAGAATTGCAGGTACCTGGACTGATAGTGGAGCCGCTGTTGTTCACGTCGATAATATACTGGCTGGCAGGATTACGGAACACCATGGAAGCGTTTGGTCTCACCTTGCTCGTCATTCTGCTTACGATTAACGTATCGACCGCTTGCGGTGAATCTCTTGAATTATTCGGCTTGGACGCGATACTTTATAGTCTAGATACGTACTATATTTATCGATTATCGATTTCAGGTTGCTTCTTTTCGACGGCGTTCGAAAGCGTACCGCTGGCGATGGCGTACTTAGTACCTTTCGACTACATTCTGATGATCAGTATGGGCCCGTTCCTGAAACTCGGGTACGTAGTCTTTGCATTAGAGATTGTGGTTTTGAACGTGTATTTTTAACACACGTGTACATGTCTATTTACATACACGTACTTTAGTGCGTGTCATTTTAAGTACACGGGTACACGTGTACTATTTCAGGTGTATTTAAATACACGTGCATTTATGCACCCTCATTTTAATTTGCACAATTTTTAGAACACTGATATTAATTTATGTATCGAGACTATGGTTTCACAAATTCCGCGGTTGTTGGTACAACAATAAATTTAACCCTTAGCACTCGAGTGGTGATTCGGTATTGTTTAGATTATTAAATATGTTCAATATCAATATTGTTTAGATTATTAAATATGTTGGTATCCAATCAATTACTAAACATTTAAGTATTCTCTATCAGCTGTTATATTAATTTCATATTCATAAAATGAAAGAAGTAATATAGAATCAAATTATTCTAGGCCGGAAGGAACGTTTAATTTTCGAGTTAAAATAGCTCCGAGTGCAAAGGGTTAAACATCGTTTTTAAAGTGAAATAGTACACGTACTAAGTGTATACTCGTAAACTTAAAATGACACGTACCGAAGTAGATACGTCTACACGAAATACACGCGAAACAGGTATCTCTACGTAGTCTTTGCACGATACTCGAAATTTTCTGATAACCCGATTCGGCTAACCCTGATTTGTTTAGATCGTTGCCGATATACATCCGTTGGATAAAGTACATTTCCTGGCTGCTGTACTCTAACGAAGCGCTTACGATACTTCAATGGAGTGGAGTACGCAATATATGTGAGTAGATTGAATCTATAGTTGTACAATGACGCGATCGATGACCAATTGGTGGGTTTCTTCTTTATTTTTTCGTTTTTTCTTTATGGTCACAGCTTGCGAAACACTCGACCCTGAATTACCCTGCATCACGGATGGCCTGGGGGTATTGAATCGGTACGACTTCGACGAGTTGAACTTTTGGAGAGACATGGTGCTCATGGTGCTCATGTATCTCGTCTTTCACATTCTCGGCTACCTTTGCCTTTGGAATCGTTGCAGACTGAAATGAGTTTACGATCGTTTATTCTAGTGGAACGAGTAACGCGAGTCATAGCGAATAGCGAATAGCCAATAGGTAATAAGTAGACTGCGGATTTTATGCGTTCATGACAGAAATGAGTAGGTGTAATCTATGTAAGCTGTTATGGCCACCCGGTATATTTTTGATATCCAATACCAGCTGTTCGTTACCAACGGCAAACAGCCGTCAACAGCCGTCAGCAACGAAAACAAATGTAAAGAAACAAAACGAACGTCGGACGAAGCGAACAGCGACGAGTCTCGTCAGGTCCGTCGCCGGAAAAAGACGTACATTAAAATAAAGTTATTTGATCCTTTTGTCTTAATCCCGGCCATCTCTTACATCTAAAACAGCAAAAACATTAGACGAATTTTTATTAAACATTCCAAGAAAGAAATTACATTTTTATCTCAGGCCAGTTTGTTGGTATTCACGTAGAAAATTTTCATTTTGCAGTCTAGTAATAAGTAAGATCCGTAGTCTAATGATAAGCGCTACCATTATTATCCATTAGTTTAATATAACAACGTACATGCAACAATAATGTATATGTATTATACTCTGTACATACTATACACGACGAAACAATGAGCCATCGCCTGTACAAGTGATTCCTGTATTTGAACTTTCATTCAAAATCCTTGAGCGTACGGAAACGCGCAAAATTGCCTTACGAATCTCGAAGGCGACATTACCGACTACTGGTTATCGGCCGCCAGAGCCGCCGATACGGCAGAGCGTGACGTTACCACAGCCAATACGAAGTCGTTGCGTTTATCGACGTAGGTGTCGCGCGCGCAGCTCGCACAGTACACCTTGTGAGACAAAGACAGGTGGGGATGGATGGCGATCGCTACAGGCATCGAGAGAGAGAGGGAGAGAGAGAGAGAGAGAGAGAGAGAGAGAATAAAGTAGGAAAAAGTGGGGAAAGGAGAGTCGAAAGGGAAGAGGAACACGGTTTGGAATAATGGCGGGCGCGAAAGTAGCGTTTCTTGACGTTTCCTGTTTGGTCGATCGAATTTAGGGTGCAGGGAATCGCGAACGCGCACCGTCGGAAACGTTGAGAGGTGTAATATACGTCGAGTTGCAATGGGTTTCGCCTGGAAAGTTGACCACCATCAGTGTGCTCGGCTCTGTTAGGCCGCCATATTACCGTGTCGTATCGTGTAGTATCAGATAGTATCGTGAACGTCGAGAACGTCTTTGGAAGCACGATCGAGTCGGCGGCAACGCCGAAGCGATCGGACAAATGGTTTCAACGGAACTGGACCAGCGAGTCGAACCGACCTAGAACGATAGGTGAAGTTTTTCGTTGGTGTTATAACCTCGTCGAGTAGGCGAGTCGCAGACACGAACTACAGGCTACAGCCACGGCCACGGCCGTACCTACAGCGTCGACGGAATACGTCTGGATCTGGCGTCGGAAGACGATCGGCCGTTGGATTAATTTTCGAGAGTCGATGGCCAGACTGGACGCGTGCTATCGCGCAACCATGGAGCACGCGAAGTGAAAACAGGTCGGCGAAGAGTGTGTGTGTGTCAAAGTAATCGAAACGAGTGGTGTTGCGCGCTGCTTGTAACACCGTGCTTGCAGATGGTTCGTTTACGTGTCGCGCGTGTTCATGGAAGAGAGTATCAGGGTAAACGGTGATCTCGATAATTGCTGGTCAAGAAGGATTATGCGATCGAAAAAGAAACTGATCGTCCGGCGAAAGACTGTCGTTTGCGGCGAGCGCGCTACTAGAGTCTCATTGTTCGACGCGTTCGTCTCTGGTTCGTCCGTGCACGTTCGGGCCAGATGAACTTTGCAGCAGCTCGGAGGAAAGCAAAGGAACGAGTGCAAATTTCCTGAGACAAGTGGATTCATCGCTGCATCACGGAAGACGACGAGGTAACTATCCGCTACGGAGGCGCTGCGAGCTGCGAGCACTCGATACGCGAGTCTACTATTTCTACGTGAGACGTGCGTGCTTGCGTGCGTGTGACTGTGCGTGTGCGTATGCGTGTCTTGCTTTAGGTGCAGTCCTCTTTTCGCTTCTCCCTCCTTCTCTTTCTCGCTGGTTGCCTTTCCCTCTCTCTCCCCACCCCTCCGTCGCTCCTGCGATATCTCTCCACGAGTTTTCTCTCTTTATATTTCATTATCGTAGAAATTCATTGTTAAGCTGTTACTTGCTATTCCGGAACTGTGCATTAGATTTTCTCGTACGTCGGATTTTGAAGAGTTAGAAAAAGAAAGTTGAAATTGGAAATACATAAGCTTGAATAATGGATACTGAAATTTCTAAAAGTAATAATACATTTTGAATTAAAAGTATTGAAAGTATATGGTTTTTTTAATATAATTTTTAGAGAGTATGTAGAGGAACAGGATCATGATCATGACCACAGTTACGATCAAATCGGCTCCGGTACGTTCCGTTTCTTTTTGAGTAAACAAACCATTCGACTATGCAGCCGCAGCTTCGACACCGATAAAAACAATGGAAAGCAGACGAACGCGGGATTAAATTACTCCCAGAACCGTCAAGTGATCAAAGCAATGTAGCTGTAGCGTCGCCTTAATTGGTTCCGGTGAACAACCAGCATCGCGGAAAAGACTAGTCATGTATTTCGATAATCACAGTACCACGAGTCGCCCAAGAGTTTATATTTAGATGTTTCGAAAGCCTGTTCAATTTCGTGCGTAACTACGCACCTTCGTTTGTGCGAGTCCGTGTCATGGTAATTGAATCAAGGGTTAGAAAGTCGATGCCGAAAGAATTCAACGTCGATGAAAAATGACGGTCGTTGTCATTCACATTAACCCTCTATTGCATGAATTTTTATGACGAGTTGAAAAAAATATATATGGCTGTTAGTCTACTTAAAAATGTGTGTAAAAAGTAAATAATAAAATTTTATTAAAGAACGTTATTTATTGCATTTTATGACTGTTCCTGTATGGGAACTTTATATATATGAGGTTTTATTCATAAGCGTCTTCAGGATTCAATAAGTCTTCAGTATTTGTCTACTTAATTTATTATAGAACATTTGAAATTTAGGGAACGGAATGCAATAGAGGGTTAACATCATGATAGTAACATCAACGGGGAAAGCGTGGGCACGATACATATTATATTCAATTGCACCATTTTCCATTTCACAATATGACTCGAGAAAGGGTGTAGCCGGATAGGGGACTCGAAAGTGCCTCCAAACCAAATAAAATTTCCAACAGATCATTCGATAGCTTATCCAAAGAAAATACTGTATGTCCTCGGTAATATATTACGCAATAAGTACCGGTTAATCAAAAAAAGGAGAAATGTATACAACCTCCAAGGTCAACCCGATTTCTGCCAGAGGTCGTTCGAAAATTACCGGTTTTCAACTTTTCTGATTACGTACCTCCACTCTGAAAAATCTGAAAAATTATTGCTGATAATTATAACGAGATACTGAAATTTTTGAAAAAATGCGAACTCAGCATTGGGTTGGAAAGAAAGTCCATAGCGTTTTCAAATTAAGAATCCAAGATAAAATTAAGGTATTTATCCATATATTTATTCAATAACACGAGAGGTTACTTCGAAAATGGCAAAAAGTAATAGAACAGAATGGAAAATATGTTATTGAATAAATCTGTGAATAAATATCTGAATTTTAGCTTTCAATTTTAATTTACAAACGCTAAGAACTTTCGTTCCAACCCAATATTTCATGACCTCTACACGTTTTTCACTTTTCGAAATTCGGTTTCGGAGCTAAACATTCTGAAAAAATTCGTAGATGAGCGTTCTAATGACTGAAATATGCCTGATTTTTTTCAGAATTTTCAATTAAAGAGGATAAGAGAAATTACGGGGAAATTCAATTTGGTTTAGGGACATTTTTGACCTCCTTAGCCGGCTATACTGTTTGATTTCGGTAATTTGGGAGGCGCATCTATTTGCATCTATTCGCGGATGAGGAACACTTGTAATATTCCGCGTCGTTCGTGTTCCTGTTCGTCGTTAGAAATCGGCGAAGATAGACTAAATATACGATCACAAAGTAATAAGAAGGCCAATGAAAGAACCGATAAACACGGCAATTTGAAAATGTCAGAGGCTGGCTTGCTGTTGACGCGAGAACGGTTCGAGTCGAGGAATATGAAAAAGAAATTTGAAGAAAATGATCTCGAGTCGTGAATAATATCCGGAAAGTATGTCGAGACGCAGAGAAAGTAGATTGGTTCGCTCAACTTTCCGCCACCCGACCTGTTCGTCTGTGCGTGCATTCGTATACTAAAAAGCATACATAGTAAATGCGGCTGTAAGTCGGGTTTGATGTAACGTGAATTATTGTAAGTAATCGGCAATGATTGCCGATGTCTTCGTAGAATACGTACACGAAACTAGCTATCCAAAACAGTGGTCGAAATTGGTTTTGCTACTCGGATTCGGATTCAGATTGAAGTCTATTCTGTATATACAAAGATGAAATTTTGCATAATATGAATTTTCAATTTGAATAAATCATTGAACAATTTCAGGGAGCGAACGATGGCTGAAGACCGAAATAATTCTCAAGGGTTCGTTGGACAGGCGCACACGGTACGTAAAATCAAACGATCGTGCCAAACTTTGATTCGGTTTATTTTGGCGAGTGCAGCTAAGATAGAGAGGGGAAAGAATCAAAATATGTGATCATCGCCGTTGCTCCCGACATCGCTCTTCCTTTCCAGAAGTTTGCTCGAAACGGTTTTCTGAAACAGCATCGGTAAATGGTATTTCTTTCAGGTAGAACACGATGGTTCGGTTTCAATGCCGGCACCGTCAATGTCGGCCATGCAGTCGGGGACGGGAGTGGTAGCTGTCGGTGGCGGCGGCGGCGGCGGCGGTGGCGGTAGCAGTAGCGGTAGCGGAGGAACCATCGCAAAAATCGGAAGTGTTCAACGAGACGATTCTCCGCCACGAGGGCCGCGAACTTTGCTTTTACGCCGCGGTGAGAATGGGTTCGGCTTTACCCTCCGTCACTTTATCGTTTATCCCCCGGAATCTTGTTGCGTAAGTATTTGAATCGAATCGAATTCGTATGCGAATCGTTTGCGAATGCCAATGGATAGATGTCCGAGGGAATAAAGTTGTTTTTCGTGACAGATGTTGCCCGGACACGAGAGGACGAGAATCGAAGAACCAATGGACACGATATTCGTGAAGCAGGTACGCGGAAATTCTCCAGCAGCCGAAGCAGGATTGCGCACAGGGGATCGGGTAGTTTCGGTCGACGGTAAAGCGACCCGTGGAGAACAGTATGCGAAAGTGGTGCAGCGTATCCAGCAAGCAGGACCATGGCTACGACTACTGGTAGTTTCGAAGGAGGACGATATTTTGCAACGATACTTTGGCGAAACAGCACACAATCCGGAGACGAATCAACGGCCGCGGGTACGTTCTCCGGAAAGAAGCACTGGTCAAAAGCAACGTAGATCCGTCAGTATGATTCCCGGTCTGTCTCCGAGGACGAGACAATCATGGGTTTGCTCCGCGCCAAGTTCGATACAGTGCGAAACCGATCTTGATCGACCGACCGACGACGGTCTTCCCTATCGGGATCAAGATACGCGATCCACTGAATTTTCCAAGGAAAACCAGCAGCAGAAACATTCAAACGGGAAAACGCTCTCGCAATCACCGTCTCAAGCGCAATCGCAGACGACGTATCATGCTAAACCCTTTCAAGGAATAACGGCTCGTTCCGATTCGATCGATGAAAAAGTAGGATTGCGAAATCAACCGCAACAACCGATCGGCGACGATATTTCAAAGCTGACCGATACTCGTGTGTGCGACAGATCGATTCAGTCGGATTCGAGACACGACAAATACGATGTTTACGATAGAACGCGTCCCGAATCCATCTACTCCAGAACAAATAGCGAACAAATCTACGACAGAATCAAGGATCCTATATACGAACGCGTTCGTCTTGGAAATTCATCTCGGGTCGATTCGGAGGAACAGGATCATCACCATCACCGTCACCATCGCTGTCAACAGCAGCAACAGTATTATCCTCAAACGCACCAACCACATCATGGTGTGACGCGATATCCTTTGTCTCGGGCAGAACCGCAGGTACCTATTTATCGGCCTGCCATGAGAAGAGTAAGTTCGCGACGCGCCAGCGAAGGGAGTACCGCTAGCTCGACGATCAACAATTTTCAAGTGGCAAGCTACGCCAGTACCGACGCGCTCAGATCTTGCGATCCTGGTTCGAGGTATAGCATCGATTCGGGAAGAGAATCGTCCCCGGTTCAATCGATCGATGATCCGTCCCGGTACGATTCCTCTTGTATCCTTCTCGGGACCGGAGCGAACGGAAACAGGATCGGAAACGGAAATGGGAATGGAAATGGAAGTAGAAGCGAAGCAAGAAACGGAAACTCGAACGGTGCGAGAAGCGGCAACGAAAATTCTGGCATTGACGATTCCGTGATCATGAACAGGTTGCGAAAGAGTTTCGAACAAAAAGAGGAATTCTTACGAAGACCGTTCACCAGTCATTCGATCGGTTGGTTTTTATCGGAAGAGAGGTGCGAGTCTCCGGTACGAAGCAACGGTTCCACCACGATACCGCGCGAGTTTTACGCACGGCCGCAGAAACTTCAGAAACAGATCTGGCCTCCGAACGATTCGAAGCAGGAACGACAGTGTTCGCCGCCAGGATCCGGTCACGACAGAATCTGGTATTCCGATAAATTCGCGTTGGACAAGGTACCCGCGAATCCACGGAACGAACAAAGACTGAAACGGTCGGAGACAGCGACCGAAACGGGGGAACAACCCGAATATTTCAGTAGTTCTCGTTCGTTGGAAGACAGTCGTTTTTGTCCGTTGCAACAGCAGCCGCAATCGGAATCGCAATCGCAACCACAACCACCGTCGTCGCCGCATCGAAATGTAGCTAGCGCCGGAAAATCGGGTTTCGTCGGTACTTTGTCCAGGATACACGAGAACATCACGAGCGCCGCAGCTTTGCTGTCTAGTGAATGCACCTTGCATTCGCGCGACGCTTCCTCGTCTCTTCCCTCTTCTCCGGGCCCGGACAAGAAGGCTAACGACAAACTTCCGACGCTCCCTGTCCCCCAAGGTCTACAGATCGTGTCGAAACGCGCCAAACAATTCGAATCGGGACGTCTGCTCAGCGATGACGACGAACCGACCGGTGATCGAACCAGTCTCTACAAGAGCGAGCTATCGCGACTTTCCAGCAAGCGAAGCGTGCCAAACGTTGCCGTTCGAAAGAGAGAATTTGAATCGAAAGCCGAGGCTCAAGAACCACGACGATCGACTGTGGCTACCAGGGAAACCAGGTCGTTGGATGCAGGTAGGTTCCCTTGTTCGTCGCTGTTTTTTTTCCTTAGATTCTTCATTCCTTCATTCTTTGATTTTTTCATTCACGAGTAGCGTTCAAGTTATTGGAAATACCGTCGTGAAATTAATGAACCATACCTCAGCTCGTACATTATTCGAGCTTTGCAGACTCTATATATTCTACTCTTTTCTTGTAATATCATGCGTGAATATCTAGGTAACGGATTAAAGGGAAACAGAATAATACCTGTTGGCAGCAGACGCATTCACTGTGAAGCACCGACCGACTCTAAACCGATCCAAGGTAGACATCTCTCGAATCCAAAACTGAGTTGATTAATGTTATCAATGTTGCATTGACCGCTATATCATGCTGTATTTGTACATATACACATCCATATTCCACATGTGTGCATACATGATACAATAATATTCGTTGTAGGCTTTAACGCGATAATTTTGCTCGTGCGAGGCGCGTTAAATGTGTTAAACAGTGTTCGCAGAGGTGTGCCTGATTTTCTTCGGCAACGTAACCATTAAAAGCATACTAACATTTGGTATTTTGTTTGTTTGCCCGTTCGTTCCGTTTCGTTTCGTATGTATTACACTAGAGGAGTATCGATAGCGTTCGTTCATTCATTCGTTTCACTATCTTCACAGATACGTCGAACCCGATATCGAGGTTTATGGATAGCGGGACTCTCTGCCCGAGAGTTCGCAGCAACAGCGAGGAATCTTGGGAATCGACATTGGATCGTATGCATACGATGAGGCACCGATGGCCGCAACGGCAAGAGGATCCGCAAGGACGACGGCAGAACAGTCGTGACAATGAAAACGAGAACACGTGCGCGAACGAGAAAGATAAAGGAAAGGACAACGAGGATTCGTACGCGAACTCGACAGATTCAAAAATCACGAGTGCGGAACACGGTTGGTAGACTAGCTGTCCGCGCTGTCGTTTCGCTTTTCCTTCTCATTTATCTCTTTTATCTTTTATCTTTTAACTTTCATCTTTCTTTCTCGTTAAGCTTTTCCTTCTTTTTATCTTCGTATTTTCTAGGTGCGGCGGTGGCGATGACAGGCGACGGCGTACATGGTAACGAAGTTGTATTCAGGCGCCAGAAGAATGTGCAGACTGGTAAGAGCTGTAAAATTGTAAAATCCGTGAAACGTAGCGATTCGATGTCAAAGTTTCGACGATAATGTTTTCTAGCCGATGAAGATCGCGCTACGAGGAGGGTTTCTTATTTGAAAGCAACTTGGGGTGAACGAATGCACGTCGACAGCGATTTGGAGTTGAGCGACTCGGAGCCTATTCACACATCGAGAATGTAAGTTGAATGCGCTTCGAGCGATAGAACGAAGGTCGCTCCGGGTTTTACACATAGACCGTACGGTGTCTCTTCCCTTCTGGTTGCACGTGTCTCGTCTCTCGTATCTCACATCGGGAATCTCGATTATCGCGCGGTAGCTTTTAGTGCATCGCTTTTCAAGTACTGCCTCCGTCCGTATTTTCAGCGGCCATAAGAGATGGCGGCTATCGCTGATTCCAAACGATATAGCATCTCTGCGGCGCATCTTCGAGGACATGACACAGTCTGCGTCTTTAAACAGAAATAGTTCTCGGTGAGGATGGTACACGTTGATCCAAGCACGAAAACATTTAACAATTTGTTTTTGCGAGTAGCCTTGCGTTCTTATCGATGTCTGCTACTCTCGTAGATGAATGTTTTCGTTGCGCCGACTCGTCTTTGCTATTGTCGTCGTTGTCGTTGTCATTGTAACGTTGTAACGTTGTATTGAGAAATTTTCTATGCGTCGCCATTCTTCTATTCCCTCGATTTGGAACGATTTTAAAGGTTCGCCACTAACAAACGCTACTGATTAAACGTATTTGTCCTTGCTGACCGTTAACGAGTTACCGACTTGCTCGCTTCGGGATTAAAACGACTTGCTCCTGACTTGTTTAGAAATATTAAAATTATAAATATGATTGTCTGAGAACTGTCTAGTGAACTTCTCTATTAACCCCTTGCCTTACGATTTATTGTACGGTTTTAGTGACTAGAACTTTTTTTGTAGATCGTAATTTCCTAAAAAAGGAGAACATTGATATATATTGTATGCCTATATGTTCTCCAATGGCTATATAGTAACAAAACCAAAATAGAATTTTATTTCGGTTTAAAGGAAATCATTAACATACATTTTTATCAGAATGTGTTCAGAATCTTCACCACGTGTCAGAGACGATATTGTAAGGCAAGGGGTTAAAGTACATATTTAAACAAAACCGGTCTAAAATCTAAATAAATGCGATTTTGTCGTTATTATAAGGCAAAGTATGTCAATCGCATTTAGCGCTCGGTAGTTCTAGTGTTAAATAATATTTTTACGATTAATAACGATTAGTAAAAAGAAGGAAATTAAACCAAACCGAGTGGTCAGTGAACGCGTGAGCAGGATCAATGATCGCGCAGAAAACAAGACTAAGAGGGATTTGTTTCGTAGGAACGCGTGCACTGGCCAGGAGACGACTGAGACCGTCAAAGACATCGTTGAGCAACTCGAGCGAGAGGGTCCGTTGCACGTGAAATTCACGGTGCTTGATGGCAAGGTAAATCAACTCGATTCGATTCGGACAGAGTTCGTTTGGTGTAGTGTTGTGCGAAAACGAGCATAATTTCTGATCGCGTGACGTGGATGTTTCAGCGATCTTCCGATCGTTCGTGGAAACAAGTCTGGGGCGTTCTTCGCGGACCGATTCTCTGCTTTTACAAGGATCGTCACAGTCAGGTAGGTTGGTAGTTGATAGTAGTTGATCGGTTGTAGATTTGTAGACGGATAATCGTATGATTTCGTTGTGCAGAGTCCTTCATTGACCAACGACGGCGAAGGCGTGGCGCAGAGCGTGGACGTCAGATGCTCCTTGGTGGATATCGCGGAGGATTATACGAAGCGCAAACACGTGTTGCGTTTGGCGAATCCGAGCGCAGAAGTTTTACTGCAGACCGAAGATGCCGCGTCTATGGCGCTCTGGCTACGGTCGCTGCACGAGAAAGCCGCCGCTGAAAAGCCATCCGTAAGTCTGAAACGTCATCGAGGCCGTGCGTACGTTCAGCGTTCACGTCACGACTAATCGTATACATTCGATGATACATACGACGAGTAATCGTATATTGATTGTACTTGCGCAATATCTTTTAACCGATAATATAACTCTAGGAGATGGCGTACAATAGTAGCTTGAAGCAGCAAGCTGTCCCGCAAACTCCGGGCCCTATCAGTAGCAGCAGCGGTAGCGCGACATATCAAACGACTAGCGGTAGCGCCAGTGGTGCGATCGTGCTATCGAACAGCGGTAGTGGTAACGGCGGCGGTAACGGTAGTGGCAACGGGCAAAGATTGAGTCCGCTTCCCGGGCACAAAGGTATCAAGAAGCTGACCTCGTTCCGGAATAGATCTCCGACCGGTCAGCTGCCGGTCAACAAGGCGCGAAAGTCAAGTCAAACGATCGAAAGCTTAGTTTCTCCGAAAACGAAGACGTGGAAAGGCAGAGTTGCGAAACAACTCCGAAGAATGCACGGGCAAACGGGACCGCCTTCTTCACCGACAACCCAGCTACCACCCGAGGGTGCCACCTTTAAAGTACCGCTCGAGCTATGTCCACCAGTAAATACCTCCTTTCTCCCTTCTTTTCTTATTTATTTACTTGCTTACTTACGTACTCACTCGTTTGTTGCACAGTCGTCGTTTTCGGAATATGTACCGTTGATCGTGGAAATGTGTACGAGTATAGTCGAGGCAAGAGGCCTGGAGGTTATCGGTATTTATAGAGTACCCGGTAACACGGCGGCTATTTCGCATTTGACCGACAGCGTGAACAAAGGATTCGAGAATATTAATCTGCAGGTACGCAAACGATCTCATCCTTTTATCGTAAACTGTAGTGCACGTTGTGATTGTGATTCGTTTCTCCCGATTCTCGTAGGATCCCAGATGGAGCGATGTGAACGTGATATCGTCTCTTCTGAAATCCTTCTTTCGACAATTGCCCGATTCGTTGCTCACGGCGGAGTTGTATCCAATGTTCATCGACGCCGACAAAGTCGAAGATCCGCAGAGAAGAATGACAACGATACGAAAGTTGCTCAGGGATCTTCCGGAACATCATTTTGAAACTTTGAAATACTTGATGTTCCATCTAAAGAGGATAGTGGAGCACAGCGAGATCAATAAGATGGAAGCGAAAAATTTAGCCATCGTGTTTGGGCCTACTTTGGTTCGAGCGAGTGGTTCCAGGGACAACATGGTCACCATGGTTACCGATATGTCGCACCAATGCCGAATCGTTGAAAGCTTGTTGAACAATGTACGTATCCATACCAAGCCAAACTTGATAGAATGGTTTGCATTCACCTTTGATAATTATCGTGTAATAATTGTCTCGTCTAATCTTTATTCGATCGGCATTTCGTAGGTGGAGTGGTTCTTCTCGGACGATGATTTGGACGATCTGAGCAGACTGAGCGTTAATCTAAGCCTTCCAGCGGACACGAACGAGATCGACACAACCTCAAGCAATAATCATAGCCTTCTCTTGAACAATATCCAGAAAGTTGAAGGTAGTACCATTCGGTGATCGTTGCCCTTTGTCGCGATTTTCAACGTATTGCTTTACGTTACGCTGTTCCCCGATCTTATCCTCTGTTGGTTGCTGCGTTGACAGGTGTTCGAGAAATGGCGTCCGCGAAAGATATCGTTTCGTCGATCATATCCGCTGCCAATCGTAAAATACAAAGACGAAGGAAAGGACAAGATGAAACGGACAACGAGAGTCACGAAACGGAAAAGGTTCGTAGAATCGATTTCGATTTCGCTTGGTCCGATTTCAATTGAATCGTTGTTAAAGTTGGAAAATGATTTGTTCACAGTCGAAATCGAAGCTGGAAAGCGAACATCTGGCCAATCGACGTAGCATGGCGTTGAACGAACGACAGTGTTCTGTCAGTGAAATCGTGTTGATGCACGAGAATAAGAGTCAACCGAATCGTTGTTCGGATCGATCGGCAACGATCGACGTGGCCTCGATGGATATGGCTGTCGGGAGTGGTGGTGTCGATGGCGGTGCAGGTGCAGGCGCAGATGCAGGTACTGGTGCAGGTGTCGGAATATCGGATCACGACCGTGACGAGAACGCGACAGCGGCCGACACGATAAACATCAACGACGATAGCATACCGTTCGATAGATCGAGGAAATATTCGCTGATGGATCCTACGATGGAGTCGCTCGAACCGACTCGTCGCTCGGCCGTCTCGTCGGCTTCCGAGTCGTCGTCACGACTCTCTAGCGAGACTGGCTTGAGCTGCTACGATGCGAGTTCGGTGCTCTCGAGCGTTTCGAATGAGACGAAACAGAGCAACGACGAGATCACTATAAGAACGTACGCTGGATTGAGCGCAACCACTCAAGAACGAATACGGAGGTTCGAGCAGGAGACTAAAGCGATGTTGCAGAGAGATCAGAATCGGCAGAGGCGCGAAGCCGAGAAGAGAGAGGAGGAGCGACGAAGAATCGAGATGGAGTGGCAATTGGCGAAACGTGAAATGGAAAACGACGATCTACTCGACAGTATAGTCGACACCACCGTGGCACCGACTTACTTTGCCACGTCTACTAGACTTTCCGCCTTCAACGACAGGCTCGCTGATAAATCGCATCTCGACATGGGATCCCGATCGACAGGTCGAATCCCCTCTCTCTCGATAGCCGTGCAACAAGAGCCTACCGCGAACGGCACCAGACGTTTCGCGCAACAGCACGGCGACTGTTGCGACTCGGCGGCGGCGGTTCTGCGATCGACGACACCGGTGACACCACCAACACCAACACCGACGACACAGCCGACGCCGCCGTCGCCACCACCTCCGCCACCGACGCCGACACCGACGCCGACCCCAACACCAACCCCACCACCGGTGCCACCACCACCGAACAACCTCGCCAGATTAGATTCCACCATCAAGAAATTCAAGACGGGCAAAGAGGAGGTAAGATCACGACCGAGGAGGCGATCGTTGGCCGTTCGAACCTTATTCGCATGGTTTTCCACCGTTTCGCAGCCGGCGTTGGAAAGTTCGACGGTTCCGCCGGCCCGATACGGAAGCTTGGACTCGCTGCACGAAACGAACGACGTTTCTCGATCGTCGCTTTCACCGTCGATGCACCAGCAACGAAAACAGCCACTTTCAAGCGACGTTTCGGACGACGGTTAGTATAGTATCCTACGAACCGATCGACAACTATTCCTTCGATGTTCAATGTTCTCGCGCCAATGTCGTCAATATCTTCAATCTTCATTCTCTATTCTCCACCGAAACCCAATCTATTTCTCCCTCCGATGCTCCCAAACTTTCTATTTGGACGATCCGATCGCCGTTCCCTTCGCAGAACTTCTCCTTACCGCAATTAGCGTCTACAGAATTTCGACGTTACTCGTATAATATATGATTACGATCTAAATCTAAAATCTATCTATATCATCATTTTGTTCACGCACATCTATTTACGAGTATTCTCTTTATATTTTTCTCCCACGTAACGTCGCCACCGACGATCGGTGAGTGTAGGCGGATCTTGTTTTCTGCAATGGACTCAGAAGATCCTAACTATTAACAAAAAGCTTTCTAGGTACTTTCACATAATTGGTTCTTTGGTTGCCCGATGTTCACGGTAGATGCACATTATTCTGTTCACCTTTCGTTCGCGTTCTTCGTCGCATATTCCGCCTCTTTTATTTTCTCTCTTCTCTATTCTCTCGCCTCTCTTTTCTCTTTTGTCTTGTTGCTGTTGTTATTGTTGTTCTCCTCTTGTTGGCGTCCTTATTTTCTCTGCTTTTCGAAAAGTTGCTAAAGAAGCATCGAGCACCGCACCGCACCGCATTCGATGTGTTCGTATTACATATATTATATTATATATATTATAGTATAGTTCAAAGACGTTGTCGCGGCTGATCTGTTTCACATTTTTCTTTTGGCTTGCACATATTCGCGGTACGTGAACAAAGTTGATCGCGTCTTTCGAGCAATATCTGCCGAAGAGTTTAAATTGAAGAGGAGCAAGATCTCTCGTTTGAGGCTGAACGGAGTGCATGCAATGTTTCGATAAATGTGAATCTTCTCTGACCGAGCTTGGTCGTTCCATCCGACGTACCGTTGCACTGTGCGAGTATGTTTCGTTCGTTGGTTCATCTCTTCTTTCCACGAGTCAGGCTCGGTCTTGTCCGATCGGGGTTGCATTGGCAGCAAACCTTTTACGTTGGCTTTAGCACACGTTCATAGCGGATGCCGCGAAACGATTCATTGACCGCATGCGTGCTTGTTCGATTGATCCCGACGTTGTTTTCGAGCTTGCCTCCTGCTCGTTCTTCGTACGTTCTTTGAATCTCGCCTGAAATTTCGTAACTGTAACCGTATCCGTATCCGTGTACGAATATGCGTTCCTCAACGTTTTTATCCTCTTGCTTCGTTCACCCGGTCGTTCTCCCTTTCTCTCCGTCTATTATTGGCCGTATACGGAGACGAGGGAATACGATACATCCACGATCGATTCGAATCCAAGATGTCAAAGTTGGTAAAACTCAAGCGAGAAAGAAGGTAGAGGTCGAAGGAGGGCAGGAGAGGAGACTCGACGTGCTTGAATTTTGGTTCAGCGTTTATTTGCTCGCTCGCTGATTTGTTCGTTGGTTCGCTGGTTCGTTGGTTCGTTGGTTGGTCGAGTCGCTCGTTCGCCACTGACAACAACTGTTAGCACGTGTTTTCCGGGCGTCCATGATGACGGTGCAAATACGTTAAACACTTAGGCAAACGGCAAGCCCCGGCTTTTGGTGGTACATATCGTCCCACCTTCACGGTACTACCACCACAAACACCACTGGTTCCACCTCGAAGACACAGGATCCATCGCCCATACAGATGCCAATGTCAATGCCAATACCAATGCCAATGCCAATACCGATGTCGATGCCAATACCAATGCCAAGGGCAATGCCAATGCCAATGCCAATGCCCGTGCCAATGCCAATGCCAATACCAATGCCAGTGTCGGTGTCGATGTCGATGTCAAGGCGAATGCAAGTGCCGACGCAGCCAGTGTCAGACGAGGCCGGCGTCCATGTCGTGCAACGATCCTCGATATCCGTTGCACCCTTGCCGAGAGTACCACCGGCCTCGGAGCCCTCTGAACTCGCGGAATCTATCGAGATCGTCGAACAATCACGCCGAAGGGTGTCGGGCTCAGGGGCCGGATTATCTTCCAAGACTTTAAACAGATTTCTTCGAGGTAAATTGCTTGGCTCGCAACCTGGAATACCAAGTCGCAAGCAAATCGAGCGCTAATAAACCATTCGAATGAACCTGGCTCACCCGAATGGCTTCTCACACTGTGTTTTGTTCGTTATGGTTTTCACTCTCTCTCTCTTTCTCTCTTTTTTTCTTTACACATTTATTTCGTCTTCTTTTTTTTCTCCTTTTCTTTCACACTTTTTTCCCCCCACTTGTTTTTCTTGTGTTACGTTTTGACTTTTGACGCTGAGCGCACGCTAGTCAACGATACTACTCCGTCTTCATCCCCACTGACCATAACCGCAATCCTGCCGCAATCTATCTCGCAAAAGTGTCGCGATTACTTCGCCCAATCCTTTGCTTCCACGTTCATTTTCTAATTTTGTCCTGTTTGAAATACTCTTTGACTCAAATTTGTTTGAAAATAGATGTAGTCGTCGTCGAGTCGCGATTCGTAAACGAAGAGAAGAGAAACATGATAATGTTAATAGTAAAACGGCTATAAGGGAATTCGCGACGTGGATTTACAGAACGCCTTTAACACGTGTCGTTTATCGAATAAACAGTTTGTGTTTGCGTTTGCGTTTGTTGTTACACTGTCAATTGAAATTTGATTGTTTGTTCGATAATGTTTTATAATAACCACAACCAGAACCACCAGCGGCACCATCACTATCTTCATCATTAAGACTACCATTACCACTACCATTGCCATTATCATTACCATTGCCGCTACCACTACCACTACTATTTATCACGAAAAAATGCTTTACGCGCCTTTCGTTGGATCGTTCGCTTCCAACATTTTAAAACGATTAACGCGATAGCTCGTATTGATCGACGTGCCTTTTTCACTGAAACGGGACGATGCTTTTGCAGGTAGTGATCTGTTGACTAGCTTGACGACAACGTTCGACCGAAAATGGAAGTCCTTGGTAAATTCGTCGAGTCACAGTGTTCGCGGATCCGGCACGGAGCACGCATCTGTTAGTGACGAAGAAATCGTGGGAACGCGAGACTCGGCCGCGACTTTGGGACATCTGCAAGGTGTACGAGAAGAAAGAGATGAACGAAAACTTACGGTCCCCGTTCAACCGGTGGATCCCAGTTTGGTAGAGACTTATCGAGACCCGAGTTTGCACAAGTCGAGCCTCCAGAAACATCAACACGTTCGCCAAAAGACTGTAAGTACCCTCTCATTGACATATATTGTTAGCGCGGTAGTAAGGTTTGATGATCGATATCGTTTTGCCTGCAGGATATCCCAGAAAAGGATACGGATTGTTCGGTGACGACAAACTGCAGCGCTGAAAGAATCGAGACCGACAGGGACAGAGACAGAGACAGAGACAAGGACAAGGACAAAGATGACGGTGTACCGGATAACGATAGAAGCGCGATCGCGCATAGAAGAATCGATTCGAAACAAGATGAACCGCGATCGTGTAAGGAGGCTGACGAATCGAACGAGACGCAGGAATGCTACAGACTCGCCGCTGCGTTGCATAAAGACGGTGGTGCAATGATGGCGCGAGATACGCGAGACGGCAGATCCGTACCAGAGGATGAAAAGTATTTTCATTACGACCTCGTCGACTCCTCGGACCCGAGTTACACGAACAAGCTGGAAAAATTTGAAAGCATGACGACCAATTTGGAAGTCCGGTCGCGGCTGAAGAGGTCAGAATCGTTGAACAAACGATCGGAGAATACTTGCTCGAAATTGAAGAGATCCGAAAGCTTGAACAAGCATTCGGTCGAGAGATTGCAAATGTCGTCCCCGACGAGCGGCAAGTTGAAGCGATCCGAGAGCTTAAACAAGCACTCGGAGAGGTCCGACTCACCGAACAGCAAACTGAAACGGTCCGAATCGTTAACCAAGACCGAAAAGACGGAATGCAACATCAGCAAGCGACGACAGTCGGTTCGGAAAGACAGCGCGACGAAACTGAAGCGAAAGAATGGCATGCCGGAACGGTCGATCAAGCGAAGACACACGGTCGGCGGCACGAAAGATTTCGACAAAGTGCATTGGCTGGATAACAAGTTGCAAGCGGAAACCGAGAGGATTGCCAGAAACGAGTACAGGCCGAAGAAGAGCCAACTAAGAACGAGCTCGCCGGATCTGAGCACCGGTCGTATCGGTGCTCTCACGGACGCTAGTTTTCTCATCGAGGTCAGCTTTCGTGGGCCGAGCAACGTTGTTTTCAACGTTGCGACTAACGCTCGACCACAGTCCTTACCGGACACCGGTTTGGCCTCCAAAGTGTTTAAAGTCCCCCTCGAGAGTCACGTTTAGTCGTTTACTCGTTTATTCGTTTATTCCTTTATTCGTTTAATCGGTGGGCAATGTACAATGATGCGCGTGCTACGATACCCAGCACGAACAACTCGATCTACGATGCTATGAAAGCAGCGACCCTTGGGAAGTTCGATCGTCCGCCCACCCGCATTTCTTCTTTTACATTTCACCTTAATCCTTCTCTATTTCTCGTAAAGCATTTACATCTCAGCGCGTCAATTATAATATACACAAGCGAGTACAATTATAGAAATATTATACGCATCGTACTTGTGAAATGTGATCGTGTGCAATCTTCTCTGTATATAACGTTCGTTCGCGTGAACGCGCGACCGCGCGATCGTACAACGACCCCGTCTTTGTACTTTTTACTAATCGATCGAAAGAGGTTCGGAAGGAATCGTTATCGTATTATTCGAAAGCAGCCTCTTTCCATCTTAGACATACTCGATAACGTTACCCGCGATTCACAGTGCACGAATTGATTTTTCTTTCGGGAGCGATACCGCATATTGGTTCCTTCCTTCGATAACAAGTATTACCAATTATCGATTGCTTCTTTCTTATTCGAACAGCGTATGGTGGTTCGAATACAACGTACTCGTCGACCGAGAAAATTGTGATCGATCAATTTTCTCGTAATTGTATGGAGTGAATACGAGTGCGTATGTGAATGCTAATGATAGTGATAGTGAGAGAGAGAGAGAGAGTGAGAGCGAGAGTAAGAGTGGGAGCGAGAATGAGAGTGCGAGTGCGAATGAAAATTCATGCTTAATTACTGCTAGTTTGTTGCTTGCGCGCGCATGTCTCTTTTGTAGCGTGATTACGTGTATGAATGAGTGCAAGAGCTAACAGCCGACGATTAAGTGGTATTTATTTCCGGTTCGTAACACCCATGATAACGTTATTTATTGAATGTATCGCGAGTCGACTAATTAAAAGATTCAACATTACTTGCATCGTGAGGGCATACTCGCGTGCTACGAATTTGTAAATAAAACTTCTATATTAACAATCGAAACTGTGCCTATAGAACCGAACTTTCAAGTTCCCGCCTTTTCGTTTGAATTCGGAAAGATGACGTAGACGTAGCTCGCAACGGTCCGTTCGAAACGTCCATGTTAGATTTTAGGTTTGCCGTTTCGAACACAGCCGTCGAACGATTTCGGACGATAAAACGTTAAACTCTACCGTAAAAATATGAACGTGATGCAAACCGACAAGCTATTTCAACCACCGAGGGAGAAACGGGAGAACGAAATTAATGTTCGCGAGCAACCATTTGCCGTACCTTTTACTACAAAGTATCGTACGTGTATCGGCTTTTTTCGAATTTTGTCTCGGTTTCTTACGCGATACCCAGTAAGCAATCTATTCTTGATTTGGTGCGAATTTGGCACCAAACTTTGCAAGCAAATACCAAAACATCTGTTTCCACATTACGCTTGGTATCCACTTGCAAAGTTTGGTGGTTGAAATACCAGACCTTGCCCTCGTTATAGAGAGCAAGTCGGTCGCACTAACAATAAGAGCGAACCTAACCTTGCTTCGAGAGTAAATATCGGACAAAATCGTTATTGTCATTATTTCAAGATTTATAAATATTTAAATTATTGAAAATGCACGAAACTTAAAATTATATAATTTAGTAATTTAAATAAAATTCGATTTTCCCTCCTACAGAGAGGATATTTACTCTTATTACAAAATTAGGTCCGCTCTTGGTACGACCGATCTGCCCTCCATAACGCAGTGGCGGCTCAAGTCAATTGAAGATCCCAAGCGGTAAAAATTTTGGGGCTCTCAAACTAGTTTAATCTCTAACATAGTAGCCTATAACGTTCGTGGTATTAAAAATCAGCATAATTCACAATTGAAAGGTAAAAAAGTTGTTTTAATTTTTTGTAAAAAAAAATGAATGCTACGAAATTCGGGGCCCTATGGTATTCCGAGGATCCACGCGGGGCCGCTTAGTCCTCTTACTGTTAAATCCGCCACTGCCATAACGAGATTTTGCCACCAACCTTTGCAGGCAAATACCGAACCATCTGTTTCTGCATTAGGCTCGGTATCTGCTGACAGGTTTTGGTCGGTAGATTCGGAGCAAATAAGGACCAAAAACTGCTCCAAGCGTGGTTTGGCACCAAATTACAGACATTTAGTGATAATCTGCGCAAGCAGATGTTGCTGACTGGGCTATATTTTATATTTTATATTTAATATTTAATTTCTGCCTAGAATCAAGACTGAATACGACTAATAGGCTAACAACAACGAAACAGATATCAACGAGTTCGAATTACTCGAGAAGCTCGAATCGTGGTCGCAACGTACGCAGAGTTCGAGATTCAACATCTTCTTCTTTGTTAGCTAGCTGTTCGCGCAACTACATCTCAAGGTAAGTGGTTCCCAGGTTTCCAATTTGAATTTGAATCGAGTGGAGGAGTCGAGTAGTCTCGAGTCGATGGTTTAAACTTAAACAACAGATGTGCTTATATGCTTGCGTGTTGACCGCACTCGGTCTCGTTAGATCCGGTAAAAGTTCAAAGACCACCCCGGGAGTAGGTACGAGCACGTACGAATCCGGAGGCGTGGTACTCGGTGAGTATGTCCTCTTTTTGGTCCTCTGGTAATTCGAAAATACAAATAAGGCCGGACTATCGTGATTCGATAGTACGATCGATGAATAGAACGAATAGAATGAAAAGGACGCGCGCAACGATTTCAGCCATAACGGGCGGCCGCGGGGATGCAAGGGCCGAAGTAGGACTGGCCGCGTTGGATATCCGATGTCCTCATTTAATTCTCTGTCAGATAAGCGACACCCAAATGTACACGAACACCTTGGCCAAGTTGTACCTGTTCGATCCGATACAAGCAAGTGTTTTCCTAAAATGTCCGGTCGAATCGACCAGAACTGTAATAATCCAAATCTGCTTCGAGTAAATTTTCACGAATGTTTGTAATCGTAGTTCGTCGAGCAAAAGCAGGTCATTTTGGTGCCAAGACCAAGCTTGAAGCAGAATTTAGCCCACCCTATTTGCTATGAATTTGCTGACCAAATCTTGTCGATGAATTTCGAGCCTGTGGCGCGACAGGTGGATCGGAATTCGTGTAGAGGTCAGATCGGTTGCACTAACCGCGGACCTAATCTTGCTCTAAGAGTAAATATCGGGCAAAGTCGGAGTAAACTGCAGGAGGGAAAACCGAATTTTATTTGCATTTCTAAATTATATAATTTTATGTTTCATGCATTTTCAATCATTTAAATATTTACAAATCTTAAAATAATGACTTGGCATGGAATTCACGACGGATAGATTAGAATTTGTGGATTGACAAGTGTTGGTGGCAGATTCCTAGCAAATCAAGAGCAGATTGCTTACTGAGGCAGAATTCGAACTGCTTACAGGTTCTGATGCCGGACACGATGTGCGAACATGTCCCGGGGAGAAATATGCTTTACCATTCGATTATCGAGAAATTTCCCGAAATGCAGCCGACACCGATATCTCGAATACACTTCAACGACACGGTTGGCTTGGAACGGGTGCGAACCCTCTGCGCGGGGGAGTACTCGTCCGTGGAGCTTTTTGTCAAGCACAAGTATTTTCACGTGTCGCGTTGTTGCGGTGTTGATTCCTCCAAAGCTTTTCTAGGTTTCTCGAACTGAAATCGTTTATATTTTTGCAGGTACTATGCGTTAGCCGCGGCCGCTGCCCTGTTAAAATACGTCGAATATTCCCAGCGCATCGTTTATTCTCCGAAATCTATTCGAATCGAGTTTCAAGGATCTCCGGACGCTACCTGCATAGGTGAGTCGTGATCACAGTCTCTTGTCGTTCGAACTGTTTCTTGATTTTCGATCGGCTTCGAATTGCAGATTTAGAGAGCGCGCGTAGTTTGGAGTTGGTTCAGTCGCAATCCGGTCAACGGAACGTCAGCTTGCTGGGAGTCCTCGATCATTGTTCGACACCGATGGGTAGAAAACTGTTGCGCGCCAACATCCTGCAACCTCCGTGCAAACAACGCGTGATCGTTGACCGACAATCTTCGGTCGCCGAGCTAGTGTCGAATCGCGCGTTGCGAATCGTTCTTCAGGTAGGCTTCAGAGGCTGTGATAACTTTGTGACCAGGTTGCGTATTGGTTTACGAGTTACGTTTACAGCCGATCGTGCGTCGACTTCACGGCGCGGATAGACTGGCCGCTTTGTCGACGGCGTCCGTTCTTCTCGGAAACAGCGTGCAATGCGCTGAACATAATTTGAACTATGTGCTACTGTTGAAGAACATGTTGGACACCGTTCCGGAGCTTGAAGAGGCCCTGTCGTCGGCAGAGACAGACCATCTTCGACAGATCCGAAAGGTTTCGCTTTTGGTTTCGATTTACATTCCGATTTCCGTTCTCGCTCCCGCTCGATTACGCTACTTTGATCTGTTGGGAATTTTCCAGAGATTGGGAAATCCTCGATTTCGGCTGATGCGAGAACGGATTCTCGACACGATACACCCGGATGCGAGATTCGTGGTAGGGTACACGTCGTCGAATATGCAACGCTGTTTCGCCATCAAAGCAGGCATCAACGATTTACTCGATGTAGCACGACGAACGTACTGCGAACTGATCGACGATATGAAATGTCGGTTGAACCACCAAATGAGTCGAATTTTGATCCTACTTTGTCGACCTTTTGAAATTCTTATCTTCTTCCTTCTCCTCTTTCCATTTCCGGCAGCCATGGTGGAGAATTTGGCGTCGAGATACAATTTACCTCTATCTTTGGGATGTAACGCGACGCAGGGCTACCACGTGCAAGCAATTCTTCCGCGGAACTCGAATGACTTTCAACTGCCAATCGAGTTTATCGAGGTACATGTCTGACTTCTTTGCTTCTCGCCTTCACCTTCATCTTTACCTTGTTACGGTTACGATAACGTTTACAACCGCGTTTATAATAAGGTACGGAAGAGCAGACGAGTTTACATGATGACCACGAGCGCGCTAACAACTTTGAGCCAACAGTGCAAGATCGCGTCCGATGAATTGCATTTAATGAGCAACGTGTAAGTACTGGTTCCTAGCGTAAGAGCGTATGAATCCATAACTCAAGTACTATTGTATGTATCGCACCAACGGCAGATTGCTTTGTGATTTGCTACAAAGTATTCGAGAACACATCGGTTGCCTGTTTCAACTGAACACCGACACGGCAGAACTGGACGTAATAAGCTGTCTTGCTCAAACGAGTTCGCTTCATGCCTATGTTAGACCAATGTTTGGATCGAAGCTGGAATTACTCGATTCGAGGCATCCGGTTTTAGAAGCTTTTGGTCTTGATGATCCTGTACCAAACAACGTGGTATGTATAATGTATTGTGTAGCAGATACCTACCAATTGTTGATCCGATTCGATTCGTTTGATCCTTTCCTGCTTTATACACACATATTTCAGCGTGCATCGACACCTTGGAACTTTCATATGATCTTTGGACCCAACATGAGCGGCAAATCGACTTACCTGAAGCAAGTCGTTCTATTACATATAATGGCGCAGATCGGTTGCTTCGTGCCAGCCAAACGGGCGGTCTTTCGCCTAACGAATCTAATATTTTGCAAAATAGCAGTTCGCGACGATATAGATTGCAATGCTTCCACGTTTGTTCTCGAAGTTGGTCTCTTTCATTCCCTATCTTTTTATTATTTTTCTTTCCCTATCTTTTTATCTATCTCTTTCCAATGTACGTTTTAGATGAAAGAAGCACAATACATTTTAAGATCCGTCACGCCCACCTCGTTGGTTGTGTTGGACGAATTGTGTAAAGGAACTGCGATCGAAGAAGGTGCTTCGATTGCATGGGCCATATGCCAACGGCTTTTGAACACGGCGGCTTTCGTTTTTGTCGCGACGCATTTCGCCTATTTAACCAAACTAGCCGACTTATATTGTAACGTAACCAAGTACGCCTCCGCATCGAGATAGTTTTACAATCTCTCAATCAAATAAATATTCTAACGAGTATTCGTATTATCCGTTAATATTCTTCACGAGAATATCAGACCGGTATCGATAGGCATCTGTGCTAATACACCCATTTATGTACTGATCTAGCGCGGAGTAGGGATATCACATGATCGCTACAAGTCTCTCACTGCCATCTCCTGATGGACGATCAGTACATTCGAACATCGTGAAGAATATCTTGTTCGATAACGGATACCGATACGAATACCGTGTCTGTACAGATAATATATATATAAATCTACCGTTTATTCATACTGATCTTTCATTGTTTTAGCCATAGCTTCGAAACGATAAGCACGCGAGAACAAGAAGCGACAGCGGACGGCGAAGATTCTGGCCGGTACACGTATACTCATCGACTGAAACCCGGTGTGGCGTCTACAGATGATTACGGTATCGTTCTAGCAGAACTGTCCGGCCTGCCGAAATCCGTCATGAAACAAGCGCGTAACTATACTCTCAAACAACAAATGGTACGCACGGCACGATTCACGACCGTTCTCATGCTAAATGTGTATTATGCGTTCTCGTCAAATATCGTGCCGATCATCTTCCTTCCTGACAGGCTACCGTCAATCGAATTTCATCCGAGTCCAGTAACTGGGAACACGCGTGTTATCGTATCGTCGCTGAAATGTATCAGCTTTTTGAGGGAGAGGACGAGAAATCTGTCCGAAGAGAAACACTTGGCGAGTATATAGGACGGATGAGAAATCTTGGAATAACAGGCGCCAACGAGAACAACGAACAGAGTGTTGAAGGAACGACCAATAATGATATCAACGATGCCAACGATAATTCCAATAGCAATCGAGTTTACGCAGAAACAACTGACCGAGACCAAGCTCGCCGATTAAACGATTCCATGACTAAAAGTACCCTCGATGACAATCCAACTCATGAAAATAGGAACCTCGAGGAAATCCAAGGTTTGGAGTTCGACTCGGATGCGACTTCGCATTTAGATCGTCTAACGTACGACCACGAATCGATCTGCAACAGCGCGGTTCCGATTCGATCATGCGAAAGCCAAAAAATCGAGCGTATCCAATTTCGCAAGACTTCCAGTTCCTCCTGCGAGCCTGATCGTTATCGTGATCTTGATCCCGAGACGTCGCCTCAGCGGTCCTTTAACATGATCGCGATGGAATCCTCGCCCTTTGGTTCACCGATACTTGCACATCATTCGCCCAAAATACGAGATTTGAACACGTTTGACAGTCTGAAAACTCGACTCGTCGACAACCTCGAAAAAACTTCGATAAATGAAGCTGCTCTGTCGCTGTCTTTTACATCCATTTCCGGTTCACCGGTCACGCCCAGGTTCGAATCGAGACTTTCGAATCTCCACGAATATTGTTTGTCCGATTCTGATTTTGATGTAGAATTGTGCGAAAAATCTCCACCCTTTACTCCTACCAACGTGTCACATATGTGAATCGGACAGACTCCAACCGATATTACAATTTGATTAAACAATCGTTATTTTTTAATTAAAAATTATTCTTCTTGAATGGTTGCGTTGTATTTGCATTTGTTTTACAAAACACTACGCGCATGTTCATTTGTGTTTATATTTACGTTTGAGTTTCCGGACTCAGGACCTTTTTTTTGGCGAAGTGTTTACGCATTCCCCGCCCCCTGGAGGGATGGGCGGGGATATGTATTCCACCCCGATGATTTCCCTAAGCTAATAGGGAGGATTTCGAGTCAGAGTTGACTGCCCTCCCTCTCCACCAATGATCCATTCAGGGGGAGGGGTGAAGCTCCTCCTCCAACAATCTACTTTAGTTAGTAGGGCCCCGTGTCACCTACACAGCGTCCCCCTCCACTAGGCCTCTCGACTGTGTGTCACGAACTAGGACCCGCGACCCCCGGCGCCTCCCTCCCTCGTTCAGGGGATGGGCACCCGAAGGTCCTCGCTCCGGCTGAGGGAGGAAATCGGAGCTCACGGAAAGAGGGAGCCGACGGAGGCGTGTTCCGACACGCCCTGTCCCCTATCCCCCACGGACACCCCGGGAAACGGGCGCACAGTAGTCTAAAACGTGAAATTTTCTTCATTACATTTAGCGTAACATTTTAAATACATTACAAATACTAATTTTTAATTGACATTTGTAATTTACAGCTTGAAGATAAACCTTTCATTTAAAAAAGAAATGGAAGGAAAATATTAAGAAGGATCGTCAGGGCACCTTAAAGAAGAAAAGCAATTTTTTCCATGAGGAAGGCTGTCTTCAAAACTTCCAACTTTAACTGTTTGTTACAGTAACGGTTTTTATTAAATTTTATTAATTTTTTCATTTTCAAGGTCGATGGATATTTAGAAAGCAATAAACATTCAACAGATATATCTACATGTATGAGACAGATGATTTTTGGGCAAAATGTCACTAAATTTCGCGTTTTAGACTACTGTGGGGAAGCTAGCCGACCGCATTGACGGGGCGGGGCAATTATGACTCTACGGCTTGCCCCGCCTTTGGTCTGGAGTCAGGCAACTAGTCTCAAGTCTGTGGTGACTCACCACAGGTGAGACGTGAGGCCAAGGTGTAAGAAGAATAAGTGGTTCAAGGGATCATCTCCAAACTCTGAAATCTGTGACAATTGCGGCTTGTTGTTCTGGTCAGCCGCTAGACGGACTCGCGTTCGTAAGGAAATGTGGCGTCGTCACGGTTTATGAAAGGAAGTTCTTTGTTACATCGTGCACTGTGGTCGGCGGAAATTCTTTCCACATATTTTACATTTCGCTGTAATGTGGCAGCTTCAAAAAGAACATTAAGTACTTTCTCGCTGGTACCCACGGTCGCGAGTTCGAAGAGTCTATATAATTTCTGAATTTCTATCATCAGGTGTCTAAAGCAAGAATCTGCTAGTGCTAGAAAATCCTCTACTCCGGATTTTATCTATTTATAACAAAAATGAGCAAGTGCAATTTAAAACAGTGAAAATATTAAAAGATTTTGAAATATAAACTTATACTTTTGCAATTGATGCACAAACCTTCTATTTTGCATAAACATCCGGAG
This sequence comes from Lasioglossum marginatum, assembly GCA_028455795.1. Classification (NCBI taxonomy): domain Eukaryota; kingdom Metazoa; phylum Arthropoda; class Insecta; order Hymenoptera; family Halictidae; genus Lasioglossum; species Lasioglossum marginatum. The sequence goes on from CM052243.1 coordinate 6,036,706, forward strand.
TTTACTGATGACCCTACCGGAACGAAACGCTCTATTGACTCTATCAGAGATTATTATGTTCTTTTAAAATACCGCTTTGCCTTTAGTACGAGTCAGTCATCTGGTGTCGAGTCACGACAACAAGACGTAACTGTCACAACCTGAGACGGTTCCTTGAACCACCTATTATTCTTGAATCGTTTGTCATAGTGATAATTCGTCATTTCTTGTTCTTCTCCGACCCGACCCTCTAAACTCTAAACTCTAACGTTATCAACCACTCGACCTACCCCTCCTACCACTTATTATCTACAGTACTTCCATTGCGAATAGTCAAGTCAATGTCGTCGTTAGCAGCCAGTGCTATTTAGTACCATTCGCGCTTTCGTTTACCTACTTTCTTAGCCGATTCAGCTTCCTCGGCAGCTTCGAGTAGAGTTTCGACTTCGCCGGAATTTAATAACGACTTTTATCTTTGTCGTGTTTAACCTCTTACTCTGTGCGAGTTTAGGTTAACTCTTTGAAAAATAATCAAATTATGCATGTGCGTCGATACAGTGTACAACATTCGAATCGTGCCAAAAAGTCTCTTCGGCAACCTGAAATGATAACGGCTAAATAATTGGAAAATATACTCAGCACGTGAGGATTAATCATTGTTCTTGTCCCGGCAATCTACGCAAAATTTCTTGGTGACGATTGCGGAGAAAATGTTGACACGACACGCTATAATCACAGAATCTAACCCGGTCGCGGCAGTGCCAATAAATATTGTTGCTACCGAAGATGGTAGAACGCTACTAGCAGTGACAGGTGAGAAAGTTCTATCGATAATACTCGAGTATAGTTATATGCGAGTGAATCTATGAATGAATAAGAATTTTTACAGAAGACAAAGACGGTCTATTGGAAGTTATCGCGACTCCGGTTACTCTTATTGGTCACAACGGCACAGCTGGGTCGTTGATGGATATCAAAAATGTAAATGGTTGTTTGATATTACATCCGGTATGTCGATATTTTCTCTCTATGTATCACTTTTCGTGTTACTATGTATACTATATATTACTATGGGATACTGTTCAGTCTCCTCTTCAAATTGGTTTGGACTCCGGCGAAGGTTTGGATTTCGAACTGTCCAAGCAATGTGTCCAAGTCGATTCCGATGTTCCGAGTCAAATCAAAACCAAAGTAGGCTCGGATACAATTAGTGGTTTCCTTGACGACGCGTCTTCACAGAGAGAGAAAAGCAATGAAATTGTTAAAGTGAAGTCGACTGCCACGATCGCGAGAACGAATAGTCCTGGAAGGCCCAAAAAGAGTTCTGCCGTTGCATTGAAAGTAACTTAACAATATCTATGCTATTCGCGATTTGTTGCTTGTATTCGTGTAGAGTACAGGGAAAGGATTAAACGACTAACATAGTTTTTTTATTATTAGGGCAAAGAGGGCTTGAGATGCGACATATGTCAGCAAGAATTTTTCAAGCAAGCTCCATATAAAAAGCACATGGACAATCATGCTGAAGAGAAGCCACATCGCTGCCCAAAATGTTCGGCATCTTTCAATGTACCGGTAATTAAAAGTACTCTTTCGTTTTGGTTACGCTCTTTAGTAAACTTATTGGTGGATCGCAATTCACCAAGGTGGTAATCGTTGCCCGGCGATGGGTTCTTCCAGACAAACTTCACGCTTCACATGGCTACACATAATTCTGGTGACCCAAGGTGCCCTGAGTGTGGTAAAAAATTTACAAGAATGGCCAGCTTAAAATCTCATATGCTGTTACACGAGAAGGAAGAGAACTTGTTTTGTACAGAGTGCGAGGACGTTTTCTCGACCAAAGTGAGTACACGGTGAATGCATAACTCGAAAAGTATTCTTCTTAACAATGAACGTTACATTGTTGCAGACTCAATTGGATGCGCATTTGAAACTTCACGGAGAAAAGTGGACAACCGAAGAAGCAAGGAAATGTAAACTGTGTAATAAGCAGTTCAGGCAACCGGCGTTGTATCGACTACACATTCGTGAACATTACAGGGTAAGATGCAGCCGACGTTCTGAGTAATATCTTTTAGTGTGTTATTATCTTGTAGTTGCAGACAAAGGTAGTAAAGCAGACAAAAAGAGGAGCCAAACATAAAACGGTATACAAATGTACGATATGCTTAAAATCCTTCCAAAAGCCAAGCCAATTAATGCGTCACATTCGAGTGCATACGGGTGAGAAGCCGTTCAAGGTAAATTCATTTCAAATCCACAGAATTATAGTTTGATTCAGTCCGAATATTTTTCACTCAATTTCTATCGAATCCCTCAGTGTACGGTGTGCGGTCGTGCGTTCACGCAAAAGAGTTCTTTACAAATTCATACGTGGCAGCACAATGGTATACGACCCCATGCTTGCGAGCTCTGTAACGCCAGATTTAGTCAGAAAGGTAACACGATGACTAATTTCGCGTTAATGATTATAATTAGACTGCGGATCTTTATGCATTTATGAAGAAATTGATTAAGTGAAATATAAAACAGTAATAGATTAGAATAATTCAAGAACATTTTAACGTTGTTTTTAATGTAACAAACTCATCAAGGAAAGAAATCAATTTTTATTTTATTCCTGCTTCCCACAATCAATGCAGAATATTTTTATTTTGCATAAAGATCCGCAGTCTAATTATAATTAAAACCAACGCTTCGAATGACACCTATCTTGATGGTACCCAATGCTAACTGTATACTATTTCACATGTACTTGTAGGCAATTTAAATGCTCATATAACGAGAGTTCACAATGTGCCAGAGGGTGAACCTATATACAGATGCAACTATTGTTCTTGCGTTTTTAAGAAGCTTGGCAGCTTGAACGGTCACATGAAACGTATGCATACAGGAGTGAACGAGGTAACGCGGTAATAACGAAAGCACGAACTTATTTGGGTATAACGGTAAATTTTGTCGGAACGATTTGATACAGAAATATATGATTTTCAGGACAGTGCTACCGTCAGAATCTCCGAATCAGCCGACACCATGGAATCGGACATACGAGCAACAGTAAACAACGTTATAACACAACTGGCGTCTTTAGAGTCGAATACGGACGAAGTTGAAAATGGAAAACCAGAAAACTTTGAGGAGACCGGGTTATTAGCAAATGTCCCTACCAAGAAAGATATTCTACAACAAGCACTGAAAAATAGCGGGTTACCTAGCAGAAACAAAAGTTTGTGCGATGATCCATCCGAAGCAAAAAAGTTGGATGCACGCACAAATTTCGTTACCTTGCTGGACCGAGCATCGGATAACGGTACCAGGTAATCCACGCTACAACATTCGCATATCACCTCTGAATCCGTTTCATTGATACTTTTGCGCGTTCGTATTATAGAAAATACCTGACGATAAAGCAACGGTGTGTAGGGAACATAAGATGGTACGCGTGTACGTTTTGCCATAAAGAGTTTAAGAAACCGTCAGACCTGATACGCCATTTACGAGTGCATACGCAGGAAAAACCATTCAAGGTACGAGCACGAATAACAAATATGCTTGAACACTACTGACGTATCTTTCTGTTTGTAGTGCACGCACTGTTATCGTTCTTTCGCTTTAAAGTCTACCATGATAGCGCACGAGCGTACTCATACAGGTACCAAGAGATACGCCTGCGGTACTTGCGATAAAACGTTCACGTGCCACAGTAGCTTGGTTATTCATACAAGGTGGGTCCGTTGCAGGTTTTATTTTATTATGGAATTTATATTATTATGGAAAAATGGTATTCTAAACAACCATGTTTTGTCGTAGATCGCACGGGAACTCTGACGAATGTTTTAGCATATCGATTGGTAACGGTAACGATAATGATAACGGTACTGGTCACGATCACGGTCACGATCACGATCGCGATCATAATAATGATAACGATAACAACACCGATAACGGTAATGCCGATATTGACGCAACCGTTAACGTAGCCGCTCGTTGCAGTAATCGACAGAAAATTAACGCAAACAAGTCAAAGATGTCTCCGAAAACGGAGAGCCTTGCGTCTCAAGTGATACTGTCGGAGCCGTTGGTAATCAGTGACTCTGGAAACAAGATATGCGTGGTACAGATACCTTCGAAAAAGCGTGTTTACGATGCTGCAATCGATCCAGCTAGGCCGCATAAATGTTGGGTGTGCGAAGCGGCATTTCGAAAAATCAGTCATTTGAAGCAACACCATCGACGACACACCGGAGAACGTCCTTATAGGTGTTCCAAATGCGACAGGTGTGCTTTGCTAACTCAAACAGAATGGTTATTTAGAAATATCTCCGCAATTAATATTTTCCCGAGATGTCAGCTGTCTTTTTTCATTTTTCTTCGTCATTTTTACGTGCCGCGCAAGAAGTTCTTTACCTGTTTACTTGTTCCAGGAGATTCACGTCGAACAGCGTTTTGAAATCGCATTTGCACACGCACGAAGACTCCAGACCTTACGGGTGTTCCATTTGTACCGCAAAATTTTCAACGCAGAGTAGCATGAAAAGACATTTGGTTACTCACAGTAACAAACGACCGTTCATGTGTCCATATTGTCACAAGACGTTCAAGACTTACGTGAATTGCCGTAAACATATGAAAATACACAAACACGAGTTGGTGCAACGGGTACGGTGCGTTTACTGTAACAAGCGAAAGTTGCATCGCAAGCGTAACGAAATTAATTATTAATCGACATATTATCGTTTCTTTCCCTCTCAAACGATAGCAACTGGAGCAACAAAAACTGGTATCGCAAGAACAGACTACGAATAAGTTGAATGCGAAGGAGAGCTCTAAACAAGAAACAACGTCCGAGCTATCTTGCTGCTCTCCGTCCAATTTTTCTTCCGGTAACGTTAACGATGTTCCACTCGACGTGTCTGCAAACACCGATACCGGCACTGGCACCGTTGTCGCAACAACTTCCACGTTTTCCGACAATCCGCTGTCTTCGGTCAACTTATCTTTCCAAGAACGAATGGATTCAACCTTTCCACATACTTTCCCTCATCAATTTCAAAGTGTGATCGAAGCGAAAGAGAAAATAAGGCCACTTTTATCAACGAACTTCGCCACTTCGACATCTATTAATCGTACGCGTATTGCTCTTTGCACTTTCAACAAATCTACAAATTCACATACAATATCTGTATACTGAATACTGTACACATATATTTGATCTGACGTACGAATATTAGACAAACTGTGTACGACAAAAATTTTCTCACAAAATTCTAATGTGCCTTTCAGAGAATATGACTGAGATAACCGTGACAAATCTAGAAAATCCACAGATGTTGCACATCGATGAAAGCGGTTCAGTTACATTACCAGTTTATTCGACCGATCAAGCTCTAACACCGGTGTGCTTTTCATTATTTTCCTACTGCATTACATGGCCGTTATTTTGTTGTAAGCTTTGTAAACGTTCTAAATTTGCATTCTATTCGCAGGAGAGCATACAAGAAATCGAAGAGACATTGAACCAGCAGCTTTTCAACATCGGAATGAACCTTGGTTTGGGAAGCGACCATTCAAAACATTCCTGTGATACCAGTGACTTGCAGAATGCAAAATTGCAGCATCAGCAACCTGCGTTAAATGTCATTTACACGAGTAACAACAATTCTAATAACAACACGGAACAGTCTGAAGAGCAAGTTTTCGCGTCGCAGCTAGATTCGTTCGAGATTGATCATATTACTTTGCAAGTTAGTTATTCAGATATAATACAATTTTCAATATATGTGTAGGTGTAGACGAAAGTATATACATAGAAGAAACACTGTTAGCGAACGAAGACGCATTTATCTTTCAGCCGGATGCTGAAATGACACTGGATAATATTGGCCTCGAAACGAATAATTCGGCGAGTATGGCAAGCATATTGCCGCAAAGTGTGAAAGGAGAGTTATCGAATCAACTTGCCATTTCGGCTGTTTCGCCTGAGAATTTGGCCGACGGTCACCAAGCAAGTGGGTACATGCAAACCGTGTTGCTAATTTCCGAGCAAAATCTTACAGGAAAAGGAAATGCGAGCGATCAATTGAAAATGCGTGAGACTGAAAAGAATGCGGATGGAGTCGTCAACGATCCAACGTTCTTAACGTAAGTTGACCAAAATTCTCTAGAGCAGTGCTCGGCAAACTGCGGTTCTTTCACAAATAACGTGTTTCAAATAAATGTATTTTATTTTAATGGAATAGTATTTTACTACAATTTTCAATCAGTCAGCGTGTTATATCTAAATTCAAATAAAGAGCAATTTCTACTTCCAGGGTTCTTGTAAAGAAATTTGGTTCTCAAAAGAAATCTAAATCGTTGTACTGCTGATATTTGGCTTTTTTGAGTAATGAGGATGATTGATATTTAAATTTTAAGAATGTGGAATAAAATAGAATCTTATTTCCGGTGGTAGTAGCCTTTGCAGATCTGAAATAAATGAAAATTGTGCCAAATTATGTCGAATTTTATATTCTACGCTTTTCTGAAAATTTTCAGAAGCCATAAATGCATAAAGATCCGCAGTCTACTAATGAGTTTGCCGACCACTGCTCTAGAGTAAACTAAAATCGTATCATTTCAATATTTGCAGGGAACAGTTTCGGAGGACGTCCAAGGTTTCGTCAAAGAGCCAGGAAGTATCTTTGTCGTTCGAGTCGTCTCTTTGTCAAAACGATGAGGTCAACCCAAATCAATCGCAACAGGGGGAGTCTTTGTTGCAGTGCCATATGTGTAGCCAGCAAGGATTTACGGCAACGAAGTTGAAGGTAGGATAAAAGCGAATTAATCCGTCACGACAATCGATTAACATGGTTTTTTAATTAAAGGAGCACTTGAAGATCCATCGCGGTAAGAAGGAATATCAGTGTACGGAATGCTCTTCAAGATTTTACACGAACGGTGGATTAAACAGACACTCGAAAATACATACGAATAAACAGTAAGTACTCTAGTTAGATCGAATTAAACAAACCAAAATCGGTGTTAACGATCGTCATCATTTCTCGCAGACACTGGAAGAGTAGTTCGTCGTGCGAAAAATATCTCGGTGATAGAACGCAATCGCGATCGCACAGCAAGGTTCATGAAAGCTTCCCGTGGAACGAGAAGGATGTTTCAATTTTGTCGCAAATGCCAGCGACGGTAGATAACGAATCTTCGTTGAACGACGTCGTCATAGATTCCGATTCAACCGTGTCCGAAAGAGTTCTGTTGGACACAGTTGCGGAACGAGAGGTGATGGATCGAGTACAGGTAAATTGTTGATACACGCATTGTTGCGATCGGCATTGTAACGATTTCTCTTTTCGAATAAATATGTTTTAGCACGTAGCAACGGAGAAAAAGGAACGAAAGGAGTACACGAATAAATGTAAATATTGTCCGAAAACGTTTCGTAAACCAAGCGATCTCGTTAGACACGTCCGTACGCACACGGGGGAACGTCCATACAAGTGCGACTATTGCAGCAAAAGTTTCGCTGTAAAGTGCACGTTGGATTCTCACACCAAAGTTCATACCGGCAAAAAGACGTTCCGTTGTCACGTGTGTAGCAGTTTGTTCGCGACGAAGGGCAGCTTGAAAGTACATATGCGTTTGCATACAGGTGAGCGCTATACTATTCTATACTATAGTATTGCATGAACAACTGCGGTTCATTGTTCAACAAGCTTTGTACGTAGGTTCGAAACCGTTCAAATGTTCCATCTGCGATTCGAGATTCCGAACCTCGGGGCATAGGAAAGTACATTTGTTGAAGCACGCCCGAGAACACAAAGGTAATTTCAAGAGGAAACAAAAACATTTGAAAGTTGCTGCCATAGCAGAAGTCGCTATGGCGACAGATATTGAAAAATCTGGCGATGATGGTCGACAAAAGATGTGCAGCTACGGACAAGAACAAGAATCGCAACAGCAGCAGCAACAGCAAGAACAGCAGCATGATCACCAGCACTATGAGCAAACGTCGCAAACAACAGAGGCAGAATATTCGAATTTGCAAGCAATTAACGTCGAAACAACTGCTTCGTGTTTAACCGATCAAATTACATTCGAATCGGAGGGATCCGTTCCAAATAATAATTCGATACTGTCCGTAAACGATGGTAACCAATTGGTGGCCAACTTACATTTTCTTCTGGCGAACGGTCTCGTTACTATACAGACCGCAGAATCGTTATTAACGCTGCCGGCATCGACTGGCAATACACTGTATCAACAATCGACTGTTGTCGCCGATTCCGTCTGCGCAAATTTGATCAATATTACCCCTGAGATTGGTACCAACCAAAGTATTGCTGCTAAAGAAACGATTCACGCGGAGAACGCATTGAAAGCGCAACTATCGTCTCCGTATCAATTGCAGTCAAACAACTGTCTTTTAACCAGCGTTGCAGCGCCATCGCGGATAGAACAATTCGCAAAGGTTCCGACCGTTGAGAAATGTTTGCCGACACTAGAGAAACCCTCTACGAAAGGAACTCCGTCGAAGAAAGAGTGCGACGTTTGTGGGAAAACGTTCACGAAACCGTATCAAGTCGAACGTCATAAACGAATTCACACGGGCGAACGACCGTACAAGTGCGATTTATGTGTCAAATCGTTCGCTCAAAAATCCACGTTACAGATGCATCAAAAGCACCATACAGGCGATCGACCACATCCTTGTCCACGCTGCGAATATTCTTTCACACAAAAAGGCAATCTTCGGACGCACATGAGCCGCGCTCATCGGCTGGATACTGTCGACTCGAAAAAAACGAAACATAATCAGCAGTCGTTGCAACGCAAGTCTCCAGAGAGAAATTTGACCGAGGTTAAAAGTCTGAATTTAGATGACATGTCGTTCATTGAATTTCTTAAATAACTTACCGTCGTTGTAACATCATCATAATAATTTATTCTTTTTGTTTTGTTCTTTTCTATTATTATTATTCTATCATCATCATCATCATCATTATTGTTGTCGTTGTTGTTGCTGCTACTGTTATTATTGTTTCTTCCCCGAAAAGACATCTCATTGAAGAAAGTGGGAAGAAGTTAGATATGCGAAATCAGCTATAGAGACAATAATATTTGTATCGTTGTTCCTATAGTCCATAGTATAGATCAGTGTTTCCCAAAGTGTGGTACGCGTACCCCTGAGTCCTCTGTTGACTAGTACAAAGGACGTACACGCCTGCTACTTAAAGTGTTACCGATTTTTCTTAATAGGGAAACACTGGTATAGACTATAAAAGGTACGAGGAAGGCGTAAACCGACATTGTGTCATTGGTTGATCGATCATATTTTCACGAGAGAAAGACGTTTTCTATGTACAGAATATATACATTCGTATTTATACAAAAATAAATATAGATTCCTATCGTGTGGTATATGCGTTTGAAACGAAGCGAAGTATTGAGTTTTGACTAGCACAGCGAACTGTTAATGTTTGTAATTACAGTTGGCCTCGGTTGTGGGACAGCCGTTCGGATGATGTTCGTGAAACCAGCACGGCTTCACTTTTCTTCTCACCGATGTTCTCCTCCTCTTCGACTTTTCTTGCATTTGTTCACCCGGTATTCGAAACTGAACTTTTCCTTGTGTAACCCGGAACACGTGGCTGTGATTTTTCAGTAAGGTTTGAAGACCTCCGCATTCTTTACGTAAGCGTATCAAGTTTTCGCGTGGAATTGATTCGGCGAGATACTTCAATTCGAGACATCGACCGGCGTTCCAAATCTTTTTGATTGATCCGTCGAGCGATATCACGCGACCATCTGAGAGCAATTGATTTGCTACGGTGTCAACAATGCCCGTGATCAACGTTTTCTCCAGTTGCGTACAGTTTCGCACTTTCTCTACCGTGTCTCTCGGTTTAAAATTACAAATCCATTCGTTTACGCGAAACGCTTCTTCGCCCGCGACTGCGTCGATACTCGTGTTCTCGTTCTCTTGTCGAATCAGTGTAGCTTTCGCACCGATCATCTCTTGGATACGATGCTCTCTCGTTTCTGGGTCGACGTCGCGTCTTTTTCCCCATCCGATTAAACAGATTCGTTTCGTCGAAGGGATTCTTAATTTGTCGACATACGTATTAAAGCCACATTCGAAGCATACGTTTTTTATGTAATCTATGTACTCCGAGTACTGACTCTTCGCAGCAGAGTACCTCTGATACTTGGAACCGTCGAGTTCGTATGGACAACAAGGCAACAGAAAGAAACGACAATCCGCGGAACTGCGGGCAGCGATCACTGGAATCCACGGTGTTAATTCGTCCGAGTGGTTGCCTATTATCCAGTCATAGTCTGGATACACTGTTGCGGAAGATGGAATGATGGTGCGAACCTACGAAAAAGTACTATCATCGTTCCGATTTCCGAGCATTTAGATGAAATGTTTTCTTCAAAATCAACAAATACGTTACCTGCAACGGCGTTTCAAGCGGATACAAGTCCCAAACTTTTCTTCTGCGCAAATCAATTCCTAAACCACGATGACCCTCACTGAATAAGATATGCACGAGCAAACCATTTCCACAGCCCAAATCCAAGAAAGATTGCAACTCTCTGGTTCCTCTTTCCAATCTCTCCTTCTCCCATATTAATAATAGGTAAGTAGCAATAGCGATGTCTTCATAAACAAATTTCATTGGATCTGTATTCTCCGGCCAATTCTCTATTAGTTTTGCGCTGTATTTTTCTTTCAGTTCCCAATACAATTTCGCATACTTTTCCGCGGACACGAGATTCAACGATGGTAAATACGCTGTCACGGTTTTGTGGCGCTGTGCACTTCTCATCCATTTCAACAGACATGGGAAAAGCTTCTTTTCCAACCACTCTATACTGGGATCGGGTGTCGTGCTTCCCAACCGATGCACGCTTATGCTAGTGTAACCGTCTTTTCTTTGTTGTATCGTATACGCTCTCATAGGACCGAGAGACCTTTTCTCCATGAAAAACGATTTGTGGACATTTATTACCAGATTTTCCTGTTTTTCCAATAATGAAAACTCTATACCGGAGGAAAATACATTTGGTATGCGAGGCAATTGTTTTCGTACGTATAAAACAGTTTTACTCTCGGATGTGACAACGGAAACCTTATCCGTGATACATAGCACTTCCGATAACTTTTTTATATCTATATCATCCTCGTTGGGCGATACAGTCACACGAGAAAGGTCCAAAGATGAGATACTCTGAAAAATGTCAGATATATCGCAGTCTACTTCGACGCTTAATATTTCGACGCATGTTAATAGCCTGCGATTAGCAACTTGGGGATTGTCGCACCAAATATCGATCGCTTTCCAAAACTGCGAGTCGGCAAAATTAGTTTCCAAACGTGTCAACGTTGTAAATTCCATTCTGATAACCACGCTGCTGAAGCTTCTTAATAATCGAGTAAGAGTATGAGAAAACAACTATCTTCTTTATTTTTGTTTAGGCTTTCCCGTGGCTTTCGTTTCAGCATACTACAAATTAGATAAAAATTAAGCATTACAATGTACTGAAAAATAATGTTGTTAAATATGTATTACACTAATATTTAACATAGAAAATATATACCTTGTCGACAATCCATTCTGCGTCTTGTACCGCCTTTCTCATTATTTGTTGTACTCGTTCCTTGTCTGGTTCGATAACGTGCTGTTTGAAACTCTAAATGATAAATAAATAAATATCATGCATGTAGTATACGTGAAAACTGTTAAACCGGAAACGAGGTTAAACATAGTGTTTTAGGTTAGACTGTTAAACGAATGTAAATACTTATTTATTTACATTGGTTATACTTTTTCTATTTCGACCAACTCAAAAGCCAAAAATTCACCTGCTTCACTGAATGTTTATAAAATTGCTGGGCTTCCTTAGGTAATCTTCCACATTCTCGCAGTAAAAATTTATAAAGCAACTTTGGAGAACTAAGAGCAGCTTCGCGCAACTTTGCGCTAGCCATTTCCACAGAAAGTTATTCCTGGTTATTCCGTTATTCCTGAAACAGACAAATTGTTTGTCGGACACGGGCACCCGAACCTACGGAAATCCCTAATTTCCCCAAACCGCGACGCAACACTGCGCAACACTGCACAACACTTTCATTCTTTCATCTTTGTATTTTCGTAGTGTTTTATTTTCTAACCACCATTTTGAACCTGTTAGGATTCACATAAACCGCTAGGTGCAGCACTATACTGGAAGCACCAAAATCCTGGGCATGTGCACTCTCATTTCCTCTTTGTTAGCGTCAATTATAATCTCTATTCAAATGACAACTAAATAGCTTGATAACGTAGTTGGTGTTTCCATTCAGATTTAGAAGATGGAAACGATATTAGAGCAACAACGGCGCTACCATGAGGAAAGGGAGAGGTTGATGGACGCAATGGTTAAAGAAATGCTTTACAAAAAAGCAGGACACAGAGAGAGCATAAACTCGGAGCATCGTTTGAAAATGTTGCTCGATCAATACATGGACAGTACCTTGCATTTGCAAGATTTGTACGAAGATAAAGATGGGCAAAGAAAAGAAGAGGTATGTAATCTTTAGCTTTCATTGTTAAATTGTTCTTCAAAATCATTTTCTTTCCAGGTGCAAGCGCTTTCGGGTCCAAACGAATTTTCGGAGTTTTATTCCCGTCTGAAATCGATCAAAGAGTTTTATCGGCGACATCCGAACGAAATAAGTATTCCGATGTCCGTGGAATTCGAGGAACTAGCTAAAATGAGAGAAAATCCCACGGAAGAGCTTTCGAATCTTGTCGAATTCACCGATGAGGAAGGTTACGGAAAGTACCTTGATCTTCACGAGTGTTACGAGAAGTACATTAATCTGAAAGGAATAGAGAAAGTAGACTATATTACGTATTTATCAACTTTCGATCATTTATTCGATATACCGAGGGAAAGAAAAAATGCTGAATATCAGAGATACATAGAATCATTATTAGAATATATAACAGACTATTTAAGTAGAGTTAGACCTTTGCTCGACTTGACCGCAGAGCTTCAGGAGGCAAACAGAGAATTCGAGACGCAATGGGAGAACAGTACGTTCCCAGGATGGCCAAAAGAAACTGGCAGTGCTCTGACTCATGTTGGAGCTCATTTGGAACTGTCTGCTTTCTCTTCTTGGGAGGAGCTTGCGTCTCTTGGTTTGGATCGGTTGAAATCGGCTCTGATGGCTTTGGGTTTAAAATGTGGCGGTACTCTCGAGGAGAGAGCTCAGAGACTCTTCAGTACAAAAGGGGAAGCTTCCTTGGATCCGAATTTACTAGCCAAGAGCAATAGAAATAGGAAAAGTGGAAAAGGAAGGAATTCCGAGAAGCAAAAGGAGATAGGTTGCTTGGAAGGACAAGTGTACAGACTCGCGGAATTGGTGTCTACTCAACGAGTAGCCACAAAAGAGAATGTACAAAGAAAACAAGCTAGAACAGAAGGCGAAAGAGGAGATTCCGATGCGGAAGCCAGCGCTAGCGAGTCCGAGGAAGAAGATGACAACGAAGTTCCATATAATCCGAAAAATCTTCCTCTCGGATGGGATGGCAAACCTATACCATATTGGTTGTACAAATTGCATGGTTTAAATATTAGCTACAACTGCGAAATCTGTGGAAACTTCACGTACAAAGGACCAAAAGCTTTCCAAAGACATTTCGCCGAATGGAGACACGCGCACGGAATGCGCTGCCTAGGAATTCCGAATACCGCTCATTTCGCTAACGTAACGCAAATAGAAGACGCCCTAGCTCTATGGGAAAAACTGAAAGCCCAGAAACAAGCCGAACGCTGGCAGCCAGAACAGGAGGAGGAGTTCGAAGATTCTCTTGGAAACGTAGTTAATCGTAAAACGTACGAGGACTTGAAACGACAGGGTCTTTTGTAATATATTCATTACAATATTATTCTTGCAACATGTCTGTATGTTTTAAAATCGAATGTAATAACCGAATAAACGGATTTTTCTAACTGTTTGCTTGTTTGGTATTTTGAAAATAAAAGCCAACTGCCTTCGAATATCGTTATATAAGTAAATTACTAGACAAAGTCACCAACCGCACAGAAACTTCGAAGAAATAGTCAAAGAAGCAAGGCACATCTACAATTCATATAAATGCCGGTGCTCGACGTCGAATCGATTTGAAAATAATAAATATGTTGCGTGGCCAGTTGCCCACGCGAATATATCTAGTTACAACAGCACTGCTGCACTCTGTCGCGAGGTCTGCGACATCCTGAGAATTAACAAATATTGTTACGAAATTTTGTATTAAATTAAAAATATACTAAATATTTAATGAAACATTTATACTCGTTATAAATGCATAGAATCGATAATGTACGAGTTGCTTATTTTATTGGATCAATGAAATATAGAATATAAATTCTGGCAATACGTTTGCATACCACAGAATGCACACAGTATGATCGCAATAAAACCGCCATCTAAATCAATCTAAATATAATATGTATATATTTAATATATACATAGATCAAAGAACAGAGAAATGATTGCCATGTGTACTGTGCACAATGGTGTTTATATCACAGTGCCATAAAGAGAAACTTACGATAACGATTATTTAAATCAACTATAACAGTAATGTTCGAAAATGAAAAGTATTTTTATAGTTATAGCACGCCAATAAAGGATCATACAACAGAATCATGCAGCCTGCACAAGTGGTAGTTTCTTCACTGCTTTGTAAGGTTACAGTCTCCTAATGTCGTCGGACATCTATTTGTTAAAGTTTATATTAAACGTTACGATATATTGACAATATAATGGAAGAAGATATAGTAACAATGCCGGAACGAAAACGCTTAAATTATGAGAATAAAATTATACTGGCTCCTATGGTGCGCATCGGCACGCTTCCTATGCGCCTTCTTGCGCTCGATTATGGTGCTGATATAGTATATACGGAAGAATTAATAGACTGGAAGTTACTACGATCATTTCGTCGTGTAAATGGTAATCGAATAATGCTTTATCAATGCTTCCGTGGCTGATCAGATGCTATACTATGTTTTGTTTTGCAGTTAATTTAACACGCTCCGTGCCGAGCCGTTTTTGCTCGATTTCTCATTTAGGTCATTTGCTTTGTTCTATACTACATTTTGTATAATGCTTCATTCCTGTGGTGGGAATATATTCTACAGTCTTAAACTTGTTATAAAATATATCTCTTTAGCGCATTAAATAAATATGTCAGTGTGTACCACCAGTGGTATACGTGATCTAAAGTTTAACATGTACCATTGGTGGTGCGCGTGGCACGGAACGTGTTAAATGGCAAACATTTGTAAACACATTGTACATTCCAACAACTTGTTTCCAGATGTTTTGGGAACAGTCGATTACATCGACAAAACAGATGGCACGGTGACGTTTCGTACCTGTGCCAAAGAAAAAGACAAAGTGGTCCTGCAAATTGGTACTTGCGACGCAACGCGAGCCCTGAAAGTAGGCAAAATGGTAGAGCAAGATATCGCTGGTATAGACCTTAATATGGGATGCCCGAAACTATTTTCTATGCTGGGGAAAATGGGTGCTGCTCTTCTACAGGAACCAGAAACAGCAACAGACATTCTGAAAACGCTGGTAGACAGTTTAAACATTCCGGTAACGTGTAAGATTCGTGTACTGCCAGATCTACAAAAGACCATAGAACTTTGCGAGCGTTTGGCATCTACCGGTATATCAGCCATAGCAGTCCACGGTCGGACTGTAAGCGAAAGACCGCAGCATCCGAATCGTAACGAAGTTCTGAAAACAATTTCCAGTAAACTCACAATACCAGTTATAGCGAACGGAGGCTCGAGAGAAATACAGACATATTTTGATATATTAAAGTAATTTATGCTATCGATTTCTCGCGAAGCATCTCCTATGTTCTTATATATAAGTAATTGTAGATGTTTGCAGGTTTAAAAATGTAACTGGATGTAGCAGCGTCATGCTCGCACGCGCAGCCGAATGGAACTGTTCCATATTTTGCAAAGAAGGCTTACTACCTATGGAAGATGTAATAAAGGCATATATCAAATATGCCGTGGATTGCGACAATTCGCCTTCCAATACTAAATATTGTATACAGAATATCCTTCGTGAACAGCAGAAGTCACCATTGGGTAAAAGATTTCTGAATTCTCAAACCCTCGAACAGATCTGGTGAGAATCGTATCCGATGAAATATGAAACGATTCGGATCGCGCTGTACCGAATATACGACCGTCGATTATGCTGTTTCAGCGACGTTTGGAAATTGAGCGAATACTGTCGTACAAGGAGGAAAGAGTTCGAAGCAAAAGGTTTGCTAGGCAGGTCACAGGTTTCACCCATGAAAGAGGACGAATCGCGCAACGATGATCTATCGTGTAACAAGAGAAAGCTCTCGGAAGAAGAGGACATAGTTTTAATGCATTGTGCGTTCTTGAGAAATAATTACGCAACAGACCTAGAATTGCCGAAAACTATTTTACATAAATGGGCACAAACTCAAAGAAAAAAGATGCCGCAATACGAGACTAAACAAAAAGGGAAACTCTTTCGTTCCATTATCACAGTGGATGGAAGAAGGTACGGATCATCCTTCTGGTAAGTAGACCAATGTGTATCTCGTTACGTGGGCATTATATGTATATACATAAATGGCTCCATTAGGCTTGAAGATAGAAGAAAATGTTAGAGATGAAAGTGGCATTGTTAAAGGAGGCAAATATGGTGATATAAAAAAACGTTCTAGTTGTTGTCGTTTTTAAGGTTTTTTGAAGGTCATCGATGATTTTTAAATAGCTCTACATATTTTTAACTTGACAGTGTCATAGCTGATGTCAAGACGAGTTCTTGTCTTGACGAGCTATTTAAAAAGCATCAATGATATTCAAAAGACCTTGAAAACGGGATATTTGCCTCCTTTAACAGTACAACTTTTCTCTCTAACATTTTCTTCTATCTTCAAGCCTAACAGAACTATTTAGGTGGCCTGTTTCTCGTGAATCATCCGGTATAATACTTTTATTGTTTGAATATTTTTAGGGAGAAAAACAAGAAGTGGGCAGAACAAGGAGCTGCATTAGTTTGCCTATTTTCTATGGGCCTAGTCAGTGAGAAAACTCTTGCTGCAAGTGGAGGTGTTCCTTCCTGATATCCGTTGATTGAAAACTAAGAATGACTAATCGAAACTAAGCAGCAGTACCTTTCAAAATTTTTCACATTTGTTTGCAAAACTCGCACATATTTTTTTTATTAATTTTGTTGTTCGTGCAAGAACTTTTCTGTTACGTAATACTGCAATGTTTATATTTATTAATAAAAAATATAGATAAAACATACAAATCGTATATTACATTAATATTGGATATGATGAAAATGATGATCCATTCTATAATATTGAATAATTATTATTCTATGATGATCCATATTCTATAATATTAAATAATTATTATTCTATGATGATCCATATTCTATAATATTGAATAATTATTATTCTATGATGATCCATATTCTATGATATTGAATAATTATTCAATACCCTATACAGGGTGTATCCGTTAAGTTATGTCACCATTTTTTAGGCATTTCCAGTAGTGCAATTAAAAAATGTTTTAGACAAAAGTTTCTCAGTACTTGGTGAGCTACATGTTCGCATATTCTTAAATCTGAAAAAATGTTTTTCACGTAAAAAAGTAAAGGTCACCTTGACTTTTTTAAATGGCACCATATGTTTTGGACATCATAGATATAGAGCTCCGTTCTTTGTATTAGACTTTTCGTTGTCGCCATAATTAGGCGACAATAACGATTTATTCGTTATTCGCAAGCTACGAATAATTCTCGGCGAATAAAATCGTTATTCGTTATTCTCGAATAAATCCCGGGACTTTATTCGCTATTCCTTATTCGTTATTCGAAATAAGATTTGCCCAACATTGCTTGGAGGGATTAAATTTATTAACTTAGGTGTGAGTATTCTACAAGGCTGGCACCAGTCGGCATGGAAATTCACGATAATTGGTACCGAATTATTTAGTACCTTGCTAGTAAACTCTTGATTGTTATTTATCTCAAACTGTTTCTTTTGCTGTTGAGACAGAGAAACGCTACGTACTAACATTGATAAAAGCTTATTAGGATGGCGCAACATCTTCTAATGTTACAGGTACTAACATTCCTATTTTATGAAAATATTCTGAAATATATACAGAAAAGAGAAAAATTGTGTGATCCAGTTTACATAGAAATTACAGCGAAGAAGATACTTACTATAAGCAATTAAGATATCCAACTAGTTATTCTAATTGGCCTAATAGATTCTGTTAGGGCAAATTTAACATATCCTATCAATCCAACGATAGACGATATAGTTAATAGTACAAACAACAGAATACGCCAAACAAATAAATGATCATACAGAATTTTAAAAAATTGGTATTATTTGATTCTGAAAAATGAATGTATAACATGTGTATTTGTGTATATTTTGTAACTCGTACGACACGTCGTGGAGTCTTTTTGTCCGGAACAGATTGTTTCGGTACAATCCCGCCAATATATGTAACTGCCTCAGGGCTCTGCTACCTCATCATCGTAATATAGATACGTTACTGTTTTAGCCGCGCATGCACGTGAAATCTTGCACCAATATCTCTGTTCTCGATAATAATCTCAACAATAATGCAATGAACTAATAATGAATTAATAAACTAATGACAGAGTTCCTCTCTGCTAATAACATTGCAATTACAGAAACGTCTCGAATCAGCTGAAACGCTGAAACTGATAAACTCCAGTACAATAATGAATATAATAATGGCTGTACAAAAAGATACACTAATAAAATAATGAGATTATTTCTATACACGTTTTCAATGTTCTCATTGACTATTTGCGTACTATTTTAGAGCACATACTGTATTATAGCTGGAATTATTCAAGGATCTCTCTATCTTCATTCGTAGTTCACCTCTACACTGATAGAGGCATCAGTTTCACTCCTGCGCAAATCGCTATGTCGCTATGTGGCTCTTAGAAATCCTGAGTTTCTGTTGCAGGTTGCAGTTGCATTGAGTTCAATTGAGTTGCATGCAGCTGCAACGTGTTGTAAAAGTGAATAAAACTCGAACAAAATCGATCTAAATTCATAAAGTTTCTTTGGAAAAGAATCTACAAAGGAATATAGTATTAGATTTTAATGAATGGAAATCAAAATTTCTCGTAGTATAAGAAAAACTTTATCGTTGATAAATAATGGGTCCGCCGAAGCGGTTTAAAAAAGATAACGGTACATAATTTATAATTCTTTTCAATCGAATATCGTATTTCTTGTAAATAGCGATGTCTGGGCTAGTGTTAGGTTCTGTGTACACGGATGACAGGAAAATCGAAGCTGTTTATTTTTACAGATCGTGGTAAATGGAAGAAACGCAAAGAAGATCCCGAAGAGTATAACGACGATGATTCTATAGACGATAATGAAGCAGACGGTGTGCCAGACGCAGCCAAAAATGATGTTGAAAAGCAAGACGAAACAGCATTGGAAGACGAATTCGGCGCAAAAGATTATCGTTCTCAAATGATTTTGAAGCCTGACTGTGCGTCAAGACCACTTTGGGTGGTAAGACATTAATATTAACGTTTTATCACTGAAAGTATAAAATAACATTACATGAAATACATAACGTTCAATGAAAATTATTTATATAGGCACCGAACGGACACATTTTCTTAGAGTCCTTTTCACCTGTCTATAAGCACGCTCATGATTTCCTAATCGCCATCTCTGAGCCTGTATGTCGACCGGAACATATACACGAGGTAAAACGATTGTTGTAAATAGCGAGCGTATATCTGTGGTTGTCAGGAAGAACATTACATGTCAATACTTTTACTTTCGAGATATTGCCGTTTAAAGTTTTCATCACTAATGCTTTGACATAGAACATTGGTTAAATTGCATTATTTTTTGGAGTCTTTTGAATTTGTTTTCATGACTTTTTTCTAGTAAATACGTAAATCCTATACTATAAAGCTCGATTAATGCGTAAACTCGAATTTTTTGAAATTGTGACATGCTGCGTTTTTCCTTGCAACCACAGATATAACAATTTGAAAGATTTCTAGTAAACTGATTTCATTTTTCAGTACAAGCTAACCGCTTACTCGTTGTACGCGGCTGTTAGCGTTGGTCTTCAAACGCACGATATTATAGAGTATTTGAAGAGACTGAGTAAGACTACTATTCCTGATGGTATTATAGAGTTTATAAAGTTGTGTACATTATCCTACGGTAAGGTGAAGCTAGTGTTGAAGCACAATAAATATTTCGTCGAATCACCTTATCCCGAAGTATTACAAAAGTTATTGAAGGATCCAGTGATTCAAGAATGTAGACTGAGAAAGAATATAGAAGATGAGAAGGACGAAATAATTACGAACGTTCAAAGCAAAACAAAAACTCCACAGGTAATAACTGTTCGTTAACATTGCAGTAAATCGATTAATCATGTCGTACAATAGTCGTTTTCTTTCTAGTTCGGAGCAAAAGCAGTGACCAATGTTCCAGTTCCAGTCGGAACGACCAAAGTGCCTGAGATTACCAACGATCAAGTTCCTCCAGCAGAAACTGCTATAGTACCAGAAGACATAACTACGTTCTACGATAAAATGGACAAAGAAGACGAAGACGAAGAAGAGGAACAGGAGTTAAAAACTGTTAGCTTTGAAGTGAATCAGGTACGGAATTTTGTGAATTTATTTTACGAACTACATTTCGCTATAACAGAAACTTGTTGCAGGAAAAAATTGAAGTGATACAGAAGAGATGTATAGAATTGGAGCATCCATTGTTGGCAGAGTATGACTTTCGCAACGATAGCGTGAATCCAGATATCAAGTGAGTGCAGCGATCTAAACGAGAATTGAAAAGCAATCTGTAAAGATTATCCGAATGCGTTTAATGCGATTTCAGTATCGACTTGAAACCGTCGGCAGTACTCAGGCCTTATCAAGAGAAAAGTTTGAGGAAAATGTTCGGTAATGGACGCGCCAGGTCCGGTGTAATTGTGTTACCTTGCGGTAAGCGACTCGATTGCGAATAGCACTCTCTAACAGATATTTGTTTATTTTTTTGCGTTCAGTTGACATAATGTAATTTTTAGGATTACACGCTAAAGAGTTCTTACAAACTATTCGCAGGTGCGGGTAAAAGTTTAGTCGGTGTAACAGCTTGCTGTACAGTACGAAAACGCGCGTTGGTACTATGTAACTCTGGAGTATCGGTGGAACAATGGAAACAACAATTTAAAATGTGGTCGACTGCCGACGACTCGATGATTTGTCGATTCACGAGCGAGGCTAAAGATAAGCCTATGGGTTGTGGGATTTTAGTTACAACTTACTCTATGATCACGCACACTCAGAAGCGTTCGTGGGAAGCCGAACAAACCATGCGATGGCTTCAAGAACAAGAGTGGGGAATCATGGTTTTGGATGGTAATTGAAGCTTGCCGTAAGGTTTCCGTCGCATCGAATTTTAGTAAATGCTTGTCGCAATTTTTAGAGGTACACACAATCCCTGCGAAAATGTTCAGAAGAGTTCTGACCATTGTCCAGTCTCATTGCAAATTGGGTTTAACCGCGACTTTGTTGCGAGAGGACGACAAAATTGCTGATCTGAATTTTCTCATCGGTCCGAAACTGTACGAGGCCAATTGGTTAGAACTCCAAAAGAGAGGTTTCATCGCGAGGGTGCAGTGCGCCGAAGTTTGGTGTCCCATGACGCCAGAATTTTACAGAGAATACCTTGGGTGTAAAATGAGCAAAAAGTTGGTAAGTAATTGTACGTTACTTCAACGCGACAACGACCGGTTTTGAATTGTTTCTTCTTTACAGTTGCTCTATGTTATGAATCCTAACAAATTCCGTTGCTGCCAATATTTAATACGGTATCATGAAAGACGTGGCGATAAAACGATCGTATTTTCAGATAACGTATTCGCTTTAAAGCATTACGCCATTAAAATGAACAAACCGTACATCTACGGTCCCACTAGTCAGGTGAGTAGAGCAGCGATAAATAGACTCCGGATGTTTATGCAAAATAAAAAATTTGTGCATCAATTGCAAGACGCAGGAGCTAAATGTAAATTTATATTCTTCATTAATAATTTTAATGTGGTGAAAATAGTATATAATAATATTCACACTCTTAGTCTTTTAATAGTTTCACTGTTTTAAATTGCACTTGCTCATTTTTGCTATAAATGCATAAAATCCGGAGTCTAGTGATAAATGTTCGACGAATTGCGAATTTCACGCTAACAGAAGTCACGCATTCTTTCTAGAGCGAACGAATACAAATTCTGCAAAACTTCAAGTTCAATACCAAAGTGAACACGATATTCGTGAGCAAGGTGGCGGATACGTCGTTCGATTTACCGGAAGCTAATGTCTTGATCCAAATATCCTCGCACGGTGGTTCGCGACGTCAAGAAGCCCAACGACTGGGTAGAATTTTACGAGCTAAAAAAGGTAAAAATCCTCAGTGTTAAAAAATAAAACTTGCTCCGTTTGAAATAAATCGAACAATATATTTTTAGGGGCAATCGCGGAGGAGTATAACGCATTTTTCTACACGCTAGTTTCGCAAGACACGATGGAGATGAACTATTCGAGAAAACGTCAACGGTTTCTTGTGAACCAAGGATACGCCTACAAAGTGATTACAAAACTTGCAGGAATGGATGAAGTATGTATCATCGGTTGGTTGGTTCGCGAATATTTAAGAGAGCGATCGAAAATTTGTTTTCTTTACCCAAAATAGGAGCCAGACCTGATGTACGCGACTCGAGAAGAACAGGGACATTTGTTGCAACAGGTTCTCTCCGCTAGTGATATGGACGCGGACGAAGAAAGAATACCTGGAGAGGGACCCAGACCCGTAAGTTGCATCTTTCTAATATATTTTCAATTACACTATTTTAATTCCAATGAAATGATTGTCATAGATCATGCGCAAGGCTGGTAACATGACATCGATGTCGGGTGCCGACGATGCAGTCTACTACGAGTACAGAAAAGCCCCTGGATCGTCCACTGCAAACAAGCATCCATTGTTTAAGAAGTTCAGAGCGTAATCGTTTCCCGCAACAAATGTACATAGTCTTATTTCTCGATTAGTATTAATTTCAATTAAAAAATTGATTTACAACGCGTTCAAATGATTTGTCCAAAGAATTATTTTAATACGTTTGAATTGTTATCGAACGAGATTGTTAATGGAGCGCTCTTTACGAACGCGACAATCAATAACCCTCTCCACCTATACGAAACGCGTGATGTCTTTTCGTTGTTGGTACAGTGATATGCTCGCTGGTACGATTTATGTGGCAGTAATGCAATTTACGTAAATGTAAACCCCTTGGTACAGTTGACTCAAGTAACGCGATAAGGACATATCCGATAAATTATCATAGTTGGCAATAAGCGATAACAGTGTTCACAAACAGATACAGCAGAGGTCCCTCGTGGAGATCACGAAAGAAATCTAGGTTGTGTATATATCTCTGCAGTTACGTTTTCCAAATACATATAAACTCGAACTGTAGCAATTAAAATAAATCCAAGATTATATCGTTCCTTGTAGTTCAATATTTACTTTCAGGAAATCGAGTACGTATCCATATCGGTAAATCCTATCGTGCAGAATCGATCTAGATCAAATCGAAGAATGACTCATTTCGGTTCCGTTTGAAAAGAGATTTATCAAAATAACCGGAACTTATCGACGCGAAATCATTGTTGAAAGGGAGAGACAAGTCGACTCTATTTGCTCGGTCAATATTGAATTCGGAACAGCCGAAATACGTCGAGGCACGACAATATCTCAGATAATGATAATTTGGCATTACTCTGCTGTTCAAGGACATGCGTTTCGCTATTTAATTGCCAAGTATAGCATCGAGGGGGGAAGGACCTAGGAAATTTCCGATCTATTCGTAAAAGTAACAGTCTACGCGCGCCAGGCGTTAGTTGGCCGAGCCGAGACGTCGAATAACGCGTTTGCTCTGAACATAGTTGCGAAGCGGCGGTGCCGTGCACCGTGCGAGACTGCCGGCTGTCACATGCAGTCAGTTATCCCGTCGACGCTTGGCGGTGCATCGTTGCAAGCGGTTGCTAAACACGCGTACGTTAGATTCCGGCGATCGACTATTTTCACTCTGTCGCGATTGACTTTTCGGCCGCGGCACACACGGGCCACAGACGCAACGATCAAACCTAGGAATCGAAGGGAAAGAGTAGACACGGGCTTGGAGTACGGAGCATGCATCGACGTCGACAGGCGACAGGAGACAGGCGACGCCATAGGCTGCAGGCAAGCTAGGACAGGTCTGGTGGACAAGTCCGCGTAGGCGCATCGTCGTTATGAATGGAAGCGGTCGTCCTGTTTGACGTAACCGTGTTGCATCGCGGCGAAGTATCGAACGAGACTCGCGAAACGTCTGGAAAAGCGTCGAGTAGTCGAGGCGAGCGTGACCGCGAGCGGAGAGGAGCGTGAACGCCGATACGTATCTCTGTATCGCGTACGCGTGTTAAATCCACCTCCAAATTCCCGAGCAGGGGAGAGAAGGTGTATCAACAGTGTTGTACGCGCGCTACATTGTTCCGAGGACCGGGACAAGGTTCACCGCGTCGTCGTCGAGAGGGGCGAAATTCAATGCATTCGTGAAAATCGGGGAGAAAGGATCGTGTCGGTGGCTGGTGGGTCGCGAGTCGCGACAAAGAGGGTGTTCTCTCTCGCGGCGCGTGTATGTCAGTGATCGGTGAATACAGTCGGTGCTTCCTCTTTCCGTTCGACACCGAACGAACGAAAGAGAACGAAAACGAGAACGCGAACGAGTACGAGAACGAGGAGAAAGGAGAAAAGGAAAGACGGACGGTAACCGGGGAAGAGAGACAGAGGTTGCACGACCGACGACAGCGTGCCGGCGTTTCGAGTGGCTGGGAGCCCGTGGACGGCCACCCTAACCGCAAGGAGAGCTAGCGCGTGAATGTATTGGAAGCGATGGCCGCGTATCCGTCGTCGGCGTCGTCGTTGTGATCGCCGTGAAAACGGTGCTACACCGTGGAGATCCTCCGGTGACCTCCACCTCCTCCTCCTCCTCCTCCTACACCCATGGACGCATACGAAACGATGCCGCAGCGTGTATCGTGATCGCGGCACGACGGTAACGTCGAGGATGCCGCGAGCATTGTTCACGTCGAACGGAAGGATGGCGGGTTTCGAGATCGTCGATAGAATCGGGATCGATGGACAGAAGGAGAGGATCTTTTAATCGAAATCGCGCGCGCACACCGCGACAAACAACGAAACAACAACGGATAACCGCGCGGCGAGGTGTGGTGAGGTGAGGCGAGGCGAGGCGAGGCGAGGAAAGATCGGAGGTCGGAGGTCGGACCTCCGAGCCGCGACACGAGGTGCACCTCGTTCGAAGATGAACTCCATGGTATATACTGTGTATGGGTTCGCGGTATTCTTCATGATATTCTGGACGGGCATGTGGATCCTTCACGTACTAGCGTTAATAGCCGGCCGCTGGAAGCTCCACCGTAAAGTCACCCAAGTACCAACCTACGAGGTCCCATTGCCCGGCGTGTCGATCATAAAACCGTTGATGGGCGTTGATCCGAATCTGTTCAACAATCTAGAGACGTTTTTCATTATGGAGTATCCTTGTTACGAGCTGTTGTTCTGCGTCGAGGACGATTCGGACCCGGTGTTGATGCTGGTGCGGAAGCTGATCGAGAAATATCCGGAGGTGGACGCACGAGTGTTCACCGGCGGCCGTAACGTCGGCGTCAACCCGAAAATCAACAACATGCAACCGGCGTACGAGGCGGCCAAGCACGAACTGGTTCTGATCAGCGACAGCGGCATCAAGATGAAGGAGGATACGCTGCTGGACATGGTCAACTACATGACCGACAACGTCGCGCTGGTTCACCAGATGCCGTTCACGTGCGACCGCGAGGGTTTCGCCGCCGTCTACGAGAAAATCTTCTTCGGGACTGTACAGTCGCGGATGTACCTGGCCGCGGATCTCTTAAGGATAAACTGTCACACGGGGATGTCCGCGTTGCTTAGAAAGGCGCCTCTCGACGAGGTGGGCGGTTTGAAAAAGTTCGGCGTGTATCTGGCCGAGGACTTTTTCTACGCGAAGTCGTTGACCGACCGCGGATGGCGGATCACCGTCTCCTCGCAGCCGGCGTTGCAGAACAGCGGTCACTGCGAGCTACACTCGTTTCAGGCGAGGCTGCGAAGGTGGGCGAAGCTCAGGGTGGCCATGCTGCCCACAACGATCGTGCTCGAGCCGTTGAGCGAGTGCTTTGTGTTAGGTGCCTGTGCTTCCTGGGCGGCCAGCGTACTCCTCGAGTGGGACTCGCTTGTTTTCTATCTGGTACACATACTGTTGTGGTTCATGTTCGACTGGACGCTGCTGTGTGTCGTGCAGAACGGCCCGTTGCCGTTCAACAAATTAGAGTTCGTGTGCGTATGGTTGCTCAGCGAGATCACCAGGCCCTATCTTTTTCTCCAAGCGGTCCTAGATCCTCTGATACAGTGGCGGTCCCGTGTTTACAAGCTCAGGTGGGGCGGCGTCGCCGAAGAGGTTAAGGCGAAAGTAAAATATTAATTACGGATTACAAGACAGCAGACAGAAGACAGACGCCGAAAGAGTCTCTCTAGTTCTTTTTTTCCATACGTCTTTCTCTCCCTGTTCTCTCGTTTCTCGTTCTTGGTTCGGGTGACGCGTCCTGGGCCCCCGATCGTCAGGGTTCACGCTAGACCTCTTACTACTTACGATGTAAATATGTATTATATTTACTTCGGAACGTCGAGCGTGTCTAGTATCAAGGCTGGAAAAAAGTTCGCGATTCGATTCGTCGGCATTGTTGCGGCCAATCGTCACAGCACAATTATCTGTAACAACTGGCAACCGATCGGATCCGCATTTCCTTCTTCTCCAAGTGACTTTTTTTCCAGCCGTGCGGAGAACTCGAGTATCCGAACTCGGACCCGAGCATGCTCGCCAATCGCGAAAAGGATCTCTCTGTGTCGAAACGGAAATCTGTCCTCTCTTCCGGGTACGGATGCAAAATTATTAAGTTATTCCGATGTACATATATCGTGCGAACGTTCCCGAGTACACAAGTTCGGATACCTGTAGATCCGAGCAATAGTTAAGAGCTCTAGTAGAGACCCGCCAAGGCCGACAGACTTTTATCCGCGAAACAGATGTTCAAGGGCAAGCAGTATTAATATTAATTTTCAATTTCATACTGGTAAAGGAAGGGAGGTGTGTGAGTGTGTGTGTTCTTGGGGAAGGGTAGGGATGGGGGGGGGGGGGGGGGGGGGGGGGGGGAGCGGCCGTGCGGTGCATGTTGGTGC